>WOXC01003577.1:727500-1090926 GCA_011680675.1 Gymnobelideus leadbeateri
TCAGTATAAACATTCATACTCTCTCAGGGTTCTAGGGGTTACTCTGCAAAAAAAAATACACTCCCCCTCCTCACCACACTAGCTCCTGAGCCCCAACCCAATAAGTGTCCAATCTATACAACCAGTGACTCACAAGATAACTTATCTATACCATACATGAAATTTATACAGCCAGTCATTCACAATAATGAAACTTTAGACCTTAAACATAACCATCTGTCAAATAATCAAGCAAAAGAAATATTATAGATGCTAAAATGTTAAGGCAAATGAATAAAAAATAAAATACATCTCGATGCATATTTAAATGCAGATCATACTCTCTCATCAATGAATTCAAAATCTATGGTGAAGAGCAGAAAACTAGGGGATACAGTAGAAAGAGCTCCAGGTTTGGAGTGAGGAAGACCTGAGTTCAAATCTACCCTCAGACACTTATGACCTTGGACAAATTGCTTAACTTTTCTCTGCCTCAGTTTCCTCATCTGTCAAATGAGCTGGAGAAAGAAATGGCAAGTCACTCCAGTATCTTTGCCAAGAAAACCCCAAATGAGGTTAGGAAGTGTTGAATGCTACAACAAAAATCAATGTAGCAGCTCCCTTTAACTTAAATAACTGCAAAACTTATCAAACTGGCTATTTCTGAGCTATACAGATCAGCCCAGACTGTTATTCAAGTAGCCATCCAATTTGCTGTCCAATCAGAACAGAGCCACTGCCAACTCCCCTCTGCTTTTCCTTCTCTGGTCAGAGGTGGCACCAGAAAGCAACTTCTCCATCTCTGTAGGGCTGACAGGCTTTGTCATTTGTCAATGACTCAATTCTTTCTCTTACCAATCAGGAATCACTCAGCTGAGCCTATCAACTCAGTGTCAGGACTCTTAAGAGCTGTGTCTTCTCTTGATGCAACTGGGTCTCCAACTGGCTTAAATGCCACCCTCCTGACTCTCAGTGATTCACCCTGTACTTAAAAAAAAAATCACACCTCCTCAAACTTCCCCAACAAAGAATATTTATGATTTCTCATTTTCTTAGTCTTAGCCTCTTGAGTCATAAAACAGATGCAAATTAGCATCATTCTTATAGCTTTGAAGGGCTCAACTTGGTCCTCCATCTTGTTTCTTTATAATTATATTTCTGTGGTTGTTGATAAGTGAATTATCTCTACCTCTTTTTAATTTTAATATTAAACTATTTCCACACAAGTGAGACATCCCGCTATCTTGTTGACAAAGAGATTCAAGTCTTCAAATTTATGCCACAAACAATTTTCTCCCCAAAATTGTCCAAGTCTGATCTGAAATTTGTGCCTTCACAGACACATTTTATCAGTTTGTATCTTAACACTGTTTTCTACTCATATTAGGAATTAAAATGTCCAGCCACAACAGCAGCAGTATCCTACATCTTTTGGCAATCAACATAGATCTCTTCCTTTATGTAAAAACACTTTCTCTGCTTTTTCCAACATTAACTATAGAAATTGTAACTTACAGAGTTCAAAAGCCAATGAGTGACCAGATCCAGTCAATTCTCCTCTGACTCCATGATGCTATGAATTCTAGACCCTCAATTTTTTTTAAAGCAATTGGGGTTAAGTAACTAGCTCAAGGTTACACGGCTAGTCATTATTTATGTGTGGGTGCTCATTTTCTGAGGCCGGATTTGATCTCCAGTCATCCCAACTTTGAGGCCGGCGCTCTTACTCACTGCGCCACCTAGCCACTCCTTTAGGGCGACTGGGGTTAAGTAACTTGCCCAAGATTACACAGCTAGGTTTTTGTTTTTGTGTGTTAAGTGTCTGAGGCTGGATCTGAACTCAGGTCCTTCTGACTCCAGGGCCGGCGCTCTATTCACTGCGCCACCTAGCCGCCCCGACCCTCAATTTTTTATAGCCATCCCTTTATCTCCAATCAGTTCTGCTTTTGTTATTGCTCATGTTTTTAGCATCTCTGATTTCAGTCACTGTAATTGCATCCTAATGTGTAAATTCCTCCATTCTCTACCCAATCCATCTCATCCTTTATTTTGCTGCCAAAGTAATATTCTGAATACTCCAGTTATATATGTGTATCTCTATTCTAAAACCTTAAGTGACTCCTGATTGCCTATAGCATAAAACAAAAACTCCTCAGCTTAATCATCAAAGTCATCAGAGATCTGAATCTAATTGACCTTTCTGGCCACATTTCACACTACTACTTATTTCTTATAATCAATATTCCAGTCAAACTGGACTACTAGTAATGCCCTAATCTTGTCCCATCTGTGGGAATCCATTCAAGACCTACCCCTGGTATGAAAAAAACTCCCTTTAAATTTCTGCCTATTGAAATCATTCTCTTGACCACTTCATACACACACCAAAAAGTGATCTCTCCCTACTTGAATTTCTCATCCTGCTTTGTCAAGACCTCTCCTTTACATTTTGGTTTTTCTTTCCTTCTTTTCTCCCAATATGGAAAGGGGAGAAGAAGAAACTAAATACTTTTTAATTGAGAAAATAATAAATAAAAATATTTAAATAGGGGAAAAAGACTTCTCCTTTACATCCACCAGATTCTGCCTATATCACACTTACCTATATGGCCAACTGCCCTCCTCAACAAACTATTAAACTCCTTGAGATCAAAGGCTGTGTTAATTGTTAAACTCCTTTAGGTCAAAGACTGTGTAATTTTTCATCTTCCCATCATAAGATGATAGATATAGAGTTGAAGGCATACAATTGGTTTTGAATATGTAGAGTTTGAAGTAGCTGTGGGACATTCTAGTAGAAGTGCTTAGTGAGTGGGAACAGAGTGATAATGTTTGGGAGAGAAGATGGCGTGAAGACATAACTTGAGTACTCAACATTAGATAAAATTAAGAGAGCAGATCTGTGGTCTGAAGGAGAGAGCATATAAGGAAGTAAGCAAAAAGCTGAGAACTGACTTTGGATGTACTCAAAGTTAGAAAAAATTAGGAGGAAATTGATTAAGCAAAAGACTTAGAAGGGTTAATTATGGAAGTGGGTGAAGCAAAGCAGTGAAATATCACTAAATCCATGGGGACAGAGAGCTTCAAGTAGATGTGTAAGTATTCAGCAATGTTAAAAACATCAGAGAAGGGGCAGCTAGGTGGCGCAGTGAGTAGAGCGCTGGCCCTGGAGTCAGAAGGACCTGAGTTCAGATCCAGCCTCAGACACTTAACACACAAAAACAAAAACCTAGCTGTGTAATCTTGGGCAAGTTACTTAACCCCAGTCGCCCTCCAAAAGGCAAAAACAACAACAACAACAACATCAGAGAAAAAAAAAACATCAGAGAGAGGAGAGTGAGGAAGAATGAAAAACCACTTAATAATATGGAGGTCCTTGATGACCTTGGAAAGATCATTTTGGGTAGATATTAATAGGGATGAAAGACCTATTGTAGGAGAATAAGGGAAAACCAGTTTGAGACAATTTTCAGAGAAATAAAACAGTACTTTGAGGAAACAATAAGGGAAGGATTCTTCACCTTTCTGGTACCAGTCTGGCAAAGGCTATGGACTCCTCTGTCAGTCAACTAGTATTTAAGAGCCTACTCTGTGCCAGGCATTGTGTTAAGTGATAAGGATATAATGAAAAGTAAAATTTGTCCTTGCTCTCAAAGAGCTTACTAATTTAATGAAAGAGAAAACAATTCAAACTCCGTACAAACAAGATATATAAAGGATAAACTGGAGATCATCAATATAGGGAAATCACTAGCATTAAGGGACTTAAAAAAGCCTTCTCCCAAAAGATGGAACTTCAGCTGAGACTTGAAGGAAGGCATGGAAACCAAGAGGTGGAGAGGAAGAGGGAGAGCATTCCAGACATGGGGGAGGGGGAGGGAAATGGGAGGGTAGGGTGGGGGTGGGGGATTAGTAAGTAAAAATTCCCTGAGTCAGGAGATGGAGTGTCTAGTGGAAGGAACAGCACGGAGTAACTGTTTTGACTAGAGTAGGTGGATTAACTGCTTATTTTCATGTCTTAAAACCCAATCCCAAGTTAAATGCAAACTTATATATAGTAAAACTAACAAAACATAAAGTCAACTTGAATTTTTTTTAATATATCAGAAGTAAAACTGGAATGTGTACGAACTAATGGAAAAATGTCTGGCTATGGTAGAAAACTCATAAATAGTACAAATTGTCATGTTCCTGAAATTTCATTCCCAACCACATTGGATCAGAATACATCTCTGAAAGTTTTTAATGAATAAAACAAAATACATAGGAATACAAAGGAAAGCAGTTACATTAAAATAGTTACCAAATAACTAAAAAAAATTCATAGTTAAGAGCTTTGCAATAAAGCGAACTTTTTTTTTCCAGATTGAGGAGACCTGGTTATTCTTGAAAGAAAAGTGAGGGGAACAAATAGATAAAAAAAAAAAATTAAGATGCTGATGAAGGATGATTCAATCCCTATGAGGAATTAGCATCTGGGAATAATTTGGAAATTTTTATTAAATGCATATAAATGAGAGTGAGGAAAGAAAAAAGAACATTCTTCTGCTATTAGAGAGGTTATCCATTGTTTGAAAGGCTCAAAAGAGAACATCACGCTGAAATAGATTTACAACTAGAAAATCATGTGGTTATCAATTGACATTTCTCTAAACTTTTAGCATTCCTCACTCTGAGCTTCAAAGTCTACGAGGGAAAATCTAGTGAAATACATCATACTTCACAAGTTGATTGATCAAGATGAAGTGGGTAATTGTACACATAGCACACCAATAACTAAAAGATTGTTCTCCACAGAAGGATAAAATGTTAATCAGTCAGAGAAAATGTATGTGACAGAGAAATGATGAACCAAGGAAAAGAGATCTGTTGGGATCTGCTTATGAGTAGATTACCTAAGGCTCCTCTTCTTCCTCATGAGGATGAATTACAAAAAAAAAAAGATGTATTATATAATTATATTCTATAATATTTTTAAACAAATTCTTCTTTTTTATATTTACCATCCTAAGAAATATCTTTGAAATAGGGATTTAATATATATATGTGTATATATATATATATATAGAGAGAGAGAGAGAGAGAGAGAGAGAGAGACAGAGACAGAGACAGAGACAGAGACAGAGACAGAGAGAGGGAGGGAGGGAGGGAGGGAGGGAGAGAGAGAGATCAGGAGAAAGGGATTCCCACTTTCTTTTTAGCAATTGCACAGTTTAGGTTTTGGCTACCCAGGGGCATGGAAATAACTGTTTTGACTAGAGTGAATGAAGTAACTGGTTATTTTGGTGTCTTAGAGATAGAGCCATAGTCAAATATGGGATTAGAGATAGTAAGACTAACAGAACATCAATTAGTATTTTTAAATATATCAGAAGGAACACTGGAATTTACACAAACTAATGAAAAAAATGTCTCTCTGTGGTAGAAAAGACATAAATAGTACAGACTGTCATGTTCTTGAAATTTCATTTGTAACCACAAGAACATGTAATAACTAACATACCAGGCAAATCCTCCCTTTCTTTCTCTCTTTCAGGGACCCAGAGGTGAAAAGGGCCATAGAGGTGAAATGGTAAGTTTAAAAAGTATTTTTTTTTGTTGTTTTTAATTGTATTTCAGTAACATTTTATATTGAGTTGTTAGGAAGTATAGGCAATATTTAAGGGCAGCTAGGTGGTACAGTGGATAGAATGCCAGTCCTGTAGTTAGGAGGACCTGAGTTTAAATCTAGCCTCCTAATTTACTAGCAGTATGACCCTGAGTAAGTCACTTAACAATGTTAGCCTCAGTTTCTCATCTGTAAAATTAGTTGGAGAAGGATATTACCAACCACTGTAGTATCTTTGCCAGGAAAACCCCAAATTGGGTCACAGAGAGTCAGACATGACTGAAATGACTCAACAACAAAATAGGGAACATTTATGATATCAATTAAAACATATTTAACTAAGCATGTAAAGATGAGAAACAGTAAGGGAATAGTAAATGGAGACCTAACTTTAAGCCAGGAAGACCTGGATTCAAGTACACACACACACACACACACACACACACACACACACACACACACACACACACACACACATAAGCTCGCACGCGCACATATATGGATAGAGAGATAGATATCTATAGATATACAGGTAGATATGGATGACTGTTCACCCCCATTTCTCGATGGAGTCCTCTTATTCTGGAGTTCCCAATACCAATGAAAACACAGGGCTAGCTCCTGTCCCTGTCCCTATAACAAGTAATATATAACTTTAAGAAATACCAATAGCCCCCATCTGTATAGCATTTTATAGCTTGCACTGTATAGTTTAAACCCTTCCCCACAAAAAGCTAAAGACATCCACTAACCTCTCCTGGCCTCAGTTTCCTCAACTGAAAAAATGAAGGGATTGAATAAGAAAATCCCAAGTTTACTCCTAACTCTGAATCCTATGATGTTAAATAGATCTTAAAAAGACTCATCCTATCCATTTTACAAGTAACAAAATTAAGGTTAGGAGAAGTTAGATGAGTACCACTTGGTCACAAATCTGTAGGACAGACCCCCCAACTCAAAACCAGAATTCCTGACCCCCCTCAGTTCAGTATTCTTTCTGCACCAAGTCTCAAAAAAATTCTGCAAAATTCCTTACCTCCTGACTGTGTGAAATGGAATAATTTTCATTAGACATTTCAAGAGAAGAAGGATGCTTCTATTGATTGATTTAAATACTATCCATTTTCCTTGAGTACCAGAAAATCATAGAATTTCAGGGTTGATCAAGAGTTTAGTGGTCATTAACCAAACAACAAGCATTCACTAAAATCTTGCTTTATGCTGGGCATTGTGCTAGTCTCTGAGGATCCAAATACAAAGAATAAAACAAGGTTTAATTCCATAAATTAAAAATAAAATAAAGAAAGACTAAAGTAATCCCTGCTCTCAAAGGGAATCAAATTCTAAGCAAAGGAAACAACAATCAATCAATCAACAAGTATTTATCAACTACTTCCCAGGTATAGACTGAGTATACAAAGTAAAAGTTAAAACAGTTCCTGTCTTCAAGGAGCTTACCTTCTAATGACAAAAATCAGTATATGTAAAATAAACACATAAATAAATCTAAAGAGTAGATGGAAGGTAGCTTTAAAGGGAAAGATTTTAGCAGCTGGCTGATGAGACAAGGCCTCCTGGAGAAGATAGCAGCTGAGATGATACTTGAAAAAATCTATATGGGACATAAAGAATAAATATTTAAAAAATAAGTACAAATAAATTCAAGGGAGAGGGAGAGTATTAACAGTGGGGGAGGGGAGTCAGAAAAGGCTTCCTGTAGAAAGGTAGCATGGTGAGTGAATCTTAAAGGAAGAGATTCTTTGAGTCAGAGATGAAGAAAGAACACATCCAGACATATGAAACAGCCAGTTTGAAGGCAGAAACAGTAGATGGTGCTGTGGGAAGCACGCAGAGAAGGTAAGTTTGAATCATAGAATGAGGGAGAAGGAGTAATGTGTTATGAGGCTGAAAAGATAGGTTGAGCCCAGGTTGCAAATGGCTTTGTAAACAATAAGCACAGTAGAGGGATAGGGAGCCATTGGAGTATAGTGAGTCGAGGAGTAACAATCAATTCTATTAAGGACAAACATTTTAACAGCTATTTCTAGGTTAGACTGAAGTCAAGAGGGACTTGAGATAGGAAGATGAAATAGGAAGCTGTTGCAATAATCTATCAGCAGCAGTCAAATTTACAGGAACAGAGGCCACTAAACCGATATGAGGATCCCTGGGGGTTATATATTGACTTAGCTTTAAAATATAATATTATCAATATTTTATTGTGTTTTTATTTATTTTGTTATATATTGCCCAATTACATTTTAATCAGGTTCAACCCACACTGAGGACTATTGATTGGCCACATGCAGACCCTGGCTATATGTTTGACATTTCTTGTCTAGGCAATCAGGGTCTGAACTAAGAAGGTATATGTGTGAATAAAGAAAAAAGCCCAGATGTGACAGATATAGTGAAAGGACAATGGCGATATTGGCAAGATCAGATATGTGAGGTGATGGAGAGGGAGAGGGGGAGGATAATGCAGAGGTTCTGAATCTGTGAGACTATCAAAATGGTGGTACCCCCACATAAATAGGCAAGTTTGGAAGAAGGGTGGGATTTGGGAAGAAAATAAAGAGTTTTGGACAAAAGGGTCTTGGACAAGTTGAACTTAAACCACTCTGAGAAATTCATTTTAAAATATCCATTAGGCAATTGGTGATACAAAACTCAAGTTCAAGGGAGAGATTAGGGATGGATATGTAAATCTTTGGGTCATCTGCATAGAAACAAGAATTGATAATATCACCAAGAGAGAGTCTAAAGATAGCAGAGAAGACTCAGGAGAGAACATTAGGGAACAGCTACGGTTAAGGAATATGACATAAATGAAAAGCCATTAAAAGAGGTGGAGAAGATCATGCTGTTAGGAAAACCAGGAAGGAATGGTAGCATCACAAGAGTCCAGGAGAGATTATTCAGGAGAAGATAGTGGTTGAGTATCAAATGTATGGGCGGCTAGGTGGCGCAGTGAGTAGAGCGTCAGCCCTGGAGTCAGAAGGACCTGAGTTCGGATCCAGCCTCAGACACAACATCCACAAACTTGGGCAAGTTACTTAACCCCAATTGCCCTCTAAACAAACAAACAAAGAGTATCAAATGTAACAGAGATGTCAGAGACGTCAAGAAGGATGAAGAGTCAGAAAAGACCATCAGATTTGGCAATCAGTGGTAACTTTGGACAGAGCACCTTCAAGCTGAGTTATGAGGTAGAAGAGGGTTTAAAAAGAAATGAGAAAAAAGGAAGTAGATGCACAAACTGTAGTTTTTCGAGGATTTGGGCTGCCAAGAAGAAGAATGATGAATGACAACTTTATGGTATAGTACAGTCTAAAACTCTTGGGGGCTTTTGTTTTGCTTTTTATGATGGGGTAGACCTGGGTATGTTTAAAGAGTATGTGGGGGAAAACACAGATAGGCAGAGGTTGAAGATTAGAGAAAGGAAGTACATCATAGAATTATAGATTTAGATCAAAAAGAAGCTTAGAGGTCAATAAGTCTGGTCTTCTCATTTTACAAACAAGGAAACTGAGAAACAGAGAGATTAAGTCATCTGCCCAGGGTCACATAGTTAGCAAGTATCTGAGGCAAAATTTGAACCCGTCTTTCTGACTCCAAGTCTAGTTTTCAATAAATCATGTGGGGATGGCTAGGTGGCATAGTGAATAGAGCACCACCCCTGGAGTCAGGAGGACCTGAGTTGAAATCCGGCCTCAGACACTTAACACTTACTAGCCATGTGACCTTGGGCAAGTCACTTAATCCCAATTGCCCTGCCTTCCCCCTCCAAAAAAAAAGAGCAAAATATAAAAATAAATAAATCATGTGCCTTCTCAGTGACAGAGGGATGCAATCTGCTGGAGAAGAAGAGAACAGAATCAGTTGAATATATAAAAGAACTGGTCTTGGCAAAGAGAAGGCTCTCTTCATCAAAGACTATAGGGAGAGTCCAGTTGAAGTTGGATAACATAAATTTGAAGTCTAACCAGTCAATACATGTATGTTCCTTCTACCAACTTCTTTTAGCATCCTAGGAGTAGAAATGGAGGAGGCAGGTGGTAAAAGTAATGTAGAGCTAAGATTTAACAAAGGATGAACAGCTACAGGAAATAGGAATAGGGGGATTTAAAATATCACAACAACATAGAGTTGAATTGGTTAACTACAGGATGACTACTGGAAAAGGAGGAAAGTGAAGTCAGAGCAAGAGTAATGTCCTGAGAAAGAATTTCGAGGTAAAGGGATTGGAGATTTATTGAAGTAAGACAGCAACCCATAAAGTTCAACCCATAATTGAAAAAAAGATTGTTTCTGTAATATACCTGACAAGTGATCATCCAACCCTTATTTTAAGACATACATGGCATGTTTATCAAATGAGAGGGCGTCTAGTACCTCTGAAGAAATTCCTTTGCACATTTGAATAATTAATTGCTAGGAAATTATTTTTTTACATCAAGGCTAAATGACCCTCTTTCAGCTTCTTCTCATTGACCAAAATTCTTTTCCCTGAAAACAAAAAGAATACAACTTTTTAAAAAATTCCAAACTTAATATACAGCAAATAAAATGGGTATTTCCATATACATAATAGGAAAAGAAAAAGACTATTACAAATGAAATTTTTAATTTCAGATCTCTATCATGGATGGCTTGTTTTGTTTTGTTTGGGTTTTTTTTTTGAGTGTATAATAAATTCAATCTATAGCTTTCTTTTTTGCTTTTTGGAGAGGGAAATGCAGGGCAATTGGAGTTAAATGACTTGCCCAAGGTCACACGGCTAGTAAGTATTGAGTGAGGCCAGATTTGAACTTAGGTCCTCCTGACTCCAGGGCCAGTGCCCTCTTCACTGTGCCACCTAGCCACCCCTAATCTATAGCTTTCAAAGCTGTCCTGCTTGTCTGTGATTCTTTCTCACCTTCTGTTCTCTATATTAAAGAAACAAAAAGATTCCTCATTAACCCTCATTTCTTTTTCTTTACTTTCTTTTTTGTTACATTCTTGCTAATCCTTCCTTCTCCTCCCATTCACTGCCATTGGGAAAAAGAAGGAAAAACAAAGCCCTTGCAACAAATATGCATAGTTAGGCAAAAACAATTCCCATATTTGGCTGTTTCTAAAAATGCAGGTTTTATTCTTTATATCTTGAGTCTGTCACCTCTGCAAATAACATGCACCATCATCATCATCATTATTCCTCTTGATCATTGACCTCTTTGTCATTAAACTGATCCAAGTTCTCAAGTCTTTCAAGTTATATTTCTTTATTATGATGTTATTATGTGAATTGTTTCCCTGGTTCTTCTCATTTTATTTTGTATCAGTTCACCCAAGTCTTTCATGGTTTCTCTGAAACCATTCATTTTGTCATTTCTTATAGTGCAATATTTTATTAAAGTCAGCTAGGTGGTTTAGTAGATAGAGCACTGTGCCTGGAGTCAGGAAAACCTGAGTTTAAATTCAGCCTCTGAAACTTAAGAGGCATGTGACCCTGAATAAGTCACTTAATCTCTATCTGCTTCAATTTCCTCAATTGTAATATAGGAATATTAACGGTACCTACTCCCGAGATTGTTGTGAGAATCAAATGAGATAATATTTGTAAAGAACTTAGTATATTCCTGGCACATAGTAGGTTCTTAATAAGTGCTTGTTTCCTTCCTTCCTTCCTTACATTCATATGCTATAATTTATCTAATTCTCCAAAAAATAGAAACCTCCTTAGTTTCCAATTATCTGCTATAACAAAAAGATCTACTATGTTTTTGTATATATGAGTCATATTCCTTTGTCTTTTTTAATTTGATATAATCAGAACTGTCTGTTTTATCTTCCATGATAACTCTGTTTCTTGTTGGACAATATTAACTCTCTCCCTTTCCATAGATGCAAAAAGTAATTCCTTCCTTTTTTCCTCTAATGTATTTATAATGTCACTCTTTATGTCTAAGTTATGTTTCTATTTGGAGCTAATCTTGGCATATGGTAGAAGATGCTGATCTCTACCTAATTTCTGCTAGACTATTCAGCAATTTTTATCAGAGTGAATCCTTACTCAGTAACTGGAGTCTTTAGGCTTATTGAGCACCATTCTACTGTGTTCACTTTCTTCTATATGTGGTGTAGGTAGCCTACTGAATGGATCCAGCTTGAATTTATGACATATAGTTCCCTCCATAACACAGTAACTCCTTAAAAGAATACTTTTTTATTCATTCATTCATAAAGAGATCATTTGAAGGAACTGCAAGGTATTTAGCCCAGAGAAGAGATAACAGGGAATAGGACATGATAGATTTCTATGACTATTTGAAGAACTATCATATAGAAAAGGATTTGACTTCTTCCACTTAGTCCTAGGAGGCACAACTGGGAACAATGGGTAGGAGTTTCAGGAAGATAGATTTGGATGTCATGTCAGGAAAAATTTCCAAGCAGTGGAATTTTCCCAATGTTGAATGGGCTGCCTCAGGGAGTTGTGGCTTCCTCCTTATTTCAAGTCTTTATGTCAAGGCTAGATATCCACCAACTGAGTATGCTGTAGACAGGATTCTTGTTCTTTTTTGAGGAAGATTAGATGACCTCTAAAATCCTTTCCAACTCTAAGATTCTGGGGAAAGAATTTGCTTTGTCAGTAGGTCTTACCTCAAAAGTGAAAGAAGATAAAAATATTGTATGGTGATGGTTACTAGAGAATAAAAGTCTCACACGGGGGAAGGGAAATGTTAAAAGACAGAAATAGTGACTAAAAGACAGACTAAGAGGGACATCAAGTTTGGGAAAGACAACAATGAGACCTTGGGCTAAAATTTGAGAACAAAGGTATAGAGAGAAGCATAGTCTCTGGTATAGATTTTCTTTCTATAGAAAGAAATAGAAATGTGACTGTCAGTAGTCATGCCACCGGAAAAGAGAACCAAAGGGTGAGAAAGTCACCCTGTACATATTTTCCACTATTTCTACCATTTCTTTCAGCTTTGCCATGTCACATGTCACCATCCTTCCCATTAAAGACTCTCTAGCCCATTCTTTTACTCTCTCAGAAATGAAATTACTATATACAGTGATAGCAATATTGTTTTAAGAACAACTTTGAGTAAATAAGTCAGAGTATAACATGACTATTATAAATACTCTAACTACAAAGGACATACAAAAGAAGATTCTATCAAAATTCAGAGAAAGAACCAATAAATAGAAATGTGTATAGAATGATTTTACATAAAGATACATATTTGTGTTTAATGGTAGCCATCTCTATGGAAGGGAAGAAAAAAGGGGAGAAAAAGAAATTTACATAACTTTATTATATATTTAAAAGGAATAGAAAATTGTACATAATAGAATTGCAGTTTCATGTGCAACCATCTTTCTTGTTATATTACATTATGTAAATGCTTGTTTTATTCCATAAATTAAAAATAAAAGAAAATTTTAAAAAGAATTAGAGGTTGGGCAAGTCACTTAACCCCAATTGCCCTGCCCTTACCCCTAAAAAAATGCAAAAAAAAAAAATTAGAGGAAAATTGTCCTTTCTGCCTTTTAAGTTCTGTTCCAGATGCAGAGGTCAGAGGAGTCCTGCCCTATATTAATTAACAGAGGATCAACTTTGAATCCAAAAAGTATAAATCTGCTCCAGATTAGTGTGACTCCTTAATAAATTCACATGGCCTGTTGCTGTTGTCATTTTTAATGCCTATTACTCTGATGAGAGATGGGAGTGTTGCATTAGTATGTCTCCTACTTCCAAATAGCTAGAAAGGAACAAGATATTAACAGGTGGCACAGAGTGCCTGGCCTGGAGTCAGGAAGCCCTCCTAGATGTGTGACACTAAGTCACTTAAACTCTGCCTCAGTTTCCTCATCTGTAAAATGGAATAATGATAGCACCTACTTCCCAGGGTTGTTGTGAGGATCAGGTAAGATCATTGTAAAGTGCCCGGTATGTAGTAAGTGCTATGTGTGTGTGTGTGTATGCATGTTTATATGTGTATATATGTGTGTATATGTACAAGTATACATATACACACATATAAATATGTGCTATATATAGCAAGCTATGATTTTAGGAGCCTCTTAATAGTATCCAGGTACATATAGTACTGTGCTCAGTTCTGACCACCATATTTGAAGTATGACAAGGTAAAGTATATACATAAAAGAGTAAAGAAGATGGTCAATAACTTGGAAGTTATCTCATATGAGGCATATATACTGGATTCTTTAGCCTGGAAAAGAGAAGATTTATGCAGGATAAGATAGTTGGAAGGCTAATACATGGAAGACAGAAATGGGAACAACCAGTGGATTATCAGTCAACTTTAAATAAGGAAGAACACAGTAGTACAGTAATAGAAGAGATTGCCTTGTGAGCTAATGAGTAATGGAGATGTTACTGGGAGACTTAAAGCAGAAATTAAGAAGCCATACTGTACAGTTGGTCAGTCAACTAGCATTTATTAAACACCTAGTGTATGGAAGACAGGTCACCTTTATAGTCTCCTTCCCACTCCAAGATTTTCTTTCCTTTTCTCAACCATTTAATATTGTTTATAAATACTGAAAAATTAACCAGGGAAAAAATTCCTGCACAAAATTGAGAGCAGAGGCCTAGGATAAGGTAATTTGATTAGATAATGAGAAAGAAGGCACTAACGTATAATTTTCTAAGCTACTATATAGCAGCTTTTTGCTGAATGCTATATTTGTTTCAATTAAGAAAGTTTCATACCAAATACCTAAGAACAACCAGGAGCTTGGCCTTTGCTTTCAACAATTCAGTTGGGTGCTTAAAAATATTAATGGAGACAATAAAATAATTAGTTATTATCTTTTTGATGTAAAAGAACTGATTTTTGTGTGTTTGTTACTTCTTTCCTTTAATCTCATTAGAGGTGATGTTGATTTATAAAGGTAAACCTATAATTCCTGGGGAACATTAAGTTAATTTGTGAAAATTTCCAATTAACTTTATGTTGTTGTTGCATTAAAAAAAAACAGTAGCATTTTTTTAAAGCATCATTAGGGACTTCTCAGTGCATTCTGTGAAAGGTTTTGTGTTTAAAGTGATTGTTTAAATAATTAATTGACGAATGACTCCTAAAAATTTACTGTATTTTGAAATATAATATCCCCAAGGGGTCTGTCTCAAATAATGATACTATAAATAGACCTTTCTGAATAGGATTTTATTAGCATTGAGTTTGGGAATCAAAGCAAATTGAGATATATTACCTCTTTGTAGAAATATTGGAAATACAACGTTCAGTCAAATTTTCTGGAAAGTTGTTTTAGGGATTTATATTACCTCATTCTAAAAGCCAAGTTACAATAAGATTATAGTGTTATTCAGCAACAGGAAAAATACAAAGAAAGTTATAACTCATTGGCTACCAGAGAAATTTGAATTTTCTTGGAAAGAACATTAAACTTTCACACCTTCTGTAATTTGACATTTATGTAACCTAATCTTGATTGAAGACAGGTCTTTTCCACTGCTAATTTGTGACTCTCCCTTTCCTTTGCTGGGGGGGGGAGGGGGGAAGGAAAGGGGAGGAGCAGAACATTCCTTTACTTTCTATTCTAAACTTCTGCCAAAATTATTTTCTTTAAGAACAGTTCTACCTCTGCCTTTCCCCTATCCTTCTGCCTGCCTGGGAACTATACTTAAAATCAGCCTTTCAAAATCTTTGTCCTATCCATATAGTCAGTCTGTTCACTTGTCAGGTAAATCTACCCCATAGATATCAGGTAGTAATGCCCTTCTTTCTAAAGTAATGCAAATTTGTCAGTCAGATGTATAACTAGGGCAGGGACATCAGATTTTTCCCCCAGGGTGGAAACTTTAAAGGGGGTCCTCCTGGTGGACTTGTCCCAGCAAGTGTTTTTTTCACTGTCTGATTTCTCCTGTGGCATTCTCCTTTCATCCTAGGAGCACTTTATCCCCCTTCAGCAGTTGAAAAACATCATGGTATCTTAGACTCACATTCAGGGTGCCTACCTCCATAGCTCCTGCCACTTATTCCTGTTGCAGAGAAAAGACAGAGAGACAGAGAGACACAGAAAGAAATTGCTACCTGCAGATTTATTGTCAGCAGACCAAATTTTGAAAGGTTACAAAATATCCTGACTATAGCAAAAAAAATCTTACTTTTTTGTAACAAGATGAAGCAAAGAACTTTGCAAAGATCAGTGAAACAAAATCAAGAAAACTAAAAGTTGGTCTCATTAGCAAAAAATAGTATCCTAGTGTCAAGGTGTAATTTGTTTCATCTTTGAAGGATTTGGGCAAATGCTTTATAAAGGAACATTTTTTTAAATGATAGAAGCAAAAAAAAAAATTATCAGGACCAATTCCAGCAGGAGATAGGTGGTGAAATCTCTATACCTCAATAAAATCATAGATCCAGCCCCTTGATAGACACACACACACACGCACATGCATGCATGTGCGTGTGTGTGTGAGTTAATGCATATGCACATATATATTTGTAAGCCTGTGTCAAGACTTCTCTCTGACATGGTTAGGTACAATCAGAAGACCCTTCACCTCTCTTGTTGGCTCTTCTGTCCCTACCAACATTTGGCAGTACCTGAAACACCTCAAAGGTTAACCATTAATTAAATCAGTCCTCTCACCAGTCTGGATCTATTACCTCAACCCATCTGGGAACACAAGCATTTATTCCTCGAAGAGTGGCCCTTACCTCCTCACTGAAAGTGCTTGGATTTACAAGGCACCAAACAAAACAGGTTTTACTTAGTTCTTTAATGATGTAGGAAGGCCTTGGACCCAAGAGTATATTGAAAACCCAATCTCTTTTTACTTTGGGCCTCCATTTTCACAGGGTACCTAGATTGTCCTTGTTATGTCTAGTGGTGGCACCTTGCAAAGGTGAAAGAACTCTAGGTTTGCCTGCAATAATGGCTTGACTTAATAGTATTCCCCTAAAGAGGGCCCTCTTGGGGAAACAAGGTACAAGTTTTCTTTTCCCTAGCAGATCCCTATTCTTCATTTACTCCTTAACCAACTCTTCCTCTACTCCTCTGGTCATTACTCCATCACTATACAGTATTGGTTCCTGGTCATACTGGTCTATTCCTTTCATCTGTATCCCTTTAGAGTTTCACCCTCAGCTTTCCTGCTCAGGCTTCTGGTCACAATGGTCAGTCTTCCCCACTCTATCATTCTATTGCTCTCTTGGTTTGTCTAGTTACTATCTCTGTTTCCTGGTGTTTGGTTTCTTTCCCACAAGATGGTGCCAGCCCTTCAACAGTTGGAATACAGAGCAACTATGTACTTATTTATAAAAGCTCCTTGGAATTAAATGGTCAGAACCAAAGTGTCTCTTGTCTGTTTGGGATCTTCCTGTTCCAGGCCCAAGCTCAGAAGTGCCATTTCAAATTTGGGTTCTCCCTAGTTAATAGCACCTTCCCTACTAAGGTTACCTTCCATAGATCTGTATCTTGTGTACACCTGTTTCTGGACATATTGCCTCACCTATTAGAACGTCTTCCTTTAGAGCAAGAACTGGTTTTTGCCTTTTTTTATACTCTCAGTACCTAGCATAGCTGCACTAATTCCATGTGTTCCCTTTTCTCCAAGAATCTGGGCAGTGTCCTGTCACTCAGTAGGAATTTCCCAGTAAGTCTTTTGGGGGTTTAGAGGGCACTAATACTTTCTATTTTCTGACTTCTTCTGTGACAACAGGGCAAAACCATGCAAATTGCCTCAGGGTTTTTTTCTGAACCTCCAAAAAAATTGAAAATAAAGAGGCCAAGCTTCATCCCTCCCCCAACGGACAAAGTTGTAACCGGGGCAGGACAATTATAGTTCTACCACAAGATGCCAAGAGTTAGAGTGACTGACAACACATGTACTCACTCAACAGGAGGAAGCTACTGAGTGTTATGCCTAGTTAGCAAGAATAATTGGTTAAAATAGGAAGTTAACAGATGTTGCATTCCCTGACTCTTGTGTCCACCCCTATGTCCCAGGTAATTTTCTTCTTTGCCTAGTTCTAGGTTACCCCTTCCCTAGCAGGGGCTTCCTGTGACACAGTTGGAATCCAGGAATCTCTCTCTATATCCCCAGGATTCTGTTCTGAGGTTGAAAATCTTCCCCCAGGAGCTCTTCCCCTTCCCCAAAAGAATTAGTTCTAAAATGTTCATTTAAAGATGCCTTTTGTGCTCTTGCCTCAGGATAATTTTGTGGCTGTTGCCTTAAGTATGATATTTGCTATCTATAGTTCTTGGCATGGGTAAGATTCATGCTTCATTGTGTGTGTGTGTGTGTGTGTGTGTGTGTGTGTGTTTAGCTTATTCACTAAAGGGAGGAAATGCCCTCCTTCAAAATTCAGCTGTCCAAATTAAGGGATTTTGCAATAGAATATAAGCTATGGGAAAGGACAAGAAAAAGCCCCTCATTTATTTCAAAGCATTGAATCAATTTTGCAATTTTCTTTTGGCTGCCTATGAAGAAAAGATAATGATTGCCTTCTATTTTTCCTCCCTAAACAAAAAGAACAGTATTCATATTCCACTTTATATATTTCTTTCAGGGTCCCCAAGGACCAAGAGGTCATCCTGGGCCACCTGTAAGTTTACCTGCAAATAGGCTTGTACCTGAAAATCACACACATACTTAGTTTGAGAAATCTTCTATAAAAAAGAAATAAAATCTCTGTTCTGTTTTTCAGGGTCCACCAGGGGCACCAGGACCACGAGTGAGTTCCATATTCCTTAAAGTACATAAAATAATTTCATATTTTTAAAAAAATAAGTTTTCCAGTGAGCCCTATTTCTGTGCTCTGGCTTTATGTACACTACCCATATTATTGCTTTCCCAATACTGTACTGACCTTAAGAGATATCATTTTTAAAGTAGGTACTTGGCATATAGTAGGCACTTAATAAATGTTTGTTTCCTTCCCTTTTGCCCCTTTATTTTCCAAGAGAAAACAAGTTTCAGGAGGTCATATATCATCTCAGAAATGTGTAGTGGAAAGTTACACTTTTAAATGTCAGCATTTGGGGCATTATTTGCCTTTCCTACTTGGGAAATTCTGCATATGTTTTCCTACTCTGTTAGTCATAGTGAAGAAGGTTTTTGCTTTGGGCCTTGAAATGAATGGACACATTTCCTTCTACGATCTTTCATGTAGTAGCAAAAGACCAACTTAGGAGAGCAGTATTATGGCCCATGGAATAAACATGACTAAGGATTCAAGAATCCTAGATTTCTAGATGCATTTATACCAATAATTCCCACTGGAGCTTCGGCCAATCTTCTTGTTCTTTGTCCTATAGAGTAAGAACTGATCCAAAGGCAAATTTCTATAGAACATCATTTTCACAATTATGCTTCCTTCATGAAAACCCTAAGGGCAAACTGGAAAATATAAATGTTGCTACTGGTAATCATTTTTCCATGATCCATTCCATCCTTTTATGGAGGCTGAACTCTAGGCATGCCCTCATCTCCTGAGTCACATACTGACTTAATAGTCAGGAGGTTTAAGTCAGTCTAAAGAGACAGACTCACCAGACAACACTCCAGCTTAGACCATAGTGTTGGGGTCTCCAGAAGTACATTTTTTATATCTTTCAATCATTTTGCAGAGATGCTTGATTAATCAAAGTAGAGGTTAAGTAGCAAAAGTTACTAATAAATTAAAATAATTGCTGAAAGCAGTTTCCATCACATGGGTGTCCAAGAAGACAAGCAGTTTGATTATTCTGAAACCAAGTAAAAGGATTGGCTGACTTGGGTACATGCTAACTCAGGATATTCTACCAATTCACAGCTCCTTCATTACCATCTTAATTTCTCAGCCCATTATTAAAAAAAAAAAAGAATTGCTGAAAGACTTGAGTTGTACTAATGGTTCTGTTGAGTCTTTCTCTAAAAATATCTTTTATTAAATACAGTGGTAGATTGAATTCTTTCTGTATTATTTCTTTTGGGAGTAATGGCACATTTTCCTACTTACTGAAATTGTTTTTAAGACCACAAAAGTATCAGATTAAACTAGTGTGGTAACTACCTCAGGACAGTATTATTTTATTCCACTTTCCTTCCAAGGATGCAACTGTTAAAAGGTACTAAAGTTATTTATTCTTCACTTTACAATTCATTAAAATGAGCATCATATTTCATTCAGCTTCCACTTGGGTAGCTCTTTCCCAAATTTTCATATAGTATGGACAAATAGTTTTTCATTTAGGAGCTGTGATTTTATTTCTACACTAATTAAGAGACCTTTGAGATTTGAATGAAGGCAGCATGTTGTCCTTTAGGAGAGCCAGGCAATGTCTGCAAGAACTGTCGGACCTTGAGCTATAAACCACCACCCCCTACACCCTCGTCAGATAATATGTCTGGTATCCTGGAACAGCACTGCCTTAAGAATTTACAGCTTTCACTTAAGAGTACTCCATGTTGATCTTGTTGCTGATCTGAAACGGTTTTGTTTTATGCAGAAACAAATGGATATCAATGCTGCTATTCAAGCCTTGATTGAATCCAATACTGCACTACAGATGGAGGTAATATATTTTGCTTTATTTACATTGGCATGCAGAGTATACAAATTATAGAGAGTTATTTTTTAGGAGGCCAAAATGTGGCTTCATCACAAAGATTGTATTTAAAACATATTGAAAAATATGAGACTGCTTTTTCATGGAAAAAGTTAGCTGTTTCTAACATGATTAAACACAAATGTATACAGAGGATGCTTTTTAAGGGAATATTTTTCGAGCACAGTCTTTACATTGTTAAATGATTTACTATTGAGGAATTTAGAATAAAATAGTAGAAAGAGTTAGCAATTCTCCTAAAATGAGAATTGGCCATCATTGCTTCTTGGCTTTCTTAATCAAATACTTACCAGACAATAAAAGATCAAAAGAACATACTACAATAGATCTAGAACGTTCCCTCTTTTAGGAAAGGAAGGGGAAGGTAGAGGAAGTGTCATTTCAACTTTTTAATGTAGATAGATGTTAATAAAACATATCCATGTATTTTTAAATTTTCTTCTGTTTTACATTTGCCTCCCATATTATTTTTTTCCATGCTATGGACATGTTTCCTGACTGTCTGTGATATATGTTGGTCATTGGATTTAATCTTCTGTGATGGCTGCTCCATGTTAATGTGATCATCATGGTGGCTTGGCAGAGCTACCAGAATACCGAAGTGACTTTACTGGACCACAGTGCAGAAATATTCAAAACCCTGCACTATCTTAGTAATTTACTACACAGCATCAAGAACCCTCTTGGCACACGAGATAATCCAGCTCGAATCTGCAGAGATTTGCTTAACTGTGAACGCAAAGTGTCAAATGGTAGGTCCACTCAGTTTTGTGATGTCATTGAGCATTTTTATTGGTGGGTTTGAAATCTGAAATAGCCTTTTTGCAAATATTAATTTCTACCCTAGCAAATAGCATTTTAACATAATGAAAGGATATTACCTTTTTCACCTGGATGCTCTTCCTGGGTAATCAGAGGTATGACAGTGAGGAGCCTCACAATTCCACCTTCAAAAGAGAGCCTACTCTCATTAGTAGGCACCATGCCCAACAGCCTCACTAGCTCAGGACAATTCCCAGACTCCTTGCCACCCACAAATACAGGAAGCATCTTCCTTGTGCCGTTGCTTCAAAGAGAAAATGAGAGAGAGAAAGAAAGGGGCTGACACAGAGTGCTAATTAATAGCAGAAGACTCCAGTGACACTTTTTTTTTGTAATTTTACTATAATTTAGTATAATTTCTCATATCTGTGCAATGTACTTTAAATGCAAATAATAACAAGCATATATTATCACTTTAATTTGAAATAAGAATTATCATCCTACTAGCTCCAGTACATGCAAATGCACTTTGTCAATTTAAGGCATTCTTCAATCCAGTCCTCCTCTAAAAAAGAAATCTCAAAGATGGATCCCTATCAACACCAACTTCTACCCTTAATGTGAGGGGTAAGGAAAAACTAAAGGGTAACATTGGTAAATACAGTTAGTCCCAGGCATCTGGTGAGCAGCCACTAACAAGCCCATCATCTTAGCTCTGCCATATGCAAATCATATGCAAATCTGCTTTCCATTTGAAGATGGAACACCTGCTAATTAATCATTTTGGCAGAAACTTCAGTGGGGCCCAATCTGCCAATATGAAACAAATATTTTGACAAAAATGTTCTATAGTGTGGATCCATTTTCACATTTGCATCTATCAAAATATTCCTTCCCGATGTGTGTTGTTTACCTTTGTAAAATATTACTAAAGGGAGCAAGATGAGGAAGGACACTGAAGATAAATTTCATCTGCTTCCTAAATCTGTCAATAGAGATTATCTTTTAGGCCATTTCAGAGCCTTCTGCCAGAAAATGTTATTCCCTAAAAAATAATGAAAGTACATATCACCAGAACTTTCTGCAGAAATCTTCTAGATTTCTTTATCTGTACAATCTTCTAGATCATTAATGGTATGATGTCATCTTGGAAAAAAATTTTCATCAGAGCACCCTGGAGATCTTTGCTTGGCCTTCTGCTACTTTTTTTTATCAATAACTTTAGTAAAGTCACAAAGGCTGTGATTATCAAATTTTCAGATGACACAATACTAAGAAGAATAGGCAAACTTCGGTGACAACCAGGATTTGAACAAAATAGCCTTGAAGATTTCACCAAAATGAATGGAATGAAGTTTAATAGGAATAAATGTAAAGTTCTACACATGGGTTTAAGCAGTCAGTTTTACAAATACAAGATGGAGGTGGCATGGGTCAAGAGCTATAAGTGAAAGAGATCTGGAGATTTGGGGAGACTTCAGACTCAATATGAAGCCTCAGAATGATATGGTGACCAAGAAAATGAATGTAGTTTTAGATACCTTAAGAGAGATATAAGGTAAAGGACTATTTAGTTTCTAGACCCACTATGCTCTGCATTAGTCATCCTACATCTAGAATACTGTGGTCCATTCTGGGTGCTACATTTTATGAAGGACATTGATAAGCTAAAGAGTAACCAGAAGAATGGAACCCAAATAGTGAAGGGCTATCTCTATAAGGCCCCATTGAAATAATTTAGTAGGTTAAGCTTAGAAATGAGAAACAGAGAAAATATGAAAACTGTCTTCAAATATTGAAAGGACTGTTCTGTGAAAGAGGATTTAGATTTGTGTTCCTTGACCTTCAGCCAATGAATGGAAGTTGCAGAAACTTTATGTAAAGAAAAATCCCCTAACAATCAGATCAGTCCAAAAGTATAGATGATTGCCTTGGGAAACTGTAGGGTTCTATCTCATTAATAAATTCGTTGAGTATGTGATAGGTGGAATATTTGTCCATGTATAAGCTACACTAAATGAGTTCCTTTACCACTGGTTGTTGTTGTTCAGTCATGTCCTACTTTTTGTGAACCCATGGACCATAATAGCATGCCAACACTGTCCATGGGGTTTTCTTGGCAAAGATAATGGAGTGGTTTGCCATGTCCTTCTCCAGTTTTTATGCAGGCAAGGGGTAAGTGACTTGCCCAGGGTCACATAGCTAGTAAGTGTCCAAGGTCAGAATTGAACTCTGGTCTTTCTGACTCCAGGCCCAGTATTTTATCCACTGCCCCACCTCGCTGCCCCTCCCTTTTATTTTTTACCACTAGTAAATTCTTTTATTTCTATAATACTATGAGGAATTCTTTCATAGGCAGGCAATGTAGTATAGTCGAAGAGTCTGGACATGGTGTCAAGAACCCCCAGGCTGAATCTAAGTTCGGACTCTTATAAGCTGTGTAAATGTTGACAACTCGTTAAATTTCCCTTGCTCTTAATTTCTTCATCTTGAAAACAGGAATAATGGTGCTTCTACTGCCTACTTCATGGTATTGTGAAAAAATATGTTTTCTAAACCTTGAGATATTTATAGAAACATGAGCTATTTGACAGTAACTATTATTGACATGTTATTAGCTGTACTTAGAGTAGAAATATTTATATATTTGTCTTAGTGATTTACAAAAATAGCTTCGTATTTTTAACCAAAATATTCTTTCCTCAACTCTACATGATATCCCAGAAATCTTAGTGCATTTTAAACTATTTATACTTAAATTATTAAAGTTTGAAGTATTAAAACTTCATGAAGCTTTGGGACTTTGAGAACATTCAGTGTTATGATCTGGTCTAAATCCAAACATGCCATCACAACTAGGTCTACTAGCAGGCTGCATGAGATAATAGGAAGGACCTAGATTGGAAATCAAAGACCTAGGTCCTAGTGCAGGCTCTACTGCTATTGTTTGTGGCCTTAGGCAAGTCACTTAACCTCTTTGTGGCTTGGTTTCCTCATATGTTAAAATGAAAGTATTAAATTAGGCAAGTTCTAAGCTTTCTTCTGTCTAAGATCTCTGATGAGATGGATAATGTTTAAAAACACTGTTTTCTAGTTCCTTATGATGATTTTTCTCCACTCATTTTATTAGTAGTACATTTTCTCATTTTTGTGAACATTGGAGTTTTTGGAATGTGACAATTTCCCAGAAAAAATGAGATTGCAATACAGTATATTTAAAACATCTTCCAAACAATCTTCAAGAATGTTTCAAATACATTTTAGTTTAACACTTAATTCACTTAGGTTTTTGTTTTGTTTTGTTTGACAGGAAAATACTGGATTGATCCAAATCTTGGGTGTCCTTCAGATGCCATTGAGGTTTTCTGCAATTTTAGTGCTGGTGGTCAAACGTGCTTATCTCCGGTATCTGTGACAAAGGTATGTCTAGAACTCTAGAACAAATGTCCAGACTTGTTTCAGGCTCAAACATCCAGATATTATAGGTATAATGATCCTTAATTGTAAATGAAGACCAGGTTCTATCATCCCAACAGCATAAGAAATAAAATTCCAGTTAAGTGAAAAAAAATCCTTAGTATGCAGTTATGTTTTTGGCAAACTCTATCAATGGTTTTTAATAATAAATATTTACACATGTGTATATGTATATAGATATTTTTATAAATAATTGTTTATGCACACGTGTATCTATTTACATGTATATACACTTGTGTATATATATATATATATATATATATATAAATAAATATATGCAAACATATATATGTGTATTGTTGTTGTTTTGAAGAAACTTTCCCATGTGGAAGCCCCTTTGTCTTAGAGAATTCCTTGAAGTCCTAAAAAGTTAAATGACTTAATTATGATCATCAAACATTTCTGAGCAAAACATGAACCCAGTTTTTCCTTACTCTAAGACCAGCCTTCTATCTGCTACACCATTCTTCTTTTCATATAACATATACCTCTGTAAAATCTGTAACAGCTACAGGGCCATCATCAGTGACTAATGAGATAACATTTAATGATACTGATGTCATTATAAAAAGAATCTTGACACAAAACCTACTAATGTTGAACACCATCTATAAAGTCAAAGGCAGAAACTAACCTTCTCTGGATATCATTAAATACTATGTCTTTTCTTAAGTATTTTTCCTTCTAGCTATAAATTAATTATCCTATAGATATTAGTGATTCTCTAGTCTACCTTTGGCCATATAGTAAAAATATTTATGAAGCAAAAAGCTTAATTCCAAACTTGATATGTTTACATTAAATTGAAAAAACAAATCCTATGTTTATCTCTCTTATAAATGGATTTTCTAGAACATCCTGTGGCTAGGTATTTGAGTTTCATGCTGACAGAGAAGTCTTTCTTTGAGGAAATATATCATCTCTGTATTCTTTTGGCCTGGCCCCTGATATAACATACCACATTCATCTTTAGGGGCCTCTTTCAATAACAGTCTCTTTGGCTTATTCTCTCAAGAGTTCCCCTTGGAACATCAGAATTTGGTGTGTCTCTCACCCAAAGGGCCCCAAGTAAGCACATCTAGACTAACAAAACAAAATTGCCAGTTTTTAGTTAACCTGAAAGAAGCAGCAGAATGGTCTGTGATCTGAGAAATTCTTCTCCCTTTTTTGGAGAGCATCAAATGACCCTTCATTCTTATGGAGGTGCACCCTCCCTATGGACCAGTATAGTCCATAAGTAAAGTTGCTCCATAATGTGCATATTCCAACTTGTAAGTGCATATGATTACCTGTAAAGACTATGTAAATGAGCAAGCTCCTCTCCAGGCCTGGGTGTATCCCAGCTTTCCTTTTTGTGTCTACCTGTATTTCCTCTTGTAGCATAGACTTCTATTATTATCATTCAGTTTTGTGGGAACTCTTCTCTCCAGTTCTCTTTCCCTAAGGATCATTTTCTGTCTCCACTGAATCCTCTACCTCCAAAGTTGCTCTCTAGACCTCTCTAGGCTCTCTGACCTCTTCAACTTTAGAAGAACTTCTTTTTTGACACTCTCTCCCATGGAAAGGCTAAGAATTCAAGTGCATGAATTCTGTCCTTACTAAAGTGTCAACTACAGTAGGAAACCAACAAAGAGCTAGTCAGTAGCAAATTGGCACACAGAGACAAAAAGGACTGCATGAAGACCTAGAGAAAGTAACACGCTTGTCCAGGAGGTCTTTACAGGGAACCTTATGCACTAAGACTGGTGTTTGCTGTTGACTATAGTTACAAAGCTATGGATTTGATCAGTGCCAGACAAAAGACCTTGCCTGGAACAGTGTGGGGGTTGGATAAAGATGGGATAAGACAGTGGAATGTCCAGAGAATCCATACTATGCCCAGTTAGTCCTCACTTTATAAAGGGAAACCATACCTCATCTGTTCAGAAGACAGTAGATGGAGAGAGGTTCTTGGCATATGCACTGCCTTACATTTTTGCTCCATGTGGATTGGGAAGGAAGGAAGAGAGAGAGAGAGAGAGAGAGAGAGAGAGAGAGAGAGAGAGAGAGAGAGAGAGAGAGAGAAGGGAGGAAGAGAGAGAGGAAGGAAGGAAGGAAGGAAGGAAGGAAGGAAGGAAGGAAGGAAGGAAGGAAGGAAGGAAGGAAGGAAACATGAAAATGTGTGGCCATTAAGAAGTAAAGCTTTTACTTCCAAAGGTGAAATGTGCAGCCCATATCTCTCCCTACAATTACTAGAAGCGAGACCTAACAATGACCTTGCAATACTTTGGAAGGATGCTCCACTGAGAATCTTGACAAAGCATATCTCCTTTATTCACCCCCAAAAGCTGGAGTAGAAAGATTCAGGAAATTTGTTGTCTTTTTTGGATGGTGCTAAGTCAATGTAACTTATCTTCTGACTTTTCCATCTCACCACCATTATTTCCCTGGAAGTTTGTCTAAGTCATCTTGTATAGCAGGATAGGGATAGAAGATCCCAATCCACATGCAGCAAAAAATGAATGGCTATTCTCCATTCTTTTGAATGGTTTTAATTACACTTCTAAATGGGTTCAACTGCTATGTTCCTTCCTCTTGCCCTTTCTTTAAGTTTTCCTTGTTTCCTTATTGTTCTTCCTTCCCATTCTTCTGCCTTTGCCCTCCTCTTCATATCATTCCCATTGTTCTTTCTCTCTCATCTTCTGAAAGTCCAAAGTAATGACCAGGCAGAGAAAGGGGTCTTCTCAGAGGTCACTGAATGTTATTCAGGATCCCACCTCTGTCACACCAACTCAAACTCTTTCTTTCTCTGAAAGTGTCACACAAAGACAACAAAACTATCTTGTTTTTTCCCTAGGACAAAACTCTCCAAATAAAAGTAGCCAAATGTTAGCTGCTCTACCACCTGTGGCAATGATAGCTAGTGGTCTTAAAGCAAAGGTATAATCATTCTCACTGCTTGTCAATAGATGCTTTGTAGATGGGATTCAATCAATATAATTTAGCATTCTTTAAGTGTCTTGTATATAATAGATATTTCCCTAGGTGCTTGTGATAAAAGACAAAAAGGAATCAGACCCTGCTTTCAAGAAGTTTACATTCTGCTGGGGGAGAGTGATTGGGCAAAAATACAAGATATATACAAGTAAGAAAATGCCAAGAGTAGAAAGAGAAAATAGAAGAGAAGAAGGTCCAGGGCTGAGCTTTGGAAGATACCCTGATTTAGCAGTAAGGAAAGGGATGGTGATCTGATGATCCAGCAAAGGAAACTGAGAGAGAATAACCAAATACACGGGTTGCTTCTCAGAAAGAACCAAAATGTCACGGAAACTTAGAGGGGGGAGAATATCCAGGAGGAGTGGTATCAATAGTGACAAAAGCTTCAACAGAGTCAAGCACAATAAGGACTGAGAAGAGGCCACTAGGTTTAGTTGTTAAAAGATTAAAGAATAAGAATAGTGATGCTCTGGCCTTACACTCTCTCTTTTATACCAGAAAAATGTTCATGCAGCCTCTGCTTGAAAAAATTCAAGGTGGGGATGAGGGAACTCACCACCTCTTGAGAGGCCAACTACATCTAACCTTCAAGGTTCTAGGGGTTGGGAGGGGTTCTCCCACTGTTAGCCAACAGTGATTAGTGCCCCAATTCCATTTAACCACTTAACACCAATTAGCTTTTACATAGGGATAATTGCTACAAAGACATAGCAAGAGCAGAAGTACAAACATTTTTGCCAATACCTGGGGATATACTTTTACCTCTATTACTTCAGCCTACGAGGAGAGTGGGCTCAATCTTAAGACAGTTTCCCAATAGCATTTGCTCCCAATAAGTTCTCTTACAAAAGTTATATGACTGATGGATAGATTAAGATCAGTCTTCATCTTACTATTGCTGAGCTAGATCAAGCAGGTGACTCTAGACCCAATTCTTCCATCTTTGGCTTCCAAAAAATATTAGCATGGACTCCAGTTTCCAGACTTCCTATGGCTCACTAGCCTGACATTTTGGAATACACAAGTTTTTAGCTTTCTTCAGTTTCCTTTACCTCAAAGAAAAAAAGAATAGACCCAGAAGCAACATCAGGGTCATGAACAGTAATCCTGAGGCCTCTCTCTTAACTTCTCCAACACTAATAAGTCTGAGAAGAGTCAAAGACCAGTGACTGGCCCTGGCTAACTAATGCCTTTGGAATGCACTTCCGATCCAACTAGACAACCATTTAACTGTTCTTTTCCTCATCTCATGGTTAGTTAGTAAACCAGAACCATCTACAGAACTTGTTCCAAATCAGGGCATTTCTATTACATGTCATCATAGTTTTCTGGAAACAGACTTCCAGCCTCTTCCATGTCGGGGATTGCATCATCCTCCCCACCCTACTCTCTTACAACACATCATGGAATTTGAGAGTTGAGATTTCAGCAGCCCTCTAGTTCAACCCAAATCAATAGCCAATAACCATTTCTTAAGCACTTAATACATGCCAGGCACTGTGCTAAGCACTGGGGATACAAATAAAGGTTAAAAACCTATCCCTAGGGGTGGCTAGGTGGCGCAGTGAGTAGAGTGCCGGCCCTGGAGTCAGAAGGACCTGAGTTCGGATCCGGCCTCAGACACTTAACCCACACAAACAAAAACCTAGCTGTGTGACCTTGGGCAAGTTACTTAACCCCAATTGCCCTAAAAAGGGGCAGCTAGGTGGCGCAGTGAGTAAGAGCGCCGGCCTCAGAGTTGGAATGACCCGAGATCAAAATCAGAAAATCAAACTCAGAAAATGAGCACCCACACATAAATAATGACTAGCCATGTAACCTTGAGCAAGTTACTTAACCCCAATTGCTTAAAAAAAACAAAACCCTGTCCCTGCCCTCAGTAAACTCAGATTCTAATGAGAGAAATAGCATGCATATAGCTATATGCAAACATGGTACATATAGATTAAATTGGATGGTAATTTCATAGGGAAGGCACTAAGCTTAAAGAGGACTGGGAGAGGTTTCTTGCAATGGGGGAGGGGGGGGGAAGGAGGGTGTTACTTGAGACTTGAAGGAAACCAGAGAAGCTAAGAGGTGGATAGAAGAGAATTACAGGAATAGAAGGTAGCCAGGGAAAATGCACTATGTTGCCAAAAAAAAAAATCAAATGTAGAGTAGGGAGACAGAATGCTTATTTAAGAAACAGAAAGGAGACTAGAATCACTGGATTGTAAAGTATGTGAAGAGGAGTAAATTGGAAAAATACTGGAAAGCTAGGAAGGGACCATGTTCTGAAGGGCTTTACAAGCCAAACAGGATTTTATACAAAAGGAATCCCCACTATTCACACACTTAAAAAATGATTGTCCAACCTCTGCTTAAAGACCTCCAAGGAAGGGAAACCACCACTTCTTGAGGGAAGTTATTCCACTCTATTTTAGTTGTGAAATCCCTCCTGATATCAGCCTAACTTTGGCTCTTAACGTCCCCTGGGGCAGTTAGGTAGATAGAGTACATGGTTGTTTACATGTTGTTTCCTCCTTTTAGACTGTGATTTCCTTGAGGGCAGGGCCTGCCTTTTACTTTTCTTTATATCCTAGTGCTTGGCACAATGCCTGGTATGCTGACTGATTCAGTTATCCATAATAGATGAGATTTTCAGCCTAGTTTCTTGAAACTCTTTTGAGTGTTTACACCTCTACCCTAAGTACCTGGTTAAAACTTTCTTTTTTGACAACCTCACTCAAATTCCTTTCAGTAGTCTCCAGAATGCTACAGCCTTCCTTGTCCCCAGGCCTAGCCCCACCCTTTTCACCAATTTACCCTACACACCATTCAATCAATTAATGTGAACATTCTAATTATGACACTTAGCTTTTCTTATCTTGCAAAGACTTTCCAAATATCTTATCCTTAAGTTGACTCTCAGTCTTTCCAAGTCCTTAAGATTTTCTTTATTCTCTTTCATACTTTTATCTTCTCCTTAATTAACTATTTGAACCTACTTCTCTACACCATAAAGTGAATTCTCTACACCATAAAGTAAACCCAGTATCTGGGCCTGAAGATTGTTCTTTGAAATTTTTTCAATTTCTTTCTCCTCAAATTTAAGCTTTGACCAAATTCACCTAGAAAATTTTCTTCTCATTATTCTATTCAAGTTCTTCCTTCTCTTCATTCTTTCTCCCATAACCTTCTGCAATACAAGTCAGAAGCAGATAACAATGGAAAGATCAGGTTCAGTCAAATTTTGGAATCCCAAGGCAGAATGCAAGATACACACTGATCTAAGTCAGTGGTGTCAAAGTCCATAGAGATGGAGACCATATGTTGGTACAAGAAGGATCCTTGCAGTGACATATTGACTTTTTATGTATGTTTTCCTGCATTTTTATTTATTTTGTATACTACTTCCCAATTACATTTAAATCTTTCTGGAGGGTAATTGGGAATGTTGTTGGGCTCACATCTGTGCCTTTTTGATACCTCTGGTTCTGGTGACCTTTGAACTCTCTTCCAACTCTGAAACTCAGTGGTTATCTGTATTGTTGTTGTTGTTGTTGAATCCTTTCAGTCCATGTCTGGCTCTTCATGACCCCATTTAGGTTTGTTTGTTTTTTTCTTGACAAAATACTAGAGTAGTTTGCCATTTCCTTCTCGAACTTATTTTACAGATGAGGAAACTGAGTGGTCACATAGCTAGTAAGTGTCTGAGGCATATAAATATAAGTACATAAAACAGTGGATAAATTCAAATGGTTATCCTGCTTTTCCTCACACAAGACATGCCATCTTCTTCTCTGTACTTTTGCATTGTTGTTTCCCATATTAGAATGTACTTGCTCTTCATCTCCTCCTTAAAATCTCTACTTTCCTTCAATACTCAGCTTGAGCTGTCAACAGTGTTTGTTGACCGCTCTTCTCCCCAAGCTATTATTGCCTTCCCCCCAAAAAATTATCTTGTATTTATTTTGTATGAATTTTGTATTTCTTAAATATAGAATATCACAAAAGTTTTGGTGCAGTTTTGACATGTTGAAGCCTAAAACTGCATATTGAAGCTTGAAACTTAAGACTTTTGGAACACTTTGTATGTACATGCTATAATTAGAATGTAAGCTCCTGGGGCAACTAGGTGGCACAGTGAATAGAGCACTGGCCCTGAAGTCAGGAGGACCTGAGTTCAAATCAGGCCTCAAACACTTAATACTTACTAGCTGTGTTACCTTGGGCAAGTCACTTAACCCCAACTGCCCTGCCCTCCCCTCTCCAAAAAGCAAAAAAAAGGGAAGAAAAATGTGAGCTCCTCAAGGGCAGGGACTGGTTTCACTTTTGTTTTGGTATCTTTAGAGCCCAATACAGTACCTAGCACTTAGTAGGTTCTTAATTACTGCTTGTTGATTGATTGAAGTGGGATTTGGATTTGAGGGAGGGGAAGAGATCTTAACAAATCAGTAGCAAGTCAGCACTGCATTTTGTATATAAAAATATAATTACTTGAATGTCAAATTATTCCATTGTGAATTACAACCACACATTTCATAAAATTACTGGAAGAAATAGGTCATATCTGCTGTTCTTTTATCCCCAACTTACTACAAGAAAAAAAATTGTTCAATTGCCACATCCTTAACATTAGCGTTATTTTCATGAAATTAGTTGGAGTTTGGAATTGGGAAAGTCCAGATGAACTTCCTTCATTTACTGAGCTCAGAAGCCACCCATATCATCACTATTCATTGTCTGAACACACCAGTATGGACAACTCAAAGGACTGGTGCCCCAGGATTACCTGTTAGTTTCAAGGGATGGAATGGCCAGGTCTTTGAAGAAAACACCCTACTTGAACCAAAGGTGCTTACAGATGAATGCAAGGTAAGGAAGGAATAGAATTATATTTTTAGAACTGTTTAAATTACATTAAAATAGGGTCAGTCATCAACTTTAAAAATTAGTATGAACATGAGATGTATGGAAATTTATTTCTTTTAGTTTAATTGTATTGTGACCAAGGGGAATTTGTTTTTCTCTAGACTAGAAGAATCAGAATTTAATGTCAGACTTCAAGTAGATGAAATAGTTGAATTCAATTCAATTCCATAAATATTAAGTTCTTGCTTTGTTTAGGGAACTGTTATGCTTCAGGGGACAATGAAGAAAAACATCATAGTATTTACCTTCAATGAGTTTCTATTCCTGTAAGGAAGTATTTTGGACATGTGTTTTTCCCTCTATTTAATGCAAATAACTTATGACCCATAAACTTTTCAATTTCAATATATAAAAGAACATCCTAATAATTAGAACTTGCCAAAAATGGAATGCACCACCTCAGAAACAGTAAATTCCCCATTACTATAGGTCCTCAAACAGAGATTTGTGACCACCTATCGAATAAGGATTTGACTGAGGATCCCTCAGACACTAAGTCTTGTGATTTATTGAAATGTATATTAGAAAATCTGAGCTATAAAACCATTGCTTCGTGTATTATACAGTTTTTTTATGGTGGAAAATGCATTGGGCTGAGAATCAGGGGTCCTGAATTCTATTCAGATTCTGCCACGAACAATCATTGGAAACTTGGACAAGTTTTATCACCTCCCCGGGTCTTGGTTTCTTCATTTGTCAAATGAGGGCTTTGTATTGGAAGATCTCTAATTTCCCTTCCAGATCTAACATCCCAAGTGTATCTTGTTCTTTCCTTCCTCAATGACTTTGCTCATGTCATTCCACCCCTTTACCTGAAATGCTTTCCCTTACATCTCTATTTACTGAACTTCTATCCCAGCTCAGATCTCCTCTGTGCATGAAGTTTACTTACCTTGGTCAATTCGACCAGAAATGCTTTTTCTTCCACTTCTGACCTCATTTAGAACTATCTACTATCTCATACAGACAAGATTTACCATTTACTACCTTACATTATAGTTAATTAGGAGCACATCTCATCTTCCCAATTATAAGTAACTTCCTGAATGTCTGGGACCATATCTCATACTTATGGGCAACTTCCATAGTACCTAACATAGTACATTGCATATAGTTTTGTTGAATGAATGAAGTTAACCTTTGAAAATTAGGCTTATCCTTTTCATTCACTTCTAAGTTTAATTTCACTGAATTATAATCACAGCCATATTATTAAGTATTTGAGGTCCAGATGAGTGTTTAATATAAAAATCAAGAAGGGAGAATGAACAATTGGGGCATCTATGGAAATAAATTCTTTTTCATATGATCATATGATTAACAAAGTCTATGACTGTGGTAACTTTGGCGCTTCCAAAGCATAGGAAGACTATGAAAGTTAAATTCACTTGCAGTCAAGGAAGCTTTTCATCTAGAATAAAACAATAACCTAGAGAAGCAAAGGCCAGTGAACAACTCATATTGAGGAATGCAGACTTTTCTTCCTCTCTAGTCAGCTCCTCGATGATCAGAAAGCAAGAGTTGGAGCCTGGACTAAGTGTATGAAGGTGAGAAGCAAAGAAAACAGTGAAGGCTGGAGAAGCCACAGATCTCAGTTTCCATTTAGTGAATATAGAGAAGTCTCTATCTGCTGATGTTAATTATTAATGAAACAGTTGCATATGAAAACATGTCTGTGTGTGTGTTTACAGATTCAAGACGGCAGCTGGCATAAAGCAAAATTCCTTTTTCACACTCAGGACCCTAATCAGCTCCCAGTGATTGAAGTACATAAACTTCCTCATCTCAAAACGGGACAGAAACACTACATTGAGAGCAGTTCTGTGTGCTTTCTCTAAAGACTCTTGAATCAGTTCAGGATTCAACCTGATTAAGGGCCAGGGAATTGTTGCAAAAGAAAAAAAAACATACAGATGAAGATCATCGTTTAAAAAATAATGGGAAACGTGTGAAACAAAGCATTGGCTATAGCTTAAGAATCTCAGGAAGAAAAAGACTTCCTCCTAAGAAGGAGAAAAGGCATTTTTTTTTAAAAAGGACTATGATATTGATATTTAATTTTTTAAAGAAATATATACTGATCAATGCTTTCTTGTAGAATTCCCTGGGACTGAAATTTATATTTGATTATGGAATTCTTCAGGGTCTCTTGTGTTCTTAACCTATTTGACAGCACTGTAAAAAGATCCCCTACAGACAGCTGGAGACATGCAGTACTATGGAGCAATACTGGCTAATGCTCCCTGATGTGCAATAGTTTCTGTCTGAGAATAAATGAAGCCACCGTTCATTAAGTCTTATTTTCCCCAGCACTAAGCTGTATTCTGGTCCCTAGAGGGCACGTACATCTTAGCCAAGGGTACACTACCTCTCGTGTGTTGCCTGTTTGTGTCGCACGGTGCTCATTCAAACCTAAGGTGCTTCTGGCTTTAGTATCAAGTATTTGGTTCCCATCATTGCTGTTCTCATACTTTAAAGCTGTATGTACTGGTTACATCAAGATATGTTTTGGTTGTTAGTACTTATTTTGTCTGTCACCTACTTTAAGAAAAACGTTATTTATGTGAAATCCTTGTTCTTTAAAATTTTTTTTTTTGTTATGGATGTGGACTAGGAATTAGCACATTGTATCTTGTGCAGGACAGTTTGGGGGAATTTCTTCATTTTGTTTTTATTTTTAAAACCATTGTAAAAAATACTTCAGAATAGCTACATATAGTAGTAGGTTTGGGTTTATAGTTTCTGAATTAGAGTTAACTATTTTAAGTACCCATGATCATCTGAGATGATGCTTTGTATATATGTTTTTGTAACTTTTGGAAATTGTTAATACAGCATATATTTTGAGTTGCTGCTGTTTTAAATTATAACCATCATAAATATTTTTGCATCCTAGAAATTCCATGTTTTTGTTGCATTCTTTGAGTCTGTTTTACTTTTTTTTTTCTTAATCCATTTGGGCCTAAAAGAATTCACCTTTCCAGGCTTTAAAGCAATGTCTCAGAAAAGATGGGCTTTTACTATTCAAAACAGGTTTACGAAGCTCATAACCTTTTCTCATTGCCAAAAAAATGTTCACTTGGAGCACAAGAAAAAGATGATCGTTTTATGTATTTGGGAAAATGTGTTCTGATGTTATTAACATATGTTTAGACACAGTAAGTCACATTTACCCAAATATAATAAAAATATCCTTCAAACCATTTTTGTTGATGGAGTGTTTTCTTCCTTTGGAGTGTTTTCTTCCTTTGTTACCATGTCCTTTCATGAGTATGTGTTCCAGGCCCATTGACCATCTCTGATACCTCAGCATGAAGATGATCTTCTGGTCCCAAAAACCATGCCAGTGGAAACGAAGCTCTGGAAAATCCTACTGAGCTAAAAAGCCTTCAAGTAAAAGTTTGCCAATAGGCCTGTCATCAAAGGACCAATCATCATAGCTAAGCATGGAAGGCTCATCATGAAAAGACTGGCCATCAGGTGACACATTACTGTGGCTACAATAGCTCATGAAACCATCTACTAAGGTATGGAAGGAGTGTCATCTTTGTCTTCAGCAAGAAAACCCATGTTAACGACATGTTTATATAGTATTTGGACAAGATATGTTCAACTAAAAAATGTCTGTTATATCTTGATATATAATTGGCAGAAATACAAAGTCTGTTCTTAGTCTTTGCACAAACAAGAATATGACCAAAGAGGTCATTGTCCTCACTAAAAGGGGAAAGACTATAACTTTGGGCAAAATTTTCAACCTTGATTTCAAGGGAGCACAGGGGGCAATCTCTGACCAGCCAGACTGGTATTCAAATAATTTCAGAAACTGAATGAAAAGGAGATGATAAATTTATTCTAAATTAACATTTAATAAGTTTATTAAATAAGTTTATTCTAAATTAACATATGGAATCACACTCTAGAAAGTGACTCTCTGAACAAAGGTTTAGTTAATCTTGTGTTAAGTTGAACTTGTGCCCCCATGTCTAGCTCTCCTTACAAAGGAAGTAGTTGTCTGATGCTTCATGACCACAAAGACCATACTGTCCGTGGGTTTTCTTGGTTCGCTGTTTCCTTCTCCAATGGATTAAGGCAAACAGGTTGTGACGTGCCCATGGGCACACATCTTGTAAATGTCTGAAGCCAGATTTAAATTCAAGTCTTCCAGACTCCAGGCCCCACATTCTAGCCACCTAGCTGCCTCCTTACAAAGGTTACACAGACAATAAGCCAACAAGTCAACATGCATTTATTAAGCCCTTACTATGTGCCAGACACCATGTTAAGTGCCGAGAATACAAAAACAGAAAGATAGTCCCTACTCTCAAGAACCTTACATTCTATTGAAGGAAGACAACACATAATAAGCAGCATTTTGTGGCAATTTCAGTCCAATAGACAATACCTTTCAAAGGAGTGGTCAGAATAGAAGAAGGGAGAACCAAATGGAGAAGAGGGAATATTCATGGGTGACCATGTGCCGTTCACCTTGAAAGAACTGTTATTATCAGGTAGAAAGACATTCTATTAGAATGCAGGAAAGGGGAGGTAACCATACAGACAGTTGCATAATTTTTATCAGAGTAATTTGTTCCAAGAGAGAAGAGGGAGGTTAGCTTACAGAGAGAATTATTACTGTTACTGGCAACTCTATCCAAGGCCACCAAAAAGTGAGGGAGGATTGGCAATGGGTTTTCCAACAGTGATTAAGACCACCTGTTCCTTCACTTGACAAGTAGCACAAAAATGAGTCCTAAATATGAGAAACAATGTTGATATACATATATATGTAAGTATGTATGTTTTATGGATAGAGTATTAAATGCTTACTAAATATCAGGAACTGTCCTAAGTACTAGAGGTAGAGATAAAGGTACGTAAGCATTCTAGGAATGCAGTCATAGAGATGGGAAAACAGTGTCTTGTAGAAGAAACAGCAAGCAAATATCGTTGATGGTACCCTAAAGCAAATAACTGAGACAATAAGATAATCATCCATGTTTGGAAGTAAATTTTGATGTAGACTTCTTGATGTCAATTTTGCTACAGATGATTTTGTGAGGGACAGATCCTGGGGCAAAATTTAAAGTCATTTTGCCATGGCTTGGATTGGTAGTCTTGCAAGGTGCAGAAGGTAGAGGCTGATTTTAAGTTTTATAGCAGCTGCAGCCTTTCCTTTTCTTTTTCCTTTTCCTGGGTTGCCACTTGACTTATTAAAAGAATCCAGTAGGGAATGATTGAATTGTGGCTACTTGGAGAAACTGCTGAAATAACAATGAATTTACTGTGTACTCTATTTCTCCCTTTTATTTTACTGCCCTATTCTACAGGTGGCATGGTTCATTTCTAAATTTGTGTTTGTTTTTGTCTGAGGCAATATTTGAACTCAGTCAGATGGAGTCTTTCTGACTCCAGACCCAGCAGTCTATCCATTGTGCCACCTGGCTGAGCCATTATTGTGTGATGTCCTCTCAAAGACCATGGCCTCCCAGTTTCTCAAAATCAACACCCATGACTGACTCCTTCACTCCACTTCAGACATACCCTGGCCCTAATTATCAAATATAAATATTCCATTTCCATATTCAAGAATTTCAAAATTCCTCTCTCTGACCATAGCCTCCCATCATACTGTTTCTCAATATATCTCATTCCTTCAACACTTTTCCTTTCTCCTTACTTTGATCCTCAGTCCCTCTGTCCCTCAAAACTCTTTCAGGCTATTACCCCCACCCTAGTTCACTTTCCTGACTCCCCTTAATGCCTTACCTCTGAGATTATGCCCAACTTATCCTATACACCTCTTGTTTGTTTTTAGCTGATAGTATGTCATCTCATTAGACTGTGAGCTCCTTGACAGCAAAAACTATTTTGCTTTTATTTGTATCCCATGCACTTATTACAGTCCCTGGCACATAGTAGGTACTTAATGAGTGGTTGCTGTCTGACTAAATATATGGAAAGGTCAGGTTGAGCTCTTCTAGGACATAGCAAATAGGGATACAAGTTATTATGCCTAAGGCAGTGGGAGTAGACAGCCAGAGATGTCCCCACTGAAGAGCTGATTCACAGTGGGAGAGCAGTTCAATGGCCAGAGTTGGCCAAAGATGGTTGGTACCCAGCACAATGACCTTATCAGAAAATATATATCATAGGAAGAATTAGTTACCCTGGTAACCAATGGCCAAGCTCTTATGTGTGTGACCTCCATACATGTGCTCTGACCAGAAAAGTTCCTGGTATGTCTGTCTTCCTGCATTTTCCTGACCACTTGTGTTTGCCACATGTTTTCCCTCCATCCCTGGTCACACGAGTTCTCTGCATGTGCCCTTTCCCCAACAAGCAATTTGGTAACCTGTGAGAGAGATGACTTTACTTGTGCATGAGGAGGGCGATGGAGGGTTGAGGAGAATCTTTTCTTGCTACTTTATTTGCTTTGCTGCTTGATTAAATATCCTTTATTTTGAACTAATTTGTCTACTGTCTGACTGGTAAAAGAAAGCACCTCAGTAGAGACTTATGGGCTACGGCTTTTAGTGGTTGCTCACAAACAACGTGACCTGAACCTGAAATAGTATTGATGCAAGTCCATGTAGGAGAGGGACTGCCCCAGAGGCTATATAGATGCCTTTCTTCCCATCCTCTTTATGTGAGTTTTCTAAGTCTAAGTTGGTTGATGAATTCTGAACCTATGTCTCAAGAAGCTGGTGTCTAGCTTTTTCTCTTCATTGCTTCTCTTTATGCTGCCAGAATTTCATTCTTTTTTTTTTTGCTTGTCTGAATTTCCAAATCATTCTTTATTCAATTAAGTAAATTATAATCAACAGGTAATCAGTTGATACCAAAAATGAAATATATTCACTTTAAATAGTATATTTAAGTAGCAAGTATTTAGATATAGAAACAGAGAGGGAACAAATGATTAGGAGCCAATATAGAGTATTTTCTTTTACCACATTAAAAAAGAAAAAGTTTTACTGATGTTCTTTTAAATATTGCTCTCATTTTCCAAAACCAACAACCCTCATCCACAAAATCTTTCTTTATAACAAAGAAATATAATTAAGAAAAACTAACATACCTATTGAACAAATCTGTTGGTATATCCCTCATTCTGCAGTTATAGTATGTGATTTTTTTTTTTTAAACAAATGCTTTATTAACTTCTGTTTTACATCATTCATTTCCGCCAGATTTTGAGTTACAATCATTTTCCCCCCATTATTCCCCTACCCAACCTCCCAGAATAGCAGTCCCACAAGATATCGCTTCCTCCAATCTGCTCTCTCCCATACCTTCTCCCATACCCCCATCGACTTTTCCATTAGAGGAAGATGAATCTTTGTGTCCCAATGCCTGCACATCTTATCTCCCAATTATAAGCAAAAGAGTATTAATAATAGTATTTATATATATTTGAAATATTTAATGTTACGACCTCGAATTTCAGATCCATTTCCTTCCTCCCTTGTCACCCATTCCTTCTTGGGAGATAAGTAATTCAGTATATGTTGTACATGTCTAGCTATGCAAAACATTATCATAGTAGATATATTGTACAAGGCTGGTTATAATTCCCTCCCACTCATCCCACCCCCCACCTGGTCCATTCCCTACATGATCCTGTCCCTCTTCTATAGTGGGTACTTCCAACCTCCCCTCACCCCAAGGATGCCCTCCCATCCATCATACCTCCTCTCATCCCCCTTCCCCCTATCCTGCTGCAGGTTGAGATATCCCATTTAGTATGTATGTCATTTTCTCCCTGAACCAAATTCAATGTGAATGTGGTTTTGCCTTTTTAGCCTTCCTTATTCTCCCCCTCCTTTGCAACCACTTCCCCTTGCTTCTTCTACATGGAATAGTTTACCCTACCCTGTCTCTCCCCATCTCCTCTTGCCACTTTCCTCTCTCACCTCATAATTTCATCCCTTGAGTATTCTCCCTTCCCAACAAATTCAACCTATGCCCTCTATCCATATATAACTGTAACCATATACACACACATTCACATATGTATTCATATGACCACACCCCCTTCTTCTATTATTTTCATAGTGAGAAAGATATCATCAGTCACAGATATTGCTTTTCCATATAGGAATGTAAATAGTTCAACTTTGATAAGTTCCTTTTGATTTCTTTTCCCTGATTACCTTCTCAGGCATCTCTTACTTCTTTCGTCTGGATGTCAAATTTTCTATTCAACTCTGGTTTTTTCCTCAAGAATGCTTGAAAGTCCTCTATTCCACTGAATGACCATATTTTCCCCTGAAACAAAATACTCAGTTTTGCTGGGTAGGTGACCCTTGGGTTCATTCCCAGTTCTTTTGCCCTCTGGAATATCATATTCCATGCCCTTCGATCCCTCAGTGTAGAAGCTGCCAGGTCCTGGGCTATTCTGATTGTGTTTCCACAATATTGAAATTGTTTCTTCCTGGCTGCTTGTAGTATTTTCTCCTTGATCTGGGGATTCTGGAACCTGGCTATAATATTCCTGGGAGTTTTCTTTTTGGGATCTTTTTCAGGAGGTGATCGGTGGATTCTTTCAACCTCTATTTTGCCCTCTGGATCTAAAACATCAGGGCAGTTTTCCTTGAGAATTTCTTGAAGGGTGATTTCTAGGTTCTTTCTTTGATCATGGCTTTCAGGTAGTCCAATAATTTTTAAATTGTCTCTCCTGGATCTATTTTCCAGGTCAGTGGTTTTTCCCATGAGATATTTCACATTGCCTTCTAATCTTTCATTTGTTTGGATCTGCTTAACAGCATCTTGATTCCTCATAAAGTCATTAGCTTCCATTTGCTCCAGTCTAACTCTGAAGGAATGAATCTCCTCAGTGAACTTTTGAGATTCTTTTTCCATCTGGCAAATTCGACTTTTTAAGGCATTCTTCTCCTCATTGCCCTTTTGGGCCTCCTTTGCCATTTGAGTTAGTCTATTTTTTAAGGTGTTGTTTTCCTCAGTCAGGCTGTTGACCCTCATTTCATACTTTTCCTGCATCCTTCTCATTTCTCTTTCCAATTTTTCCTCCACTTCTCTTATTTGATTTTTAAAGTCCTTCTTAAGGTCCTCTATGGCCTGCAACCCGCTCATGTTTTCCCCTGGGGCTTTTGGAGCAGGACTTCTGACCTCACAGTCCTTTTCCCGCTCTATGCCCCCAAAATAGGAGTCTAGGGTTGCATTTTTCTTTTTCCTTTGCCTTGGCATGTTGCCACTTGATTGCTTGACTTTTGGGCTTGTTGCCACACTATGGCTTTAAGGACAGCTAGAGGAATTTTCATCCTGAACTTGTGGGGGGCAACTTCCGTTTCTGGCAAGCTGTAAACCCACCCACAACTTCCACCCTAGATCACAATCCAGATCCAGGGAGGTTAAAGCAAGAGCGATTACCCCCCAAGACTGATCGCTGGATCTCCCCACAATTTGTAGGCTGGGAGCCAGAAATGCCTCTGAAAACTACAAAATGGCGTGTCTCCTCAGCGGCTTCTAGCCCCCAGGGGAGGGAGCTGACGCATTCCCCAAATACAGGTCCCAAAGTCCATAGGACACTAACCTCTTACTTTGTCCTAGGCATGTCTATGTTGATAATTCTGGAGTCGCCACTGCTCCTGGTGTTCTGGGGTTCCTCCAGCTGGCTGCTGGCCCTGCCACCCTGGGGCTAAAACCTCGGCTCACGCGGACCTGGGCTTGGCTCGGCTCCACTCCTGTGCTCTGCGCTCCTCGCGCTGCCGGCTCCCAGACCGCTGCGCTGGTCCTTCCTGCAGGGCTGCTGGGCTGTCCTCAGCGGGAGGTTAGCTTCTCTGTGTCGTTCTGTGGGTGCTGGGGCTCCAGAAGTTGTTCAGAGTCCTTTTTTACATAGTTTGTGGGGAATCTGGGGGCAGAGAAGCTTGGAGGAGCTGTTTCTACTGTGCCATCTTGGCTCCGCCCCCCATAATTTCATTCTTGAAACATTCCTATCCCTCCTAGGATCCCTTTCCCTTTAGAATGTTCAGATCAGACTACTTATGCTTCTCTGAACATTGGAAATCTGCTCTCCTAAAATCCAGGGTACATGTCAGACCATGCTCAACTTACCTTTCCTTCTCGATCAAAAGTTTTAAGTGGTCATTTCTTACACCCCTACCCAAAGATTCTATCATTTATATCCCTATAATTAGCCCCTCTTATTGGGCTTGGACTAAATGCAGTTTCTTTTTTGGGGGGGGAGGGAAGAAGGTAGGGCAATTGGGGTTAAGTGACTTGCCCAAGGTCACACTGCTAGTTTTGTGTTAAGTGTCTGAGGTCGAATTTGAACTTAGGTCCTCCTGACTCCAGGGCTGGTGCTCTATTCACTGTGCCACCTAGCTGCCCCTAAATGCAGTTTCTACATAACATTGGTACCCCCAAGTTCATCTCTAAATGCAGTATCATTGTGGGATGAATCCTCATCTCAGCTACCATTATTCTGAATCCCAAAGGTTACTCCTTGCTCCTTGGGGTATCCATCATAGCCTGCCTATAAACCCAGCATGGACTTGACTCCCAAGCTGTGAGTAGTTCACTCTCCTAACCTTTAAAAGCTCACAACATCATAGAAGTTAGATTAATCTCCTTCATCACAAACAGAAGAACAAAGACTAAGTTAAAACACTGAAACCTATATTGATGGGGTCGCATGTCACCTCAGAAAGAAAGGACCCAACACCTTCCCAAGTAAAACATTATCTTTCACTGGATGTGAATGACCAGGTAGAAGTCATTCTAATAGATGGGATAGAACTAAGAAGAGCCCAAAAAAGAGAACTCCCAAAAGTTCCATCTCCACTATTTCTGTGAATCAAAGAAGCTGCTATAAAATGTCTATGCACACTCTAAATCACTATAAGGCACTTTCATTATATGTTATCATGACTCTCCTGGAAGAAGGCTACCCAGCCTCTCACACATGGGGAATTAGATCAGTGGCATTCTGTGCTGACTCATAAGGTCAGTTCTCATTATATCTTTTATGGATGCTTGGGGATCTTGCCTTCTGTTTTTCTTCCTACACTATAGCTGCCTCAATTATATTTATTTTGATGGATAACTATGGAAAGTTTTCTCCTTTTCAATTTAAAGTTCTTTTGATTAGATTTATAAGACTCCAGGTTCAATTTATATTCTTACCATCCCTACCAGTTCGCTCCCCACCATCCAGATAGATGGTTATATTTCGTATCCTGTTCCAAAATAATAAATCCCATCTTGTTAACTACTTATTCATTACCCAAACGTGGCTACTATCTTTTCTCTTGCAAATGTCTGGGTGTCTCTATTGCTAAAGGAACTAAATTTTATGAAATCTAATGTGTTTATAAGTAAAGGCAGTAAACAGAAGAATAATATTATATTTTCTATGAAAAAAAAAAGCTGCTTTAGAGTAAAAAGACCTGGATTTCAATCCAAGCTTTGTTATACAGTACTAGTATGACCAAAGGGTCAATTTACTTTCCAAATTTGGGACTTAATTTTCTCATCTATAAAATGGGAGTGGGAGGGAGAAGAGAGATAAGACTAAATGATATGTAAAGCCCCTTTTGGCCCTGAATATATGATACTATAATAAATACTTATAGAGTTTAACAACAAGGAGTAAAGAATTCCTTTATTAGCTAGACTGAATCACAAAAATTTAGTTTCTCTTGTAGGAGGCAAAATATTTTCTCGATAAGTTTGAGCAGCCAGAGAATGCAAGAAACTAAAGACCAGGGTGATCACGAATGCCATTGAAAAGGTATGATAAAGTGGCAGACCTTGGTGCCTGTCTCCTATCCTGCATGAATGTCCAGGTTTAATTCTTCTACCCCAGACCAGCAGTAGTTAGCATTGGCAAATAAGAAGAAAGTGCATGTTTAATGTGCAGAGAAGCTCTTTTCTGTGAAAGGACCAAGTGTAACTTTTTCCCCTGACCTTATAGGTCGTTGGCTGTAAATAGGTGTGATGAAGTCGTTGTCACCTAGAACTGGGTACATGGTTATGCAATCTGTGTGCTTTGGATTCAAAGCCCTTGTGTGACTCAGGGCCACAGTAGAAAAACGGCGCCATTATTATTACCTCAAGGGGGCATAAATTTATGGACAAGTTGAGCTGGCACCCTGGCAGAGCCCACAGGTCTACTCAAAAGTATAAAAATAATTCCAGTAACAATTTGTTAATAAAAGTGATTTTGCTGGATGTGCATATCTGGACTAGTTCATATCTGGCATGTAAGGAAAAGGTGTCCCTTTTTATGTTTTTCAAAAGTAAACACTAACAGATCAGTTTCATGAAGTTGATTTACTTCATTAATGGACATAGCATATATGGATTTCCATCAACACGAAGGAAATAAAAGTTTCTTGGACTCCTATCAATTTGACAACTAATGGGAATATTAAGATTTCCCAACAATCATTGTTAACGTAGATTAGTCAACAAACTAAAGTAAGAACATAAGACTTTTTAAATAACAGCCATAAATCAAATATTCTAAGATTACACATCTATTACATGTGTGATAAGAGTATATTTTCATCACATGGTCAAAGGGAACGTAACTACTTACAGTTTCATTTTGTAGATGGGTATTTCTTAACTTTTTCCCCCAATATGTTGTCAAAACAAGACAGAGACACAAATGCAACCACTGTATAGGAAATTCAGGTTTTGTGTCAGCCTGGATGTTTTCTACCATTTCTGATTTGGCTCTTAGAATAAGCCATGATGGAGAATATAATAATGGTGGGGGAAAGTTCAAATATAACCTTGTTCAGATCGAAAAATAATGTCATACTGCACTGTCCAATGGTTCAATGCTAGAAACTGATATAGTTTTATCAGAAATATTGATGCTCAGGAAGACGTGTTTGCACATCAGCCTCACTTCCCTATTACACTCCAGACAAATTGGATTACTTGCCAATTTGATCGCCAGAGCCTTCCACAAGTGCTCTAGAACCTGACTTTACAATCTACCCAGCAACTTCATACTTTAGATTACCAGGTCTTATCAACTGCCCTCCTGCTGGGCCTTTCCTTTCATCCAGAATCAGATTTCTGTTGTATATAGTCTCCCTCTCTTAGTCCCTCCTTGAGAAAGAGGACTGTCTTGCTTATCTATTTACGTCCCCAGTACACAGCACAGTATTTTGCCCAAAGTAAGCTATTAACAAATGCCTGTTCTTTCATTCATTTGTGGGATCATTTAGAACTGGAAGGGACCTTAAAAATCATGTGATCTAAATCCTCGTTTTATAGATGAGTGAACTGAGGTCCATGGAAGTCACACATTTAGGAATGCACAGAACTGGGATTCTACCCATTTGTATGACTCCAAAACCCATGTCTTTCCACCATATACCACACTCCTTTCCCTTGGGTCAAATAGTCAAAATGGTGAAATTAGTATAGTTTCCATTCATGCCCCTCCACCTCCATTGAGCAGAAAACAAGAGAAGTGTGATTAGAGAGCCATTCATCTGAGAAAGGTCTGAGTGTCTACTACCTCAGTATGAGCCAAAGGCACATGGTGCCAGCCAAAAAAGTTAATTCAAAGGAGACTTTTGGCAAGATGGCTAAATAAGATGGCGTGGCTAAGTCCGGATCCCTTCAGCACTTCAAAGCAGTGAGAAATAAGCTATATAAAGTAAAAGAACAACAACAGGAAAAAAAGACAGAAAAATAAATAATTCATGACAAGGAAAACCTCATGGAAAAACCACCAAAGAGAATGAAAGAACTGAATAAACAAGTAGGAAGTTGCAAAACAAGGACTAAATTATATTGAATAAAAAAAAAGGTAAGGAAAAAATCCCCAATTATAACAGGGGATATAAATCCTAGAACCCAAAGTTGTGACTAATGTTAAGAACTCTGAGCACTAACGGCCCCACTCAACAATGGCAAAATGGCCAAAAATACATGATGATTACATTTAATTCAATGCAATAGATATTTGTTAAGAGTATACTATTTGTAAGGCACAGTGCTAGGAGCTATTGACACAGAGGAAAAGTGCCTGCCTTCAGAGAGCTTTTAGTCTTCTAGGTAATGTGAAGGAGGGAAATCAGAAGTGGTACCTGAGCTCTTGGGAGGTGATGCCTAAGTTAAGCACTGACTGAAGCTAAGCATGCTAAAAAGCTAAGGTGAGGAAAAAATGCATTCCAAGCATATGGGACAACCTACGTGAAAGTACATAATTGGAATGTAAAGTTTGGTTAACTCTTTGGCTGGAATATGGGCAGCTAGGTGGTGCCATACATAGCGAATAGAGTGCTAAGCCTGGAATCAGGAAGACTCATCTTTCTGAGTTCAAATCCAGCCTCAGATACTTACTACCTATATGGCCTTGGGCAAGTTACTAAACCCTGCTTGCATCAGTTTCCTCATCTGTAAAATGACATGGAGAAGGAAATGGCAAATCACTCTAGTATCTTTGCCAAGAAAATCCTAAATGGGTTCACAAGGAGTTGAACGTGACTGAAAACAACCATTGGGTGGAATATAAAATATGTGAAGAGTACTAAGAAACATTTCTGGAAAAGTAGGCTGAACCAGATGGCGCAGGACTTCAGATGCTCTGCTGAGGAATTTGCATACTATCCTCTAGACAATAGGAAGTCACTGAAAATTGTTGAGTGACCTGTACCCTAGGAAAAGTGTTTTGGTATCTTCGTGATTGATAGATTGGGGTGAGGAGAAAAAGGAAACAGGGGGACCAGTAAGAGAGGTGATGAAGGCTTGAATTGGGGTGATGGCTGTGTGTGTGGTGAAAAGGAGCTAGATGTGAGATATATTGGGCAGAGAGGGTGTGGTAAGGTGGGAGGATAGAATGGATAAGGTTTAGCAACTAAATGCCTATAGGGAGAGAGAATAGGAAATCATGAGGTTTGGTAAATGACTAGAAGGATTGTGGTGTAGCAAACAGAAATTTCAAACAAAGAAAAGTTTACAAGAAAGATTGTGCTTAAAGTGGGGGAAGGGAGAAGATAATGAGTTCTATTTTAGATATTTTAAGTTTGAGATAACAATGTAATATCCAGGTGTAAATGTTTAACAGACACTTTGCAATTCAGTACTGAAGTACAACAGTGTACACACAGACACACACATTTGGGATCCATCTGTGTAGAGATAAACATTGAATCAATGGAAGCTGATGAGATCAAGGGAAAAACCTGCAGAGAGAAAAGTATAAAGGAATAAACTTGGGGAACAGCCTTAAGGGATGGGAGATGGATGCTGAACCAGCAAATGGGTTGAAAAGAAGCTGCCGAATAGGTAGGGGGAGAACTAGAGGAAAGAGTCTCAGAAACCAAGGAAGGAGAGGGAGTATGGAACAAGGAAGGTGGCCAAAAAAGCTGCAAAGAATTCAGATAGAATTAAGTCTGGGAAGATGTTATGAGGTTTAGCAATAACAGGTAATCTTGGAAAAGACAGTTTCAATGGACATTTGTAGTCCAAAGCCACATTGCATGGGACTTTAGTAGGGGGATGGAAGTGAGGAAATTGATGCAATTTCTGTGATTTTGGCTATGAAAATAGGACATATATCTTTAAGATAAGTGAATGAGTAATACTTTTATTTTAAGTGCAAAACACCATGGTAGGGGCTGAGCATACAAATAGAAAAAATAGTCCCTGTTCTTAAGGAGCTCGAATTCTAATAGGGAAAACAATACATACAGAAGGTTTCGGCTGCAAATCAGATGGAAAGTTCCCTTGGTCATGAGGGTACAGCTGGAATTTTAACCAATAAAATATTATCAGTTTCTGATGCTGAACCAGTTAACAGTTCATATTTCAAAAGATCTAAAAAGTCTTTGGAGTGAAAAGTCATTACTACTGAGGGATATCGTGAATGGAGGCTTTATGGAACATCCTTCTTGCTCTTTCAACTCCCTGATTTTACAAATGAAGAAATTGAGGCTAACAGAGTTTTATATGAGTTACCTAACTAAAGTCACTTATGTAGTAAATGGCAGACCCAAAATTTGAAACCAATTCCTCTGACTCCAGATTCAATGTTCTTTCCACCTTAACAAAACCTTTCACTAAATAGATCTTATTTAGCAGTCAATTGAGAGTCCTTGGAAGTTCTAAAAGGAAAATGACTAGGTCAGAGCTATATTGTTAGGAAAATTAATCTGGCAGCAACGTGTGAGTGTAGAATAAATTGGAAGATCTATCCTGTCTTTGATTAAGACTTAAATTGATTAAGATAGCTAAAATTGGCAGTTAAATCCATGGGGAATTTTCTTCTCAACTGCTCTTCTCCCTCTCCCGATACTTCCGTAGTACAAGGGTTCTCAGTACTCTCAGTTACTTTGGATTGGTCTCTATGTGATGGGAGGATACTTTTCCTGATAGACAAAGCCCACAAGTGAGGAAGCTCCCTTTTCCAGTCATGTTTGCATCTTCTCTTGCAGAAGAGAAACTGGAGAGAATGAATGAATCAATGAATGATACAGCACTTAACTGGGTGCCAAGGGCGGTGCTAAGGACCCAGAAACCCACAAAAGCCAAGCTAGACCTTGCCTTCAAGGCTCTTAAGTCCTAATGGGGGAGCGGAGCTCGGTGGCGGGTCTGGAAGTTCCTGGGTGCTGAGTGGGGTCTTAGGGGACTAGGGTGGCCCTTACCTTCCAGGGGGACAATGGTGGAATGGGCACTCAGGCGGCATTGAGGACGTCATAAAGTGGGGGAGGGTCCTGACTAACTGGTGGTGGGGAGGGGAGGAAGCGCCCCCTGTCGGACCGGGCTGGCCCTTCTCTGGCAGCAGGGAGGGGGGGGCGCGGCACGTGTTGGCGTGGGAGGGGGGAGGGGTAGGGACAGGAAGTGGTCCGAGGGGTCTGTGTCTCAGCTGGAGAAGGAGACAGAGCCCAGGGTGGCAGGAGAGGGTCTGAACTGGGGGAGGTGCACAGGAGGAGGCCTAGGGAAGTATAGAGGGGAGGGCACGGGCCAGCTTCCAATTTTAATTAGCTCTAATTAATCAGCTAATGAATCTAGCTAACTACTAAACTAAGGTCAGGGATCAAATTCCGGCTGTCAGGATAAGTTAGAGTAAGGCATCCAAACTGCCGGCAAAGCGCGAGAGGCCGGGGCGGGGCCAGAACCCTATAGGGTCCCTGAGGCGGAAGTCACGCCCCAAGGGGGGGTTCTCGCCCGCTCGTCGCCTTCCGTTTCCTAGGAAACCGCGCACGCAGCCGTCCTCGCGTCGGGGAAAGGTCGTAAAGCGGCGTGGCGCGGCTCCGACGGTGAGTGCGGTTTACGGCGGGCTGCTGGAGCGCGGAGAGACTCTTGGCCGGCGGCGTCACGTGGCTGCCAGCGCGCGGTTTAGGGGCGGTAGTGGGGTCAGGGACGCTAGGCGGCTCCGGGCCGCTGGGGGCCCTGCGGGGCGAGGGGCGGGGCCCGAGCCGGAGGCGGCGAGGCGGCCGAGGCCGGTGTGGGGCCCGAGGGGACGCGAACACATGGCTGAAGCGCGGGGCGGGGATGGCGAGCCGGGGGCCCCGGGGATGGGGCTGGAGTTGAAACTGGAGCCCGAGGGGGGAGGCTTGGAGGTGAAGTTGGAGCTGGCGGGGAGCGTGGAGGCGAAGCTCGAGTGGGACGGGCTGCAGATCCAGGTGGAGGTGATGGATGAGCCTGAGGAGGTGATGCTGGACGGGCCAGCGGCGAAGCAGGAGTTAGTAGAGGGGAAGCAAGACGTTAAGGATGAACCAGAAGCGAAGCGGGGACTTACAGACGGAGCAGACGTGAAGCAGGGGTTGGGAGACGGGGTGGAGGTGAAGGGGGAGTTAACAGAGGAAGGAGATGTGAAGGGGGAGTTCTTGAATGGACCTGAGGCCATGGGGCAGGAGGCAGGCAGACTTCAGGTGAAGGAGGAGGCTCCGGCCTGGCTGGAGGAGGGCAGCCCAGTAATGAGCCCAGTGGACGTGATGGAGGAGGTGTCTGGTGGAGGGAAAGTGGAAGAAGAGCCGACGGACGGGATAAAAATGCAGGAAGGGGAAAGGGTAGACGGGGTCCAGGAGGAGGTGAAGACAGACGTGAAGGAGGAAAATGGGACAGAAGTGAAGATCGAAGTGGATGGGATGGAGGTGAAGGAAGAGGTAGGTAGAATGGCGACGAGGATCAGGAAGAAAAATGGGTGGGATGGAGGTGCTTGGGTGTGAGGTAAGGGACCAGGGTTGAAAGACATGGTGTCTGGACAGGGGCCGAAGGAGGAGGCGATGGATGGAGCAGAGCTGCTGGAGGACGGGGAGCTGCCCAGAGAGCCTCGGATGGGCAGCAAGCGGAAGCTGGCCATGTCCAGGTAGGCTGAGCCTGGGCAGGAGGGAGGGGGATGGGCTCTGTGGGGGGCTTGGTGCCTTAGCAGGGTTGTCGGGTATTTGACATGGGTGCTATGGCAGAATTTGGGGAAGAACAAGAGTGGGATGTAGGAGGAGGACAAGGATTGGAAGTAAGTCAGAGCATGGCTTGGCCAAATGAATTAATTAGAGATTTTTTTTGACTTCTATTAATTGTGTCTTCCTCTTTCAGAGTGGAGAGAGGTGAATGAGAAGCTGTAGTCTGGGCCTGGGTTAATTTTAGATGAAAATATACCTTCATTTCTACATAGACTTTTATTTAAATTCATCATCTTTGGTTATAGGTGTTACAGTGGATAGTCCTGGACCTGGAGTCAGGAAGGCCTGACTTTAAATCCAGCCTCACATACTTACTAGTGGTGTGATCCTGGGCATGACAGGCTTAATGACTGTGCCTCAGTTTCTGTATCTGTAAAATGGATAGCAGCCTCAGACAGTTATTGTTAGTTATATAGCTTGCCCACAGTGGGCCCTAGAGCTGAGGTGTCAACCTTACTGCCCCCAGAAACACTCCCTAGTGCTGCCTGAACCAGGTTAAAATGTAATTGGGAAATGTTTAAAAAAATACAATATAACAGAGATAATGTCACTCTGTGATTTTTCAGAATCAGTATGCAGCCCACAGGGATACATTTCTGTTTGAGTTTGATACCACTCTCCTAGCAGGCGGAACAAGAAGCAAATAATGAAAATGGCAGAAGCAAATTTAGAGAATTTAGACTTGATATAAGGAAAAACTTAACAAGTGAAGTGGGCTGTCTGCTTCTGGAGGTTCTTTTGATTCTTTGAAATTTTTTAAGCAAAGTTGGGTGAAATTTTGTCAGGTATGTTGTAATAGGAATTCTTTTCAGTTTAGGTTGGACTAGATAGCCACTAAAGTCCCAATTCTGAATTTTTATGATTTGTACAGCCCCCATGGTGGACATGGATGGCTTGTCTGAGCACCAGACTAGCTGATATGGAAAGAAGCTCATTACTTAGGTTGGCCCACAAGGTGATAAATGTTGAAACCATAGCCACTTCAAAGGTCATTTACTAAACTGTAGAAGAGTTGTGATGAAATCACAGATATTGGAAGTAATGGAGTGTTGTCATGCAGTGAAACGGGAAACAAAAAGGAAATGATTGGGGGGGGGGGAGGGAATCTTACTGACCCAAAAACAGGTGGTTCATCTGTCAACACCACAAAAACCTAGAAGTTCATTTGAAGGTATTAGGTCAGAGTGGTTGGAAGGGAGAAGGAAATCATTGATCTTCCCTACATTAGCAGCAATGTATTGTTATATTCTTAATTTGGCTTCAAGCCTGGCAACTACCACTGTTAGTGTCCTTGGTCAGTATTTTTCTAGAGAGAAAAGATGAATTTAGAAAACTTTTTCTCTTCATGGGAAGTTTGATCTATATTTCTAACTCTGGGCTTGTAGGTGAGCTAGAGTCATTCTGTATGGTGCTAAGTATCTGACAGAATAAAAATTGGAAGCATTATCTGATTTCCATAATAAACTTCAATAGAGGATTGAAAAATGAAGTGGATAACTTTTCCCTGATCCACATAAACTAGTAATACTTTGATTCTTTTATTGGAGAATTTCCCAGAAGAGTTGATAGTCATCTCAGTTGCCAAATCTACTGTCCTTTCTCAATTCCCTCCTTGATCTGCCACCTTTGACATCAACCTCTTCTCCTTGATGTTGTCTTCTCTAGCTTTTTGTGACACTCCTGGTTCTGCTCCTTTACCTGTCTGACCTCATTTCAGTATCTGGATCTTCATCTAGGTCATGCCCATTCACCAGGGGTGTCCTCCATGCCTCTGTCCTGAGCCCTCTTCTCTTCTTCTGTACTGTTTTCACTGGTAATCCTATCAGCTTCTACAAATTCAACCACCATCTCTAAATACACTATTCTCAGATCTATTTGCCCAGGCCTCACCTTTCCCCTGACTTCCAGTGGGTGCATCCCCAACTGCCTATGGGAAATAGTGAATTGGGTGTCTTATACACATCTCAAACTTAACTTGTCTAAAACTAGACTTTACCTCCAAACCATCCCCTCCTAACTTACTTCCCTGTTACTGCCAAGGGCACCATCATTCTTCCAGGCAACTAGGAATCAAATCATCCTTGCCTCCTTACTCTTACCCACCTATATATCCAGTCAATTGTCATCTCACATTTTTTCCTGCCGTGGTAACAGCTCATTTATATGCGCCCCCCTCCATCCTCTGACACTGCCACCACCTTGGCACAGGCTTTCATCACCTCACCCCTGGACTGTTGCAGTACCCTGCTGGTAGGTCTTCTTGTCTCAAGTCTTTTCCCCACTCCAGTCCATCCTTAATGCAGACGGATCTTTTAAAGTTCAAGTCTAGCCACAACATCCCCCTATTCCATACATTCCAATGCCTTGTCACCTCTAGGAACAAATATAAAATCTTCTCTGGCTTATACAGATAGTCCTCTATGACCTGCCTTCAGCCCTTACTGAAGACCTTACACCCCCACCCACACATAACCATGCAATCTAGTGACACTGGTTTCCTTGCTGTGTTGGTTAAGATGCTATCTCCTTTCCCAAAGCATTTTCTCTTTCTTTTTTTTTTTTTTTGAGGGGGGGAGGCAGAACAATTGGGATTAAGTGACTTGCCCAAAGTCACATGGCTAGTGAGTGTTAAGTGTCTGAGGCCGGATTTTAACTCAGGTCCTCCTGACTCTAAGGCCGGTGCTCTATTCACTCCACCACCTAGTCGCCCCGATCCAAAGCATTTTCACTGCCTTACTGTCTCTGGAAAGCTTTCCCTCCTCATGTCTGCTCCCTGGCATCCCTCAAGTCCCAGCTGAAGGGCCACCTTCTGCAAGAAAACTTAGCCAGTGCTCCTTTATTTTAGTTTTTTTCCCCTGAGGTTATGCCCAATTTGTCTTATGCCATTTTGTTAGTACATAGTTGCTTACATGTCTCCCCGTGTTGTCAAACTGTGGGCTCCTTGAGACTAAGGACTGTCTTGTTTTTTGATGTATCCCTAGCACAACACAACACCTTTCATTAAGTAGGAGATTGATAAATGCTAGCTGAATAACCAAAGGAGAAATCTCCTGGAATTGAGAGGAGCTCTCCCCTAATGATTTATGGCAGTGCTTATTAAACACATACTAAGTGCCAGATAGTGTGCTAAGCCCTAGGGATATAAATATAAGCCAAAAAAAAGACACTCCCTGCCTTCAAGGAACTTACATTATAAGTATGGAAGACAACACAAAAGGGAGCTGGGGTCTGAGGAAAGAGATGTGGTATCCACTTGGGGAAAGTTCACGTATGTCTGCGAAATCAGAAGCAAAGCCAGGAGGGGAATGAAGGCCAGTCATCCTGGGTCTCTTACAAATAGAAGTACCAGGAGGCTCTGACCAGTAGGAAGGGCAGTAGGCAGGATGAGAGACAGCAGAGCTAAGTGTGGTGGCCAAATCCCTGAAAAACCCTGTGCAGAGCTGGGAGGGGAACAAAGAGAGGAGAATGTTGAGCTTCCATAAAGGGTTTTTGCCTTTTTTTTTTTTTTAACCAAAGGGTTACTTTTGTATATGCCTGAATCAGTGGAAGTACGTAAGTTCTTTGTGTAAAGTTATCCGTTTACAAGTAGATTACAACTTTGGTGATTTTAAGAATTACACATATTTGATGGGTTTTTGTTTCTCGTTTCTTTTAGCTGTGAAACATGTGGTACAGAAGAAGCAAAGTACAGGTGTCCACGCTGTATGAAATGTTCCTGCAGGTATGAAATAGACTTCGTGCTCTTCCTGTTCCATGTGCTCTTTGTGCTTCTAAGTGAAAAGGCCAAGTTTGTTTCTGTTGCTTTTTCAGTTTAGCATGTGTGAAGAAACACAAAACAGAGCTTACATGCAATGGAATTCGAGAGAAGACAGCATTTGTTTCATTAAAGCAATTTACTGAAATCAATCTTCTAAGTGGTAAGGCAGAATATCTCTTATCTGTAACCAACTGATATCTTTTCCTTTGACCTGTGTCACCTGATTTTTGTACTTTGAAAAATTTAGATTATAGGTTTTTGGAAGATATAGGAAGATCAGCTGACTACGTTGCTAGAGATATTTTCTTGAAAAGACCCTCAACAAATAGAATTGTAAGTGTTCATTTCTCTTAATAAGCTCATTTAAACTAGCTTAAGGGAGGGGCAGATAGGTAGCCTAGTGGCTCTGGTGTTGGGACTGGAATCAGTAAGACTTTTCTTAGTTCAAATCTGGCCTGAGACACTTCCTAGATGTGACCCTGGGCAAGTCACTTAACCCTGTTTGCCTCAGTTTTCTTTTATGTAAAATAAGCTATAGAACGAAATGGCAAATCATTCTAGTATAATTGTCAAGAAAACATGGGGTCACAGAGTCAGACCTAAAACACAGCAACAATAAAAGCATAAGGGAAGGTAACCACAGCAATTGAGTATTAAATCGATTTCATTTTCATAGAAGCATGGAATTTAGAACAAAAAGAGACCTTTCAAATGAATCAGTTTATTTTACAAATAAACTGAAGCTTATAAGAGTTGACTTTTCCAAGGTCGCATAGTTGATTACTAGTTCAACCAGGAGTTGAACCTGGGTCCTCTGCAGAGCTAGTGCTCTTTCCACTGCTAAATGCTTCAGATTTGTAAAGTTTTTCCTTAAAATAACTATAAAATTGAAATTCATCTTTGTGATATATCATAACTTTCTGTGAACATAAAATGTGTTCAGAAGTGATCAGTAGAAATATTTATTATTCATTTTTCTGTTATAGTTCACAAAGAAATACATTCTGAAAAATAATTTTTTCTTCCACCAATTTTATTATTAGATTTTTCTTGGATTATCTAATTCATTAGAGAGTCATTAGTGTGTATAGTACCTGAAAGAAAGATTACTACGGAATATTAGAGAATTGGCTAGAGTAGAGGTATCAGACCCAAGCCTGAACCAAATTAAGATGTGATTGGGGAATATTTAACAATAAATAAAAATACAGCAGAACGTAATGTTAATATGTGATATGTAGCCCTTGGGGATCTTTATATACAGTTTAGTGATCTTCTGTTTGAATTTGGCACCAATAGACTGGAGCATTGTAAAGATAAGATTTTTTTAAAAGACCTAAAGTTTCGGGTAACTTCTTAAATTAAAATTTATGCTTTAGGTAGTGAAAAAAATTTTCAGTGGATCATTTGAATTTGTTGTACCTAGCCCTGAAGTTTCTATGAAATAGTATAATAGCCACTTGGATATAGCATCTCTAAGGTTTACAAAGCACTTTGCTGCCTGTCTGCACAATGGGATTTTCATTTTTAAATATACTTTAGTATTCACAGTCATTATTACCTTTCCGTAGTTGTTTCTGAATCCAAGTGAGTCTTTGGCTTTTTACAGAAAATAATGGTACCACCGGTTTTGCCAAGTTTATTGGACATTGATGATACATGCTTAGTCTATTAAACTACTGATGAGAGGACTGTGCTAAAGTTTACTTTGGTGTTACCTCGGGCCATGAATAATTCAGAATCATAATAACTCATTTTATTGGTGAAAGGCATTTATTATTACTAAGTACTTTTGTTACATATGTAATTAAACAAAGCGTGCCACTTCCAGGTACTCCTATAGTACCTGTTTCATACTGAAATTCTGCTGTCCAGTAAATAGTATTGAATATGGGATTTCCCATTTAATAATGTTAAAACAATAAACTCCACTGGTTTTGAAAGTAGAATACTTAAGTTTGAGTTTTGGTTTTGACAGTAGGTGTATGATTTTGAGTAAGTCAGTTAATTTCTCTAATACTCAATTATCTCATTTATAATATTGGGATAATACATTACTTTTCTCACTTTTATCAGAAAATATGCTTTGCAAAACTTTCAGAATGTGAATTATTACTAAAATAACAACAGTTTTATTGTACCTTGAGTACATAGAGTACATGAATTAATAGCTAATTTTAATGAAATAACTTCTTCAGAATTATTCTGAGAGATAAGAGTAGTGAAACTGACCAGTTTATGTTGGTTTTATTCCTTGATTTTGGTTTATTAGTGGAAGTGCTAATAAGAAGTGGCCAAAAGGAAAGTAGCAAACAAAAAGAAACCAGAATATCTGTGGACTCTACACTGATTCTTAGATAATTGAGAGTTCATTTTAGCACCCTCAATAATTTTTTAAAAGTTTAGCTCAGTTTTGAAGTTCCTTAAGGTCTTTGATTTTAATTTTTGTTTTTTGTTTATTAGTTAAATTACATGAAAAATCGAGCACGGAGATGTAATATCGACTTAAGAATTTTACCAATTGGCTTCACCAAAAGAAGAGAAAATACTACAATGTTTGATAGGAAGTAAGTATCTAGTTGCTATAGAAGTGTCTTAAATTAGCGTATTTAATAAATTTCTTTTGAGGTCTAGTCTGTTCTTTCTCACACTAATGAGTAGATTGTGAAGATGAATTACTCTTGCCTAGGAGGAAGTGTTAAGTGCTCTAGAAGTCATTTATTCATAGATTAGAAGGGACAATATATGTAATGAGCAGTCAAATCTCCTTATTTTATAGAGGAGGGACCTTGGAAGGACAGTAGAATCTATTGAGGATTTTAAGGATCAGGGAAGCTTGAACATATTTTTAGGTAGCAGAAGGAATAAGAAATTAGGGAGAGATTAAAGTTTAGCATAAGAGGTGATAGGAAAGAAATTTGCTGAAGAAGACAGAGGCCAAGGGATCAAAGATACATGTAGAGTCATTGTCCTCGGCAAGAAGGGCCGCCTCTTCATCAGAGACTAGAGTAAAGGAAGAGGACATTGTGAGATAAAAGAACTCTCTGGATGGCCTTTTTTAAGTTGCCCTGTGAAGTCCTCACCTGAGAAGGTGGGTGAGGAGGTGGTGTGGGAGGCTTGAGAAAGTAGAAGGTATGGAATAGTGGTGTTGAGTGGGGTAGGGGATCAGTGAGGAAAGAGGGTGTAGAAGCATTGTATTGTTGTAGGGAGGGCCTGGCTGAGATCAGACAAGCTAAATTGGTAGTGGACCCAGTAGTTTCATGACTTCCTCCAGCTCTGTTCAGCTGCATGTGAATAGGAACGAGGAACTGCTGGGAATGTTTCCATATTGGGCTTTAGCAAGGCACAAGAGGCAATAAGACAAAGATGCAAGAAATTGTTGTGTACAGAATAATGTAAAATTGAATTGGTTCACCAAGATATTGAGGTTAGGAACTAGAGTGAAGAGTTTGTCTCTAACAAGGATGCTAACCTGGGAAAGTACTTAAGAGATAGAAGGACTGAAGATCACAGTGAGAAGGAAGACTTAAGCAGGTCTAGGATAGGAAGAGAGTGTGATAACAGAGCACAAGCAATTAATAGAACTTCCAAGCTGTCGAATGTGGCAGCTGAACATGGGTTACGACAGTCAAGGGAAAGACCATCCCTGTATTCTTATGTGTTAGGTAGTGCTGAGGTGCTGTTGAGCACGGCATGGAAGTTGAGGACCTTTTGAACTGGAATTTTAACATACTTAAGGGAGTAACATATAATGCTGATATTTCTTACTATAAGAATAGGTGTTGGGGACAAGATTCATTGCTCTTTGCATCTTGTCTTTCAAGCAATTCCAAAACCAGCAATATCTTTCCTTGTCCAGAAGGCTAGCATGAGACTGTCAGATGTTTTCCTGAAATCCATATATGTGTATACAGTTCCCCAAACCTCCCTGTCAAATTACACTATCAAAAAGAAAAATGAAGTTGGTCTAGCATGACCTGTTCTTGATAAATCCATGTTGACTTTCTTGGCTTTATAGCTTCTCTGTCTGAGTTCTCAGAAACTGTCCTTCTAATGTTGTGTTTTAAAATTTTCCTGGCATATGAGGCACCGTTATCAACCTATAATATGTAGGCCAAACACAATTCACTTTTTTTAAAAAATGAGGACAATTACTTATTGCTTCAGGATGTCTTCTATTTTCCATGGCTTTTTTTTTTTTTAATGACCAATTCTTAGTACCTGGATTCCAGATCATTGAGGTCTTGTGACTTGACCTCATTGAGGGAAGTGAGGTGATTTGCTAGCTCTTCACTTACCTTTTATTTCAAGTGACGGACTGGCATAATTTGAGAATTCAGCCACCGTCTAATCCAACCCACCAAGGAAAGGGATTCCTTATTATATATCCAACGAGTAGTCGCCTAGCCTTCTGCTTGAAGCTATCCAGGAAGTCCCTGTTAACTAATTGTTCTATCCCAGTCTTAACAATTACTGTCCATGGAAGAGAAAACCAAAGCTAGATGAGATTGGGTAGTTGTACTTTGAAGTTCATTTTCATCCTTGAGCTACAGCCTTCTCAATTCCTTACCCCAAGTCATCTAAAAATCTCTTTTTTCCTTAGCTCATTCTGGGCTTTCTCTCTTGATGGTTCCATTATAGGACCATGCTACTCTTTATATCTAGTGTCTGTTTCCTGTTAAGTAACAGCCTCACTTTAGGAAGTTGTTGCCCCTTTTCTCTTCATCAAAATAACTTCTGTTGGTATCTTCAGAATTCTTTCTCTAATCCTTTACATTTCTCCCCAAGGCCACTTTTCCTTGAAGAATAGCAGAGCAAAGGAGTCTACCTGTTCATTCTCCGAATGAACATTTCTCTCTCCCAAGAGAGAGAAAATGATTTCTGTCAGAATTTTAAAAACAGAAAATTGGGTTAACAGATGGGGAATGTTGCGTGCAATTTCAGTTGTGGTTACTCTCATTAGTTTTAGTTAACTTTTTACATTGTTATGAAAGATGTTTCCTTAAGTGGGAGTACCATCTGTAAATGTTTGTAATGTAAAGATAGAACACATAAATAAATGTTTTCAAATGAAGTGATCACTCTGAATTTTCCTGTAGTACTTTGTGAGACCCTCTCTCACATTCTAACTTGTATCATATTTTTCTGTGCTTGTCTCTCATCTCCCCTTACATTGTAAACTTGACTACAAAATACATCTTTTTCATCTCTGTATGGCCAGTCCCCTACCATAGTGCCTTATATGTAATAGCTTAATTAAAAAATATTTGTTAAGGCTTCTCTTTTGCTCTCAGTTTTTTTGAATGAATGCCTCCACTTCTGCAGCATTTGCTTTCTTCAACCCTCCATAATCATTTTCCCATCCCTCTTGTTCTCTGAGGTCTCTGATTGTCTCCTCTGTCTTTTCATTGTCCTAAGAGTTGAAGGGACTTCAGAGACCATCTAGCCTAATTCATACTTGAAAGTAATAAATCGATTCCTTACCAAACAAATGGTTCTCCACACTGCTTAAAGCCTCACATAAAGGGAGGTAGGGAGGGGGAGAATCTGGGGGGGGAGTCAAAACGGCCAAGTAGAAACAGAACTTCCATGCAGCCTCTGCCCCCACATCCTCCAATTCATGTAAAAAAGTAACTCTAAACAAACTTTGGAGCTATAGAACCCACAAAATGACAGAGAGAAGCTAATCTCCCTCTGAAGACAGTCCAGCAGGGGGAAGGGGCCAGCACAGTGCTCTGGGAGCAGAGCCCAGCCCTGCACAAGCCAGAGGTTTTAGCCTCAGTGAGGCCTGACCAGCCAGCAGCAGGAGGGATTTCAGATCACCAGCAGTTGTGGCGGTTTCCAGAATTATCAACCCATAGATGCTAAGGACAAAGTGAGAGGTCGGTGCAGTGTGGACTTTGGGACCTGGGAATTCCGGCCTTTGCCCCAGAGGCAAACACCCTTACCCACCTCCACTAGGAAGATAAGCAATTCAATGTAGATTGTACATGTATAGTTACCCAAATCATTTCTATAGTAGGTTTATTGTGGTAGACTAACTATATTTCCCTCCATCCTATCCTTCCCCCCACATATTCTGTTTTCTCCTTTGATCCTATCCATTTCAAAAATGTTTGCTTCAAACTACCCTCTCCCCCAATCTGCCCTCCCTTCTATCCTCCCCCCACTTATCCCCTACCCCCCTATTTTCCTGTAGGGTAAGATACCCAATTGAGTGTGTATGTTATTCCTTCCTTAGGCCAAATTCTGTGAGAGTAAGGTTGTCCCATTCCCTTTCACCTTCCTGCTATTTTCCTCCATTATAACAGTTTTCTCTTGCCTCTTTTATATGAGATAATTTACCCTATTCTCTCTCTCCCTTTCTCCTCCCAATATATTCCTCTCTCACCTCTTAATTTTATTTTTTAGATATCATCCTTTCATATTAAACTCATCCTGTACCCTCTGTCTATGTATACGTGAACATACATTTGCCCACATACACATATATGTTTATATACACATACATCCTCCTATACATATATATGTATACATATATATTCCCTTCAGCTATCCTCATACTGAGAAAAGTCTTATGAGTTACAATGATCATTTTTCCATGTAGGAATGTAAATAGTTCAATTTTAATAAGTTCCTTATGATTTCTTTTCCCTGTTTACCTTCTCATGCTCCTCTTGCTTCTTGTATTTGAAAGTCAGATTTTTTGTTCAGCTCAGGTTTTTTCATCAAGAATGCTTGAAAGTCCTCTATTTCATTGAATGACCATATTTTGCCCTGTAGCATTATACACAGTTTTGCTGGGTAGGTGATTCTTGGTTTTAGTCCTAGCTCCGGAGTATCATATTCCAAGCCTTTTCAATTTCTTAAGGTAGAAGCTGCTACATATTGTGTTTCCACAGTACTCAAATTGTTTCTTCCTGACTGCTTGCAGTATTATTTCCTTGACCTAGGAACTCTGGAATTTGGCTATAACATTTCTAGTAGTTTTCTTTTGGGGATCTTTTTGAAGAGGCGATCGGTGAATTCTTTCCATTTCTATTTTGCCATCTGGTTCTAGAATATCAGGACAATTTTGCTTGAGAATTTCCTGAAAGATGGTTCTCTAGACTCTTTTTTTGATCATGGCTTTCAGGTAGACCAATAATTTTTTAAATTAATCTTTCCTGGCTCTGTTTTCCAGGTCAGTGGTTTTTCCAATGAGATATTTCACATAGCCTTCTCTTTTTTCATTTGTTTGAATCTTTTTATAGTATCTTGGTTTCTGATAAAGTCATTAGCTTTCAATTGCTCTAGTCTAATTTTAAAGGAGTTATTCTCTTCAGTGAGTTTTTGAAATTCCTTTTCCATCTGGCCAGTTTGGCTTTTTAAAGCATTCTTCTCATTAGCTTTTTGGGCCTCTTTTGCCATCTGGGTTAGTCTATTTTTTAAGGTGTTATTTTCTTCAGTATTTTGGGGGGTCTCTTTTAGCAGGCTATTGACTTGCTTTTTATGATTTTCTTGTAGCATTCTCATTTTTCTTCCCAATTTTTCTTCCACTTCTCTTGATTTTGTGTTAAGTGTCTGAGGTCTGGTTTGAACTCAGGTCCTTCTGACTCCAGGGTTGGAGCTCTGTTCACTGTGCCACCTAGCCACTCCTCTCACTTGATTTTCAGAATTCTTCTTGTGATCCTTCATGGCTTGTAACCAGTTCATATTTTTCCTGGAGACTTTTGATTGTAGGGGTTCTGACTTCTATGTCTTCCTCCCACTCCATGCCTTGATCCTTTTTGTCCCCAAAAAAGAATTCTGTCGTCTGTTTATGCTTCTATTGCTTGCTCATTTTGGCAGCCAGTTACTTGACTTTTGAGCTCTTTGCCATGGTAGAACTGTGCTTCCAAAATAGAGAGCTATGTCCCATATCACTGAGGATTTTTGCAGCTGCTCAAGCTGGGTGGGTGCCCTCTCCACAGCCCCCACATGTTCTGGCTCTCTGGTCATGCACCCCAAGACCACCACCCAAGACCGAGATCCGGATCCAAGCAGGTCAAAGCAGGAGCAATTAACCTCTGAATGGTCGATTGGGCCCCAGACAATCTGCAGGCCAGGAGCTCTGCAGCTATGTGGCAGCGGCTGGAGCCACTGCACCACCTTGGCTTCTTGCTCCAGGGGTAGCACCTGGACCACACTCCCCCTGTTTGAACAAAGTTCCACACTGACCTTTTATTTTGTCTTTGGCATTTGTGGATTGAGAAGTCTGGAGACCACCACAGCTGATAGTGATTTATTCTCCTGAAGTCTGCTCCAGCCCAGATGATTTTTTTAAAACACAAATGCTGCACTATTCATTTTCTTCTATTAAATTTCACCTCATCTGATTTGTCCAAAAGTTCTGTCCTGTCCACAACTTTTTGGATCCTGATGAACATCCATTCTGTCTTTCTGATATTTGTTGATTTGTTCAGTATGCCATCTGTGTTTTATTCAAATCACTTAGAAAATGTTGAACAGCATATGACCAAGGTCCAGATGTCTGAAGCATTCCACTAGCCTCCTTCCTTTGAGTTTACACTGACCTATTAATGATGATTCCTTGGGATCTGGTCATTTAGCCATTTGCAAATACATCCAGTTGCATCACTCTTGAGTTCATATCTCCCATCTTTCACAAAGATAGCAGAACTTTGGATAGATGCTTTGCTGAAGTCCTGTTTATTATCTTTGCCCCTTCAACAGCATTGACCCCTGCTAATGTACTGTACCCTACTCATCTTCCTAATACCTCTCAGGGTTCTTGGGAGTAAACAGCTTTGTTCTAACCTTAAAGGTGGTTTTATTGTGGCAGATGTTTCCCCAGGGATTTGGGGGCACTGCCTTCTGCTTCTCCCTTTGTCCTCTTCTACTACTCCTCTTGTTGCCTTGGCTGACCTTGTTAGCTCTTCTCTACCATTAGCTTTGGTCTTTCCCATGACCCTTTGATCTCATTTTCTCTCTATACTTGCCCTCCTGGTAGTGGCCTTCAGTCTCATAACTTTAGTCTGTTACTTTTATGAATTTAATTCCCATTTTCTGTTTCCACAAACATTTGGTGCCTGTTCTGTGTGGCAGGTACATTGGATACACCAAAAATAAACAAGGTTCAATCCTTTCAACAGTTTACATTTCATATCATGCTTTTTGTTCTGACATCCCTCTTTTTTGTCAGTGCTACAACCTTTGATCCAGTCACCCACATTCAAAACTTTGACTTATCCAGACTTTTTCCTCCATTTTCCAGTCTGTTGCTAAGAATTATGTGCCTATTCTCACATTTTTCTCATCCTTCCTATTCACTCTGCTGTCAGCTTTGTATGTAGTCCTTGTGAAGAGCTGCCTTGCACATTCATTCTCTGCCCTTCAGTCCATATCTTCTAGTGCTGCTTAATTAGTTACATTTCTGTATTGGTATCATAGCACCTTTCTGTCCCCAGTCCTTCAGTGATGTCCTGTTACCTAACCATCGATAACTGATAACAATAGCTCACATTTAAATGATATTTTGAGGTTGACAGAGCACCTTAGGGACAATACTCCTATTAGGTATTGTAAAGTATTATGTGTATTATAAAGTACTATAAAGTATATAATATACAGTATTTTCATCCCCAGTTTGTAGAATATAGAAAACATATCAAGTGTTATAGTGATTTGTTCAGAGTCACAGAGAGACCTGGTATTTAACCCAATTCTCCTAATTCCGGATTCTGTGTGTTTTCTACTATAATGGAAAGTGCTTTAAATAGGGTTTTTTTTCTTTTTAAGCACTGTAAATTTGAAGACTCCAAAAGAAATTTTCTTAATATTAATTAGTAAGCCTATAAAAGAGAAAACAAAACATTTATGCCAGGCATTATGAAGGAGTTAGTCTATTGATAAATTAGAATGGAACACACACACAAATCTGTGCATGCATGTGTGTTTGTGTGCTATCATTTTGGAAAATAAATGTTTAATGGTCTTATATAAATTATCAGTGTAGTTCTAATATTTTAACTGGGGCATTTATTAAGAATGTTTAGAGGCTAACCACTAGGTGTCCCTCTTGTAAAGAAATAGCAAGTCTGATTTTTTTTAATGAAACCATGGATTTGCATGCTTCCTAATTGTGGGGCTTCTAAGTCCAGCCACCCAGACCTATATTAATATCAGTAGTTTTTTTCTAGTCACACATTTTCTGGCCTTCACAGAAATATCAATCGTGTAGTAAAGTATAGTGTTTTTTGTCGTGTCATAAATATGTATGAAGAAGATGGTGAGTGGGAAGGCAGGTTTGCAGTTGCACACAGACACATAGAGCTAGGTCCCAATTAGTTCGAGTCAGTGAATTCCCCGAAGTGGTAATGTATTCAAATTTGCATTATTAAAAAGTATAGTTATTTAAAATATACTAATTGGTTCCAGCCCGGTTGAAATATGTAGGATGAATTGTACAGATTGATCTGGGCGGGGGGAGAGGGGATAAGAGAGTGAGAAGACAGAGAGCATGAGGTGTTAGTTATAAAATATTGAATTCCTTTAAAATAAAAATGAAATATAAAAATAAAAAGGTTTAATTGGATTTTGAAGTAAGCTAAGGCTGATCACATAATAGGTACTTAATATGTACTTGCTAATTGATTAATATTTGATAATAAATTTCTCTGACATTCATAGTTTTTATATATTTATGAAAAATTTCAGGGTTATAACCAGGACTTAAACAATTTTTTAAATTTAAACTACAGTAGTTTCCAGATTCCCTTGGGCAGGGCTATCTAGTAGAGCACTATTTATGGATCTTGGGTGTCACTGCTGCTTCCACCAATAATGGTGTCAGGGGTTACTGGATATAGACTGTATACAAAACTCTTCATTCTGTGGCCAGCCTAGTCTTGCCTCAAATCTCTCCACACTTCGGTCCAACCTCACAGAGTGATTTTCCTTAAGCACAGATCTGACCATCTTAAGCTCCTTAGTCAACCTCAATGACTTCCTACCCTCTAGGAGGCCAGTATGCCCCTTTTAAGCTTAATCAAGTTTTTAACTACCTTGTTCCAAACTTCTTAGGCTCATTGTACATTACCACTGTCCGATTCCATACATGTACACTCTGTAGTAAGAACCAAAGTGACCTCTCTTCTTCACCCATGACCTTTGTCCTGTTTCCCAACCTTTGCAAGATCCTGGCTATATCCCATCAGATTGATCATCAGGTATTTATTAAGTATTTGCTATATGCCAGACCCTGCACTAGGCCCTGGGGATACAAATACAAGAAGGAAACAGTCTTTTTTTCACAAGGAGCTTACTTCTATCTTGAATGCATTCCCTTCAGCATGAAGCCTTTCTGATCTGCACAAGTGCTAGGGACTTCTCAAACTGCCTTGTATTAACTGATTAGATTTACTTTATTTAGAGACTCATTTATATATGTACTTGCCTCCCCATTGGAGTGAGTTTCTCAAGAGTAGGGATTATTTCATTGCATTTGAATGCACAGTGCCTAGCATATATTAGATGCCTAATCAGTCAGTCAGCATTAAGTGCCTACTATGTCCTGGGCACTGTGCTAAGTACTGGCAATACAAAATGAGGCAAAAGACAGTCCCTGCCTTCCAGGAGCTTACCATTTAATGGGAGAGACGGTGAGCAAACAGATGTGTGGGAAGCAAGCTATATACAGGATGTAGAGGAATGCATTAGTAGAGAGAACACATTGGAATTAAAGGAAGGACTACTGTAGAAGGTGGGATTTTAGTTGGGACCTAATAGATGCCAGGGAAGTCAGTAGTTGGAGCAGAGGAGAGCAAGCATTTTCAGGTATGGGAGACAGCCATTGAAAATGCCCAGAGCTGAGAGATAAGAAGTTTTATCTTGTTTGTAGAGCAGTCAGGAGGCCAGTATTGGATGGAAGAGGGGGTTGGGGAGTGGGGGTGTAAGGTGTGAGAAGACTTGGAAAGGCAGGAGGAAACCAGGTTGTAAAGGGCTTTGAACTGTGAAATTTGTATTTGATTCTGGAGGGGTGATAGGGTGCCTCTGGAGTTTATTGAAGTTGAGGCAGTGGATTTTACATACCTGCATTTGAGGAAAATGCTGGCTGGATGGAAGGCTGATACAAATACTTGTCAATTAAGTGATTTGAAGTTCACCTGGTCCATCACTGCTTCCACACACCAAGCCTTTTCCATGTGCTTAGGACCTGCCAGCGTTTGTACTCCACTTGGCAAGCTTTTGAGCATCCAGCATCACTCCCACATTGCATGATAAGCCATAGAAAGTAGGATTTTAGCAGAACGCTAAGTAAAATCAAATGGCTTGTATATAGTTGTTGATGGTTAGTTGTGAAGGAATGAGGAGTTTGTTCTGGAGCTTCTAAAAAGAGATGATAAGTCAAGATGGATTGAGTAGTCACCAGTCCTGGTGATTTTTCTTTGGAAGTATGTCCCAATCCTCTGTCCCTTCATTTCCATTACCTTGGCCAGCATCCTAGTGCAGGCCCCAGTCGTCTATTCTTTAATCCGTCTCACATATGCCTGCCAGGTTAATCTTCCTAAAATAATGTTTTCATTATATCATTACCCTGCCCAGAAATCTTCCATAGCTTTTTTATTGGTAGAAATTATCTACAGGGAGATTTTTATTAGAGGTTTTGACTCTAGGTCCTTGAGAAAAATTACATGACAGATGAAATTTGTTCTAAGGATTCTTTTTTTACCTCTTTTTCTGCCACATTTCCCCCCAGTAAATTATCCTTAAAACAGAGAATTTTTGTTTTATTGTTGGGTTTTTTGTTTGTTTTAAGAAAGAGAACAAAGTCAGTAAAACTAACACATTTTTTTAAATGATGTTCATTGTACACACCTGGGGACCCCCACTTGTGCAAAGGAACTATGTGGAAGAGGAAGATATCAGAAGAGGTGAGGAAGAAGTAGGAGATTTTATCTGTTCAGTCAGAATTTAAATACCTTTATGAGAAGGACTTGCATGCCTGTCTTGACTGCACAGCACTGAACTTTACACAAATTAGGTGTTTAACTGTGTTTCATTTGATTGGAGGGGGCAACAACAACTAATTTCCACCAGCCTCATCCCCCTTCTCTGTTTTTTCTGAAATAATAATTTTTTATTACTTGGTCAGTATCTGCCACCAAAAATCTGTATCCTGTCAGAATCCTACAACATTAGAGATCATTTTAATATGAAAGTTTCTTTAAACTATGAAAGGAAAACTTCATTTTTTTGAAATTCCAATTCTGCCAGCTAGATAAGTATATCTTTATACTCTTTTCCTTCATAGTAAATGACCCAGTGAAATAGAGTTAAGTTTCAAAGTACTAAAATAGTGGTGGGGGAGAAGACTTTTAAAATTTTCCTGTTACATTATTTTACTTTTGAGACGGTTTCAAGATCTGGTAGCAATTCTTTCAGTATTAACACGTGACTTTTGTTCCAGTGTTAGCTGTTTTGAAAACTTTTTTTGTAATCCTTTTTGTTTTTTAATTTTTATTTGCCTTGTCCAGATGTCAGAACTATTTAGAGGTTTTCTTATCAAATAATATAGGAAGATTTTTATCTAATGCTTATAAAATTCTGTGACTTATAATTATCTAGACTTCCAGAGGAGGAAAAGAAACTACTTAGGCAAAAACTTCAGGCTTTTAAAAAAGGGATATTTGAAAGAATAGAACTTGACAAGTAGCTTTTTTTTTTAATTATTAAGTATATTAGAACCAATAATAGAGAAAGAAGTAGTTTTCTGTTTCCTAACAGCCAGTCTAGGAGTGAGCATTAATAACTTGCCTTAATCGTGCTGACATTCCACACTTTCATAAGGCTTGGTGTGGTTTGTTCACTGAACTTTTAATTTCGTCACAAAAAGAGAACTGCTCAGGGTCTTTAGGACTTCTGTCTCATGAGCATTATATATGGAAAGTTAAGCTCCCAGGAGCCTCCTTCAGCTGAAAGTCAGCAGTGAAAACTGTAGTAGTGTACCTGTTGAGAACTAAAAATATTTGGAAACTGGCACGTGAAAGATGAAATGACTGAGGAGTATATCGATTTATTAAGAGTAGGCTAGTCACTGACATGGTTACTGTAATGAAAATGTTGGTAGATAAAATATGAGGCTTGAAAGAAGAGCGGCAATGAAGCGTTGCATCTCTTATCATTACTCCCCCAATTAAAAAAAAAATAAAACTCTGCCACGGGACAAAAATACAAGCACACTCAATTCACATATAGGCCATATTTGGACATGTACATGGGTTTATTTTTCAGGGAACCATGCTTTACATTTTAAAATGCAAAGAGAGCTGACATTGAGATAGTTCCTTCTGACCGGAAAATCGGTTTCCTTGAAGCTTCTCTCCCCGTTTTTCAAACAAGGAGGCAACAGCACAGATTACCTTCAGGCTTACCCAGTTAGTAATAGAGCTGATACTTGAACCCAGGTCTTCCAGCCTCAAATCTAGGGTTTTTTATACTGTATACTCTGCTGCCTCTATTTTGTACTCCTGATCCATGAACTATTTAGCTAGAAGATATAAAATCTACTTTTAGAGGATTGTGAATTTATTTTTGATTCTGTTCTCATCTTAAAGTAATAAACATTCCCTATTAAATAGTGCTAGGCTTTGCTCATGAATTCTGATGGAAAATATTTTCAATTAAATCTCTCTAGTTTGCCAAGTGTAAAACTAGAGTTTCCTCAGAGTATTTTCATTTTCTAGCTGTTGCAAGTTGCAGGACAGTTTTGGTCTTCAAGGTGTAAGCCTAGATTGGGCTTCCGTGCTTTACAGAGTAATTGAAGAAGAGAATAATTTCATTTTTAATAACCAGTTTCTTCAGAAGGAACCTTGTGATAGACAATCCCAGGGAAAACTCATCAGCTTCATGTGCTGTGCATCAATCTGAGGGTGGTTAGGAATTGAATTATTTTTTAAAGAAGCTTAAATTTTCAAGGTACGTTATTAGATTGGAAGACATTAACCTTAGGTTATCCCTAAAGGTTTCTAGAGAATTCAGCTGACCATCCACAACTCAGTTGAGGAAGCACAAGGCAAGAAAGGCAACTTGGAGGCCAGTGTATTCATAATTATATCCATAGTCTCTTCAGATCCAAACCTAAGGTTGCATTGTTAATACATTCCTGATTCTAAGTTTAGACTAACTTGAGGTATTTTTGTGTTTGACCAGCATGAATTACATTTAAATTTGTTCTTCTAATTGTGGAATGCTTTGAAGGGCTGAAATTATTCCTGTCCTTTCCTTGAAGATAAATTCCAGAACTGTCATTTATATTTTGTTCCATTTTCATTTCAATGATTCACAAACTAAACTGCAAAAAAAAAAAAAAAGTTCCTCAGTCCTGTTGGGCTGAGAGGTGGGGGCCAAGTTCATTGCTTATGCTTTTTGTTAGTGTGTGAGGCAAAACGTTACTGTTATTATCCCCATCTTACAGATGAGGAAACTGAAGCAGATGATAGTTGAGTGACTTGCCCAGGGTCACACAACTTTTAAGGGGGATTTGAATGCAGGTCTTCCTGACTCCAGGGCCAATGCTGTATCAGACAGAATTCAGATGACTAGGCCCATACAGAATCTCTCTAAGTGCCAGAAGGGCTGGCATGTATAACTGCTGGGCCATTGTCAGCGACTTCTGAAAGACGGTGAAGAATGAGAGGATGAAGTCAGCAGAAAACAGACCTGTGGACTTGACTGGATTCTCCACAGAATTTTTATTTAAAGCTTTAGCAAAACTCTTGATGGTCTCATGTTATTGTGGGAAGAGATAAAGAACATGAAGTTTAGATGAACAGTGCCACAGAGATCTGTGCCTAGCTCTGGGTTGTTTGCTTACAGGCTTAGATAGCATGTACGTCACATTTGCAAATGATACAAAAGTAGAAAAGACAGCTAACATTTTGGATAACAAAAAGCCCTTGATGGGCCAGAACATGGGGTTGTATCTTAATATGAAATAATAGGAATAAACATAAAAATATTTTTAAAATCGACTTCACAGATATAAGGCATGACTAGTAAGGACTTCATTTGATAAGTAACTGGGGGTTTTATTAGACTGTAAACTCAGTGAGTTAGCAGCTCAAAAAACTTAAGCAATCTTTGGTTACATTGAGAAAAATCAGTTTCCGGGTGATACTGTTGTCTGGCCTAGTCAGATCTCTGGGGACATACAACTGACATATTGTATACGGATCTGAGGGCCATTGTGTTAGGAAGGATAATGATAAGCTGGGAAGTGACCAACAGGGTCATCCGTATGGTGAAAGGATCACATGTTAATGCTGGAGAACTGGGAATTTAACATGAAGAGATTCAGAAGAAACATGATAGCTATTTTTAAAAATGTGAAGGTTCTGCTTGGTTCTGAAGGAAAAAACTACATGCAGTGAATGTTAGATATTTAAAAACTTCCTTATCAGGGGTGGCTGGGTGGCCCAGTGAATAAAGCACTGGCCCTGGAGTCAGGAGGACCCGAGTTCAAATTAGGCATCAGACACTTAACACTAGCTGTGTGATGTTGGACAAGTCATTTAACCCCAATTGCCATGCCCTCACCCCTCCAAAAAGAAAAAAAAAGAATTAGAAAAACTTCTTACTACTTAGAGCTATCTGAAAACTGAATGGGTTTCCTTGGGCTTTCTGGAAATTCAGACTCTGCCTCTGCGTCCCCTGGTCTTTGATAGAACTTGTTCTTTATATTGCTGAGAAAGAAGACAAGGAAAGAAAGAGGAGTGGTTGGAGAGGTAGGAGAGGTAGGAGGGCTGAACCAAGCTCATTACAGTGGCTCCTAATCCAGGGAGAAGAAGATTTCGAGTAGGAAGGTCAGCAAGTGAGCAGTGATCCCCAAAGTTCATACTTGTCTTTAGAATGTTGCTTTGTTCATTTGATACAGTTTACATTATCAAAAAATTCACAAAACATCCACACTAACAAGCCATTGCAGGCAGAATGGGAAAGCTCCCTAGGTTAAGCAGACCACTTCCATCTCCACTTCTTAATGACCTTGAACAGCACCCTCCATTGAACCAAGGTATCCTCCCCACCTAAAGCTTAATTTTCCATCTGATTGGTACTTTCTCCCTCCTATTTGATGTCTGACTACATTGGAGAATGAAAGTCAACAGAGTACATGAGAGAAAATCAACAAAAAGTTGAAAGGAAGGTTTGCCAAGATAAGGCACAGTGTATTTATTTTTTTTTTAAAGTGGCTTCAGTTTCTGATAAGTGGATAATTATATTTGGAAAGTCACTTTAGATAGAATCTATAAATTACTAAAGGTTTTACCTTTCCCAGGTTTTTGGTTGACTCTCCTAATAGATTTTAAATATATTTGGTATCTATTTTTGTGAATGTGACTGTAGCTTTACCCAGGGTATAGAAATAATGTGGGAGGTTGTTATCGCTGGTATTTTCATTGCTAAAATAAACTCAGGGCACAATTCAGTTATGTTCTCAGGCTTCCAGATGTATAATCTTAGTATTATTATACTGGACTCTTCACTTTCCGTCATCCCATATCAGTGGCCATATCTTGCTATTTCTATCTGCCCCTCTCACCACCCAGGCACCCAACACCTTAGTTCATGCCATCATCGCTTCTAGGCTAGACTGTGCAGCAGCCTCCTCATGGACCTCCCTGCCTCAAGTCTTTTCCCTGCTAGTCCATCCCAAATACTGCTGCAAAGTCACTTTCCTTAAGTTTACATCTGACCCTGTAACTTCATGACTTCCTATGGCTTCAGGGATAGAACTTCTCCTTCTGGCCTCATTGGACACCACTCTCCCTCCCACACTGTCCTTATACACAGGATGCTTTGTCTCATCTCCATGCCTTTGTACTTCCTGTCTCACATGGCTGTAGTGCATTCCCTTTATCTCAGCTTAATAAATCCCTTCTCCTCCTTTAAGATCTAGCTCAGGGGCAGCTAGGTGGCACAGTGAACAGAGGACCAGCCCTGGAGTCAGGAGGACCTGAGTTCAAATCCAGCCTCAGACACTTAACATAAAAACTAACCATGTGACCTTGGGCAAGTCACTTAACCCCATTTGCCCTCCAAAAAGAAAAAAAAAAGATCCAGCTCAGACACCATCTTCTTCAGGAAGCTTTCCTGATCCCCTCAGCTGTTAGTGCCCTCCCTTTCAAAATCCCTCATATATAACTTAGTATATGTTAGTATTTATCACTTTTTATTTATCCCATATATATGTGTGTATGTACTTCTTGTTTCCTCTATTAGAACATAAGCATCTGGGATTGTTTCATCCTTTGTGCTTGTCGGTACTTAATAAATAAATACTTAATAAATAAGCAACCAACAACTTGTTGGTTGTTCAAAGAAGATCACAGATATTCTTTGTCCTTTTCAAAGTCATATTGTAAATGGTATCTGTTGTGAAGAGTAGAAACCGAGAAAAATGTAGTTCCTCCATTTTTGTGTTAACCTTTGACCAGATGGGCCTTATATTTATTTCTGAAGTGTGGCATTATATATCTGTAACAAAAAGGTAATAATTGAATGGTTTTTTTAAACATTTCATAATATTTTAGTTTGGAGCTGGCATCAGGATCAAAAGCTTTAGCTCATGAATATTGTAATTATATAATCTATTAGAAATGTAATTCAAATGGATTCCTATATTATAACCTTAACTTATAGTTAACCAAAGTAAATACTGTGATAATTCCTAAGAATTCTCCCACCTATGTGTCAGGAATGTTGAGTACTTTCTATGAAGGTATTTGGGGGTCTGTTAAATGTTGAGAACTTTGGGTGAGTGGTTCTTGAAATTATCTAAGCAGTGACTGAGTATGTCTTAAAATTCCAAAGATGACAGGTAGAACATTTCCTTTTACTCTGACTTAGTATGGAAGCAAAGAGTAATTAGGAAATATATTATTATGGATTTAAATAAAGAAAATGAACCATACCCCCCTCGTGTTAGTATTACTATGTCTGTCTCAAACATTCTGATTCTTTGAACCACTTTATATGCTACTGCTACTGTGTCTTTCACAATGATGAGCATTACTAAATGCCTCTTTCTGGAAAAATTTTGTTTAAAACCAGGAGCTGTTGAATTTGGCATTTGAAGATTTTTATAGCAGCAAGTAATGTCTCAATTGAGGTTAGAGAAGTACTCAGTCATTTGTCCTTTGTTATATTTCATGAAACATATTTCAAGGCTTGGTATTCATAATTAAAGAAATATAACAGGTAGTTAAAATGATCCATTTCTAGGAGAGTCAGTAGCTTTGCCCATGCAGGCATTAAAAAGCACCCACTTTTCCCATCTAGTGGCAGTTGTTGATAGGATCAGGATTTAGGACTGGGTGGGATTTTGTGAACATATGATCCACCCACCTCATTGCAGTTTAGAAAACAAACCTGTAGAGGTTGTTACTTTCCCAGAGTCACATGGTAAATGTTAGAGTTTCGATTGACGCTGAAATTCTGTTTATTGCCATTATCTATACACGTATAAAATGGCCAAAAAAAGCTTAAATTGCTGAAAGTTAGGTGTGTAATAAATAATTGCTATTAGTTCCAGCAATTAGAATTTTCAGCTCAAGAGCAGAGGGACAATACTTCAAAGAGTTAATTTTACTTAGCAACCAATTTGTTGTCTCCTGTTTTGCTACTGAATGCATGTTCACATGCCTCCAAAATGTAACTGCAGCCAGCTGGACTCAACTGGATATTTCATAGACCTAACCATTCTAAAACATCAGTTCATTTTCCTTTATCATAATATAAGGATATTTGAAAACTTAAAAGGACATTCTCTTGGTTACAACATGTAATATTTCTTTCATAGTAGCAAATTGGGTTCTCAGAAATTTCTAAATTCGAGCAATTGTAAAATCTCAAGGTTGTCAGGGACCTCAGTCTGCATCTGAAAAGGGGTCCATCTCCTTTACACAGTCTGGCCTGCCTTATCATTCCAGTTTGAGATAGTTCTGATAACTAAGTAGTCTTCCAAGGGACAGCCCTTCAGGTAACTGAGAAAAACTGTCCTGTCCCTGCCCTCATAGGCTTCTGTTCTCCAAGCTAAATATCCTTGAACCCTGCAGCCCATCTTCATGGTATGATCTCAGCTCTTTGCATCATTTTGTTTGCTCTTTTGGATCTTCTTGAGCTTATTGGTTTTCCTTCACATAATACTCTGTTTGTAGTATAGCCAGGACAGAAGATAGACTTATCCCCTCCCCAGCTTTGGACAGCTGTGCCTTACAGTGCATCCTAAGGTTCCATTATTTATTTTAGCTGTCATTTTACATTGTGGATTCACCAAGCTTGCAATCTGCTAAAATCTCATAGCTTTTTAGATAAACTCTGCTGTTCACAGAATGTTAATTCTCCCAGTTTTGTGTCATCTGCATAGCTTATGAGCATGCCTTTTATACCCTTATCCACCATTGATTTAAAAAAAAAAGTAACAGTGGACAGCTCGCTGGAGTTGGAATTAGAAGAGCTCCATGTATAACACTGAACAAGTCACTTACACTCTTAGGCTAAGATTTCTTCATCTCTAAAGTGGAGGAGAAAACTTTAAAGCCCCCTCTGACTCTAAATCCTTTAATCTCATATTAACCAGCACAACACCAAAGACAGATGCTCAGAGCAGCCCATCTGAGACCTCCTTCCAATTAAATATCAAATTACTGGTGACTGTTCCTTAATCTAGGCATTCTCAAGCAGTTCCAAATTTTCTGAATGTTACTTTCTATCTTGCCGCTCTCTAATTTGACCATAAAGATAGCAGAAATCAAGAAAAACTCCATCTGGACCCTATTAGGTTACTATAATTTCCTTTTCAGAAGCCAGGCCATCTCTGTTGTGAGAATTAGATTGAGAGTGGCCATTGCTTTATCACTCACTTTTGGTAGGATGAAGGCAAGCCAAACGTGTATTTGTGTTTCTGCTTTTGGTAGAAGGACCAGAGCTCCCACAGGAAAATTTCAAGTTCACTATCACTATTCTGTCTTACTAGACTTGTGACTTGTTTCCTGAACTCCTACTTCTTCATTTTTTCAGGTGGTCTGTAGAAATACCAGTGGTAATATTACTTTTGTTTCTGCCTCTACTGATTTTCACAAAAATCCCCTCTATCATGTTATATCTTATTTTTTTATGTGTGTGACAAATAATTGCCTTTATTTCTCCAGCCTTTGTAAAAGTAGGAAATATTCATAATAAAGATAACACAAAACATGCATACTACATTTAATATTAGAACAAAGATTTGTTCTGTGAAGTTTGGATTCAGTCAAAAGGCCACATTTGAGGACCTGGAGGGCCACATGTGGCCTTAAAGCCACAGTTTCCCTACACCAGTAGTTCTGGGCTGTAGATTCTTCACTGGTAAAATGAGGGTGTTGAAAGTAAATGACATCAGGGATTCTTTGCCCAAAATCTAATCCTTAGTATGAAATCTCAATCCTTATTTAAATTAATATTTCCATTTATTTTTAAACGTACATTGCAGTTCTAAGCTATATATGACCCTTTAAATTTTCATATATTTCAGTTATTTTTAAAATATCAGTGATTTCTAGAATCAAAAAAGGTATAACCATAATAACTGTACTATAAATAAATATTTATTCACTTAATCCTTTTTTTTAGCACAGTATACTAAAAACAGATATACTAATAACTGGTACCTCTCCCCTCCCCCAAGTATCCTTTTCCTGTACATCAGGAACACAACTTAAAGGCTAATAGTGGAATTGCAATCTGCAATTAATTTTCTGTTTTCGTTATTATGTGTATAGTCATAATTTTTTATATATAGGGATATATTTGTATTTATGAGCAGGTACAAAATTTCGCGGAAAGAGTATTTGGCCTACATTCAAGAAGCCTAGCATTAATTCTGGCTGTCTTACTTGCTGTGTGATCTTGGGCAAATCACTTTAACAAAATCTGAGTGTCCATGCCCCCTACCCTGGGAGATGGTGTTCTTTGTATCACCTTCCTGCTGAATCACTTTGCCTTTTTTTTCTCCCCTCGGTTGTTTGCCTGATTTTCTGCTCTCTTCACTTCCTTCTTATATTAGGTCTTGTGACCTTGCATTGCCAATTCTTGTTTAATCTCTTTGAGTGTGTTTTTTTATCCATTTGAATATTTGTCTGGTGATGTGTTCTTTGTTTTCTTTTTTTATCTTATGCTTTTCAAACTTTAGCTGATTCACATGCTATGGAATATTTTTTTAGTTGGATAGGTACTTATTTTGAAAATTTTGGTTGGACTTTAATTTTCTTGCATGATCTTTAGCCTTTTGGATCTTTGGTATTTTATTTTGGTTTTGGTTTTTTGTTTGTTTGTTTTTTGGTCAGGGATTCTTGGGGAGACTACCTCCCTGCTAAGCCCTATCCCTCTGGAGATTCTTGAATTATTTTCAGAAGAGGGTTTTTAAAACCTTAAATCATTATATACATTTAAACTATTATCATTATTTTACCTTATAAAAGTACACCCCAAGGGGCGGCTAGGTGGCGCAGTGAGTAGAGGGCTGGCCCTGGAGTCAGAAGGACCTGAGTCCGGCCTCAGACACTTAACGCACACAAACAAAAAAACCTAGCCATGTGACCTTGGGCAAGTTACTTAACTCCAATTGCCCTCCAAAAAAAGCAAAAATTAAAAAAAAAGTATACCCCAGAGTTGTCAAGAATGGAGCTTAAAATTCTGTAAAGGAGAAAATATTTCTTTATGGAAGAAACGTTTAATTTTGAGAGTATGACTTTTAAAAATTTATTTTGAGCACCAATTCAAGAAATTTTTTTTATTATTTAATTTTATCAACATTAACCTAACTGCATAGTAATAGCTATTCTTTTATTGTATTTCTTTAGAGAGCAGCGCTTCTATTGGCATCTGAAGCTCCTGTTTCCTCAGAGTCATGCTGAATATGTGGAAAAAGGGTATAGTATTACATGTGCCTATGTAAAGAAATCATTTCAGTGGACAGAAACCCTATTTATTAGAATGGAAATCAAAAGATTTCTTAGATCCTTTCTTTCCCTGAAGAATAGAATTTTGAAACTGAAAGGGGTGTTAAGGAAGAGATTGTTTAGCCCCACCCCATTTTACACAGAAGGAAACGAAGGTCGTCCTTAGAAAACTAGCGACCTCCACAGATGTTTAAGTTATTTAGATTTAAATAGAGTTCTGTGTGAGGGCACAGTATGGAATTTTAGAGCTAGAAATGACATTAGAAATTAACTCTTTCATTACAAAAGTTAATGAAGTGGCAAATTCTACCTTCATCTATATATTTATGTAGGCACTGGCAATAAATAAGAGAGATGTTCATATATATGCAATAACGAGCCATATTTTTTTTTTACTTTTGACACTGAAAGATGATTGTGTACTCTTTATGAATAGTAGAACCTAGATTTATTCCTTTAAGTTGCTTTGAGAAAAGTGCCTGTAATGTGCACTATTATCCCATGGTTGTGGTTCACTTCAGATTGTCAGTCTTGGCTTCCATGAATGAAGCTCTTTAAACTTCTTTTTTCTAAGGTGAATCTATACCAAAGATAAGGAAAGGGCATAAATATTTTTTTTTCTTCGTGTGCATGCAGTTGCAGAGTATACACATATGCTCAAGAAATATTTTATATATTATTTCAGAACACCTGTTTTATTGAGTAGCTTTGTAGTTTAAATTATATATGTGAACAAGGTGGAAAACTGGTTTATGGGTAACTCAGCAGTTGGAATGGTTAAACTTTTTAACTTTTTTTAGCCTCTAGCAAACTTGTTTTTTTTCTTTCACTCAGCTAATTCTATTAATTTTTGTGCAAGTGTATATTAAAAGAAACTTTATATTTTCATAATTTTGGCTAGAGTAAAATTCTCAAGAGTTTTCATAAGTGGTTATTAAGTGTGTCCAAGAAGTCTTTTAAGCATTTTAAAAAATTATTTTTGTTTAAAAGAGTGTTTGGGGAAAATATATATATTAGAAAGTGACTTGGATGTAAAAAAAAACAAAAAACATCAGTTTTATTTTTTAAAAAGTAAATAAAATACAAAGGCTCCGTTTGGTTTTAAACCTAACATCTTCAGTAGAAAACAATAAATTTTATCCTTTGTCTTGTCTATCTTTGATTAAGGGTTCCCGGCGATAAGAAGCTTCATGAAATCTTAAGGACCTATATTGATCCTGAAAAATCTGATCCTGTCATTCGTCAGAGGTATACTTTTAAAATCTTACAACTTTCTGAAGTTGAGTTATGGACATTAATGGTTTCTAAACCACTCTCCAGTTACTTACTATTTTATCAACTTCACATTTCAAATTTTATACCATAATTTCACTTTTAATCTAATTCAGTCATCACAGTATTATCTGTTTCATAGTAATTCAGACTTTTGCATGAAGGTTTACTCATTCTGTTATGTAATAGAAATTGTGCTATTTGTAGACAAACTTAGTGCTTGAAAATTAGTTAAACTATATCACAAATGGCAAATTGAAAATTCTTTGTTAAGCTTATCCTAGTTTGTAACAGTGCAGAAAGGTGTCTGCAAGGACAGTTCATTATGCTCACTTGGAATATAAATAAATGTATGATGTGGCTCCAGGGAAATTTGGGGTGTAGGTTTAGACTGGCCATACTCAGAAGTGCCTGGTGCAGTCCCAGTTTGTAATTCATCTTTCTTCTCTCCCAAAGCTGAGCCACAGACATAACAGCTTCTGTGTCAAAAAACAATTGGGAAGCCATTCTTGCTTTTTTATAATCAAGCTATTAAGAGTTTCCACATACTTGACTGCAAGAAATGTGTTATATTTTTTATAAATTACTTGTAAGTAACTAACTAGCCCTGGTAAATTAAATGAAAATGACAATCAGATTAGCTTAACTGGGTGAAATGGATACTTTCAAATGAAGATACTTAATGGAATAATGGGGGGGATTGGGTATTGGGGAGTTCTTTTTCTCTTACATTGGAAAATGTCTTCAGCTTTTTTGTTATATCTGTCTTGAGGGACAATAAGAAATCAAATTTACATTTCTTTTGTTGTTACTGAATGTTACTAATTAAGGACTAAATGTATTCCAGGTTAAAAGCTTATGTCTTTTCTGAGAGTGGCGTGCAAATTTTAATGAAGATTGAAAATATGCAGCATAACTTAGTCAGGTAAAACTGTTCTCATTCCCAGCTGGGCTTTCAAACACTAACCAAGTAATTGATGTTGTTAAAACCTTTTTTATGTCTTGCTTTTTGACATTTTTAATCTTACATCTCATGAACTTCACAGAGTTCAAATTTTTAAATGAACATAAAGAAAACAAAACATGAACTAAGAAAATATGAGGCAAAAATAAAGTTCCATATCAAAAATCATTTGCTTTAGAACATTAAACTGCTGGGCCTTTCAATTTTAGAAGGTCGGTCATAAATTGGTTTTTTTGGATGTTATAAAACTGCTTTTTGCCAGACTAAAGGCAGGCAAGGAATTACCTTCAGTTTCGAAGCATGAATGATATCCATAAGGAGAAAAAAAAGTAACATTCCCTTTATCAGCTACTCTTAGAATTTTTGTTCCATTAGACTTTTACTTCTAAAATTATTTGAATTTCTAAAGCTTATAACAAATACCATTGAAATTTGGTTGTAACCAAGGAAACCCTAACACGTTAGGTTTCCAGGTTCTATACCATTTAATATAGCTAAAAAGATATTAAATATTGAAAAAATCTAGATAATTCAGATCCATTAGAATCAGTTCTCATTTGAATAAATACATGATAACTACAGTAATTATGTGATAGATATAAAATTGAATGATTGACTAATAGAGCGTGTGTCTCTGTGTGTAGCTTTAAGGATGCACAGAACTTTTGCATGTTTTCTCTCATTTGATCTTTAGGTTTATGGTTTGAGGGAGATAAAAACTACACATTTCTTTGGGATTTTTAGGGAATCTAAAATTCCAACAAATTGAAAGCAGTGGGGTCAGTATGGGAAAACAGCTTGAAAAGTCTGTTTGAGACATCTGCTTTAATCCTTGCTTCTATCTGTGTGTTAAGAATGAAGCACAGTGAATAGAGCACTGGCCCTGGAATCAGGAGGACCTGAGTTCAAATGCAACTTTAGACACTTGACACACTTACTAGCTGTGTGACCTCAGGCAAGTCACTTAACACCAATTGCTTTTCCTTTCCCCCTTCCCAAAAAAATGTTAAAAAATTATTTTAAAAGAATGGAGCAGATGAAAGCTTGAATGCTTCAATCTCTTTATCTGTTAAGTAGCTTGGAAAAGTCCCTTCTAGGTTGAATGTTGTAAGCAATGAGTCAGGGATACTATAAAGACACCAACTTTATGTGAGACACTATTTGTAAAAAGGTTAGCACAGGGGGCGGCTAGGTGGCGCAGTGAGTAGAGCGCCGGCCCTGGAGTCAGAAGGACCTGAGTTCAGAGCCGGCCTCAGACACTTAACACACACAAACAAAAACCTAGCCCTGTAACCTTGGGCAAGTTACTTAACCCCAATTGCCCTAAAAAAAGGGGGGCAGCTAGGTGGCGCAGTGAGTAAGAGCACCGGCCTCGGTGTTGGGATGACCCGAGATCGAATCCGGCCTCAGAAAATGAGCACCCACACACAAATAATGACTAGCTGTGTAACCTTGAGCAAGTTACTTAACCCCAATTGCTTAAAAAAAAAAAAAAAGGTTAGCACAGTGCCTAGCACATAGTAGGCACTTAATAAATACCTATTCCTTCTCTTACTCTTCCCTCCACTCCACCAAAGTTAGTCACATTTAGACTCTATGTAAAAAGACATGATCTCTAAAATGACAGCTGTACAATTGCTTGGTTGGTAGAATATTCACTTGAGGCCCCAGGCCTCCATACAAAGGAAGGTAAAAGATATAGTACCTCCACTCCAGGATCTCACAATCTGTTAGACATCTTGCAAACAACTATGAAAAAGCAAGATGTTTACAGGGTACATTGGGGGAAATCAGCATAGGAAAGGCATGGGATTAAAAGGAATTGCGAAAAGCTGCTTGTAGGAGGTGGGATTTTAACTGTGACTTGAAGGAAACCCAGAGACAGAGATGAGGAAGAAGGATATTTTAGGACTGGAGGACAATCAGTTAAAGGGTATAGAGACGGAGTGTTTTATGTGAGAAACAGCAAGGCCATTGTCACTGGATTGCAGAGTATTTGGGAAAGGGAAAGAAAACTGGACAGGTAGGAGGAGGCCAGGTTACAAAGGGCCTTAAATGTCAAACAAAAAATTTCCTATTTGATTCCAGAGGTGGTTCGGAACCACTGCAGGTTATTGACTTATATGGAGGGGATGGCATAAGAAGGTCAATTAACTGAGCAGAAGTTGGACTGGATCTAGGAGAGACTTGAGGCAGGAATGCCAACCAGCAGACTGTTTCAGTAGTCGAGGCACGAAGTGATGAGGGCCTGCGCCACCCACAGTGGAAGCAGCATCAGAAGAGAGAAGGGGACTGTTAGATGAGAGATATTATTAAATCTTTGGTGGCAAAATCCTTACCTGTCTTAATGTGTCAGTGCCATATATAGCATTCCTCTGTTGTCTGTACAGATTAAGTTGGTGGGAATTTTCCCAGCACACTATGCTACTTTGGGAAGTTACATACAATTATATATCTGTATATCTGTGCACACACACACACACAATTTTAATCAGAAGAATTTTAAAGCCATGGTAGTTTGAAAATCTTATATTCATGTTTAGACCAAGATTAGTATTTGAATAAATAGTAATCAGAATTACAGTTTTAATATTAAAGATAATTATGTTCAGAGGGATCGTTCTAATTCATAAGATTTGTACCTTCTAATTTTAAAATAAGAAATATAAGAAGACTTTATTATATTCTTAAAAATGTTTACTGGGGATTTATAGGCTATTTAATTTTTAAAAAAACTCTAGAATCCTGAGCATTCTAGTGGCTTCATACTAAATGTCTTTTACCAGGTATTTGATTTTTTTTAAATTTACTTTAATTTAAACCTTCCTTTGGGGGTTGGTTTATTGATAGCATCTCACTTAGTGCCTACAGCATAATAGGTACTTAAAAATGCTTGTTGATTGATTAAACAAACTGATCCTTTTGGCAAATCTCTATGTAGAACAGCCAGATTCTGTTTATATTGATTCTGTTTGTCTTCCATAATGAAAATTTGCTCTTAAAATAAATTATGGAACTCTTCCTTCACCAAGAAAATGTCAGACATCTTTCAGACCCATTTCATGTTCTTAACATTTGTTTTGCTCCCTAGATCTTTCTAAATAGTTAGGATATTGTGATGACTTACCTTTAGCTGCTGTTCCCTAGTTGTCTCTAAATTCCACATTCTTTTCTAAAATGTTATTTTCTGAATGAGTAGCCTTTGGGTCCTCATCCTTTCTGTCAGGTTCACTTTTGCAACAACTCTTAAGTGGTGAAATTGTACATATTTATACTAAGGAATAGCAATAATGTGCTGCCAGCATAAACTGTCTTAAGACACATCTTATTTTCCTTTAAGAAGTACTGAATTGCACTTTGTGAATTAAAGGCTTATATTATAGGTGTTAAATTAATTGACTACTGAAGCCTAATTTTTTTTTAAGTAGCATTAAACTACTTACTGAATGTGATTAGAAAGCCTACTTTGTAAATTAATACAAATTGATTTTTCAAGATCAGAATTATATAATTACACCCATATCAAGTAGATAATAAGTTGGAGCTAGAAAAAAACTTTTTTTAGTCTCTTGCTGAACTGATAGTAAAAATAATTTTTTCTAAAGAATATTTCTTTTTTTTTGCTTTTTTTTTTTTTGCTTTTTGGGGGGTGATTGGGATTAAGTAACTTGCCCAAGGTCACACGGCTAGGTTTTCATTTGTGTGTGCGTTAAGTGTCTGAGGCCCAATCCAAACTCAGGTCCTTCTGACTCCAGGGCTGGTGCTCTACTCACTGGGCCACCTAGCTGCCCCCTAGAATATTTCTATAGTAAAAGAAAATATGCTTAGAATAAAAGTTCTCTATGGTCATTGAATGAACTAAATAATATTGACTGAACCTAGTTTGCATATGTAAATAGGGTTCCCTTCAGCCCAATAACTTCGGCTAGTTTTTTGAAGTTATGGATTATATATTATTGTCTTAATCGCCTTGCTAATAGACTGTTCACCATGTGCCATAAGAAGGCCCTTTTCCAGTGTGTTAATCAATGTGTAGGTTTCTTTAGACGTATTCAAGAGGACATTTTCTCTGGCGGTTCCCCAAGGCCTGGGATGCTCTCCTCCCCCACTTTGAGTTTTGACCCCCTGGCTTTCTCTTAAGTCCAAGCTAAAATCCCACCTTCTCCAGGAAGCCTTCTTCAACCCGTAATTCCAGGACCTTCCCTCTATTAATTATTTCCTATCCTGTATGTAGGTTTTCCACATGTATTTGTTTGCATGTTGTTTTCCCCATTGGGTTACAGACTCCTTAAAGGAAAGGACTGTCTTTTGCCTCTCTTTGTATCCTCAACAGTTAGCCCAGTGCCTAACACATAGTATTGGTTAATTCAGTACCAGACAAGTTTAAGTCTTTGACAGTGGACAAAGTATGGCCACTTAATGGACTCTTTTATTATTTTGAAGCCCATAATATCCTGTCATTTTGTTTCTGTTTGTGTATGAGATTCTGGGATTGACATAGTCTAAAAGGAAATGTTAGGTAATTAAGAGTGAGCAAGTTGCCTAATAGGTAACTACAGCTTTTTGTAGTTGATATGGATGAAGAGTTTTTTACAAAAGAAATTCGTATTTTGGAATTAACAAGAGTTTGAACCAACTAGCACCCATTCACATAAAAGAAATACACAATGTAGTAATTTAAACATTTGTTTTTTGTTGTCCCTGAGAGGGCATGCCTTCTATGTGGAACAGGCTTATTAACATGTAAAAACATTCTTTTTGAAAATGGTTCTATGTTAAACACTGTCAGCTCAGCTGTAGATAAGATTTGTAACTCAACTAGTTGGCACAGCTGTAAGCAGAAAGAACTATTGAAGTATCTGTTGTAAACCTGAAAAAATTTTACATTGGGAAAATGGGAGATGGTTGGTAAGGCAAGGTAGAGTCAAAAGTGCCATTCTAGGTATGGCAAATTTGAGAAATTAAAAGCTTATCGTTCCCATACAGATTAATTAATCTATAAACATACTTTCGTTATCAATTGAGTATGTGCACTGTAAGACCAGAGTTGAAAACAAACTTCATTCTGTCCAACCATTAGAGCTAATAAGTTGTGAACATTGCTTATTACTTGATGTTTTCATTTCTGTTTCTTGACCTTGCTCCTTCCAGTCCTGGCCCCTGGAAATGGGCTCATTTCTCCTCCCCTTCTAGGCAGGTATGGGGAGTCTTCCCAGCAATTCATTTCAATCACCATTTATTAAATTTTTTGTCAGTTATTAATTTTTACTTCATGTACATTCTGTACATAAGGGGAATTAATTAAGTTCCTACATTTGTGGAGCTAACTGTCCCACTTAGAACTTTGTCAAAACACTTATAACCCACATCATGTATTTTATCACTGTATTTTATTCTGATCAAACAGTCTGAGGTGGGAATAAGTATGGTGTGAGAGAGACATCGAGGAAACTGGTCCAGGTGCATTGAAGAACATTGGGAGGCAGCTAGGTTGTAGAGAATGTCAAGTACCAGCATGGAGAGTGTGGGCTTTCTCAGCAGGCGAAGGGAGGTCATTATGAATTCAAAGAATCTGAGGGTGAGAGCCCCTCAGTGGCTATCTAATCTAGCACACACACAAAAAGAACCTCTGTTATATGGGGCAACTAGGTAGTACATTGGATACAGGACTGGTCCTGGAATCAGGAGGGCCTGAGTTCAAATCTGGTATTAAGATACATACTAGCTGTGTGACCCTGGGCAAGTCACTTAACCCCAATTGCCTAAAAAAAAAAAAAATCTCCATTATAAAGAAAAATAAGATATCATCTATCTTCTACTTGAAGACCCCCAAGAAGATGTCATTCACATAAATTCACACTAGGTAAACCAAATTGCAGTATTTGATCTCAGTTTTAAAGGAGTATGCTTGGTGGTCCTCTTCTGCTTTGTAGTGATGGTGGCCAAGTTGAAGAAAAAGAGGGTCGAGGGTGTTAGGAGTTACACAATTTTTTAAACCATCTATAAATGTCAGCTTGTTAGTCAATACCTTAGATGTGAGGTCCTTGCCACCTATGACTTAACTACTTGCCAGTTGACATGCTCCTTGATGAACTGAATCATCAATTTGAATACTTGTCTTCTGTGTTAAGCCAGAAGACAAGATGAAATCAGTATCATCTGGTGGAGCATCTCTCAGGTTCTCCTGGGAAAAGCAAATAAAAGGAATTGGCAGAGTGGCTTTTCTGCTTTTAGAGGCAAAAATAAACATCATTTCTCAGATGCTTCATCTTCTCATATTTCAGCATTTGCAAAAAGACCACCATGAAGTTAATTACAGCTTCTACACCAACATCTGTTGCAAAGGATAAGGAGGTAGAGAAATTGTATAAAGAATTTAGTAAGACCCAGCAGATTCAATGAGCATGTACTTTAATAGGACTTTAAAGCAAAAGTAGGTATAGAAGAATACAGTAGAGCCATTTAGAATTCAACGTGTTAGAAAATTTTAGAAAATGTGGCTCAGAATTGAGAAAGAAAAGAGGCTTAGACTCTCTTAACTCACTTGTATGTCATAAACATTTTTGGTAAGATAATAGAATAACCTCAGTGTGTATGTGATGTGAGTCTAGAAGGTGAGAGTCTTAAAAATTAAAAGACTGGTAATTTGGCTCTGGCTAGGGAAAATTTCTTAACCAAAGAATAGAGGAAACTGCCAAATAGAAAACAGTTTTGATTACATAAAACTTAAAAAGGTTTACATGATACTGAAGACGGAAAAAAGGAGATGGTGGAGACTGGTCACCAGCATAAAAGTCGTCTCTGAGATACATGGGTGCTAATACAGATATAGAAGAACTAGGCACCATTCTCCAATTATAAATCAGTGTCGAAAGGCCAAAAGAAACATGTAAAGAGAGTTAAAAGAATCACATAGGAGGAAGAAATGGAAATCATTTTCCAAATAACTAATTGTAAGAGAAATACAGAGTAAAACAGTTTGTAGCATTCATCTCCCATCCTATAAATTGGCAGATGCCCCCCAAGTGAGAGTAGTTAATACTGGGAGACTCTCTGGAAAGACAAGCACATGAGTGCACAGTTGGAGGAACTGTGGGTTGGTCTTATTATTCTGGATATTTAGAATTAAGCAAGAAAAAAATGATTGAACTCTATTTTGTAACCCATCGTTTGTGTTAACAATTTGTAATTCTATTAATTGGCCTGTGCCCCCAAGGAGGCAGCAGACAACTCAGTGTGATAGCAAAGAACTAGAAACAATGTGTAGGGGAATGGTTGAAAAACTATATTCTTTACATGTGATGGAACTTTTCTGTTGAGTAAGAGGCAAGGAAAGTGAGATGTTCAGAGACATGGAGAAATTGAGAGAATTAGTGTAAAGTGAAATAAGCAAAGTCAAAGACATTTTATATAATGTTTACAATAGTTTAAATGAAAAGATCACATTTAAACTAACCTCTGAATAACTGAAAAATCATTCACTGCCTGGAGATAAAAGAATGAAACGCCTCCCTCTTCACAATTGTGAGCCTGGGGAATGCCATACACATTGTCAGATTTGGTCTATGTATCACATTTTTGCTTAATTGTTTTTCTCAGAGATGAGGGGGAATATTGGGCAAATGAGCACAGGAATGACAGAGATATAATTAACAAAAGGCATTTCTGAGACATCAAAAATAAGATGAATACTCTGGGTGAAAAAGAGAGATGAAAGGCATTGGCCATGGCGAGCAGCAAATAATAATGCAAAAAAAAATTTTTTTTACTTACTAGATAGAAAAAAGCTAGGCACCAATTTGATATCTCTAAACCAGCTATGTATAGTCATACCGTCAACCAAAGCATCCTCATAAATGCAAAGTCAATGACAAATTGGAACAATTGAAAACAAGAGAAGACATGAAACTACAGCAATTCTCATTACCTCTTAAAAACTGGTGACAAGGAAAACCTCCTCTTGAGTCTTTGAAAGAATTAGAGATTTCAGAAGAAATGAGGCTCGGGCTTAGGGATCTAGCTTTGACCAAGGCAGAACAATAGTTTAAATGCATTGTCTAGAGAAAAGTGAGGAAGCCAATTAGGTAATCAGCCTGGGAATAGTTTTAAATTCCAACCCAAGGAGTTTATTATCCCAGAGGTATTTGGGAACTGCTGAAGGTAGGTTTTGAATTTGAGCAGGAGAAACATGGTTAGTCTTGTGCATGAAGTAACTGTTGGTTGATATTTTAGCTATTTAGATTTGTATGTTTCCTACCAATAACCACGTAGAGATGGCCTAGCTTAGTGGGCAGAAAGCAGCCTTAGAATCAGACCTGAGTTCAGGTCTCGCATCTTACTGTGTGATCCTGGGCAAGCTCTCTTAAGATTCCTAAGTGGTAGGAAAGGTATTGATTTACATTGCTAGAGGTTTCTCACTGGGAGATCCCTATTGATGAAATCACAGATGAAAAAAAAAAAGCCAATAAATAGGCACAATGTATGTTACCCTAGTAATAGAGATCTGAGAATAGAAATGTTATAGCTGAGAAAAGATAAAATTAACAATAAAAAGACTGTGAAATCTTTCTCTAATATTTCATCTCTGTATTAGGTACCTCAGAAAAGAGCTTCACTCAACGAATTGAGTGGAGTATGTAATTCTCATTCATCTATAATAACCCTTAGTAGAGAGGAATGGTAGCTAAGGCCAATACTGGTTTATATCGGAAAACCTCCCCTAGGTGTTTTATGATGAGTACTGCCTCATATAATAGAAGTGGTAAAAAGAAATAAAAGTATACAGAAAGTTTGTTGAGATTCAGTTAAACCTAATCATTCCAAGAACAATTAAGATTGAGCCTGGAAGGAATCTAGGAAACAAACCAAAACCTGAAGAATTTAAAGGTTTTTGCAATAGTCCTCTATCAGTGACAGTGGAGAGATCACTGTTGGACTATCCCCAGTGTACTATTGAAGAACATAGAAATTACACTAATGAAAATGGGGACAAGATGAACTAGTTCAGTATTTACAAAACCAGTGCATGGAGGAAGCAACACAGTTTCGAGGGTTGATTGCCAGATATCAGGAGGAGAAGGTAATAAATAATTAAGGTGATGGATATCCTTACTGCTTAAAAAGACAATTGAAATACCCCATACGCTACCTACTTATAGTTCTCCTTCCCCATCTCTGTATAATATGCACACTCCAGTCATGCATGTGTAAAAATGCTATTGTTGTAGCAGAATAAGTAAGTCACAGAGTGTAGAAGAAGCAAGACCGTCACCTTAAAAGTTCTAACACAGTATCCCACAAGTTCATGTCAAATTATCCAAGGTTTTTTGTTTTGTTTTGGTTTTTGCTTTTTGGAGGGCAATTGGGGTTAAGTAACTTGCCCAAGGTCACACAGCTAGGTTTTTTGTTTTGTGTGTGCATTAAGTGTCTGAGGCTGGATCTGAACTCAGGTTCTTCTGACTCCAGGGCCAGCGCTCTACTCACTGCGCCACCTAGCCGCCCCTATCCAAGGTTTTTTGAAGCATATAACAACAAAGAACTTTGACCTTTTAATTATTACACTCAGTTGTTGTAGTTTAGTGGCGTTCCATCATGTTCTATTCTTCATGACCCTGCTGGGCAGAGATACTGAAGTGGTTTACCATTTCCTCCAGCTCATTTTATAGATGAAGAAAGTGAAGCAAACAGGATTAAGTGACTTGCCCAGGGTCATACAGCAAGTGTCTGAGGCCAAATTTGAACTCATGAAAATGAGTCTTCCTGGTTCCAGGCCCAGTGCTCTATCCACTGTGCCACCTAGCTGCCCTATCAAAGTCAAGTAAGGCATAAAAAAGGGAGACAGTCTTTCCAATTATATTCTGTATTCACTCTACAAGACACTCTGTCTAGTAAAGAGTACACATTAAAGGAGTTTCTTACGGATTAGTAGTTCTTAACCTGCAAACTTCTTAAAAAGCATTTCAATAACTCCAGTATAATTGGGCAGACTTTTGTAATTTTATGCATTTTACTTAATGCGTTTAAAAACTTGCTGAGAAGAGGTTGATAGGCTTCATCAGACTGTTGCCAAATGGTGTCCCTGACAAAAAAAAAAAGCCATGAGGTAGCTAGGTAGTACAATGTAGAGCATTGCCCTGGAGTCAGGAGGACCTGAGTTCAAATGTGAACGCAGACATGAAACACTTACCAACTGTGTGACCCTGTGCAAGTCTGTTAAGCCCGATTGCCTCGACAAAGCAACAACAAAAATAGAGTCTGTGACACAGAAAGGTTTTTTTAAAAACCCTGTTAGAGATAATGAGTTCCTCCAGAGCAAATTGACATTGTGCTGTTTGCATCCTTCCCTAAAACATTACACAGCCTCCTATATAAGATCTATAATCATTCAAAAGATTTTGACTTGTGCTATCAACACAGGAGAAAAATAAGTGGGTTGAAAATGCCAGTTGACAAATGAGGTTCTGTTCAGTTGGACAGGTGACACATGTAGTTGTTCTGTCAGTACCTCCTTCTTGGACAGGTGCTTCCAGTCAGCCATGGGCTATTCTGAGAAATGAACAGAAGGAATCAAGTTAAGTGCTTTTGTTGTTCCTCACCTTCTTCCTGAAATAAAGGTCCATCTTTTGAACACCAGTATTCCTCCAGAGATTTTGTGTGACTGGAGATCATGCAATACCACAGTATCCAAAGATTCAGAGTTCTTGTGAGTCACCCAAAGGGTAGTGAGGAGGTACACGATAGTCCTAAATGACTTCAGTATGTTCCAAGAAGATCATTGTGCACAAGCAGCAATATAAAGGAAATAACCATAGGGGAGAGGGTTATGAATAGAAAATCAGATGGACTAATCAAGCAGCAAGAGTCATGTGCTGTATTGGTATTTATGTCATGTTGAATCTAGAGGAAGGTCCCAAGTAAGTAAACCTGTAGGAAGTTTTATAGGAGCATCTGGATAGAAGTACATATTGATGTACAGGGTTATAATTTGCACTCTTGGAGGGGGGGCAGGACTATAAACCCATCAAATACTAAAGAAGGAACAGTAAAGAACAGGCTTGGGAATGAGTGAGTAAAGATGAGAAACAGAATGTACCAATGTGCTACAGACCTCTAGTAAACATTTTTGAGAGAACTTGTGGTGACATGGCCTTAGCATTTCAGTATTCATCAAATAACGTTTCTAACAAGAACCATTTCACTGTTAAATCTTTGATGGCTTTTCCACATTGCAGAATGAGGGCTTTTGGGGTTTTTTTATACTTTTTGTATAACTGTTGAACTCTTATCATAAAGCAAGCTTCTGACCCTTTCACACAATTTTTTTCCCCAAATGCTTTATTAACTTCTGGTTTACAGCATTCATTTCCGACAGATTTTGAGTTACAATTTTTCCCCCTACCCACCACCCCACAATAGCAGTCCTACAGGATAACGCCCCCATCCAATCTGCCCTCTCCCATATCTTTTACCATACCCCCTTCGACTTTTCCAGTAGGTCAAGGTGAATCTCTGTGCCCGATGCCTGTATATCTTATTTCCCAATTATATGTAAAATAGTATTAATAATAGTATTTATTTTTAAAACATTTGATTTTAAAACTTAGATTTCCAGATTCATTCCCTTCCTCCCTTGTCACCCACTCTTGCTGGGAAAATAAGTAATTCAGTATATGTTGTACATATATAACTATGCAAGACATTACCATAGTAGATATATTGTAAAAGACTGATTATATTTCCTTCCCTTCTATCCCACCTCCCACTTGGTCTATTCCCTACTTTGATCCTGTCCCTTTTCAAAAGTGGGTGCTTCCAACTTCCCTCCCCCCCCAGCCTGCCCTCCCTTTCATCATCCCCCCTCTAATCCCCTTCCCCCTACTCTCCTGTAGGGTGAGATATCCTATTTAGTATGTATGTCATTCTTTCCCTGAACCAAGTTCAGTGAGAACAAGGTTTTGCCTTTTTGCCTTCTGTTCTTCCCCTCCCTTGTAACCACTTTCCCTTGCCTCTTCTATATGAGATAGTTTACCCCATTCTGTCTCTCCCCATCTCCTCTTGTTATACCCCTCTCTCACCTCTTAATTTCACCTTTTAAGTATCATCCCTTCCCACTAAATTTGACCTGTGCCCTCTATCTATGTATGCCTGTAAACATATATACACACATTCACATATGTATTCATATGACCATATAACCTTCTTCAACTATTTTCATACTGAGAAAGGTTTCATCAGTTACAGTTATTGCTTTTCCTTGTAGGAATGTAAATAGTTCAACTTTGATAAGTTCATAGTGATTTCCCTGTTTACCTTTTCAAGCATCTCTTGCTTCTTGTGTCTGAATGTCAGATTTTCTATTCAACTCTGGTTTTTCCTTCAAGAATGCTTAAAAGTCCTCTATTCCACTGAATGACTGTATTTTTCCCTGAAACATGATACTCAGTTTTGCTGGGTAGGTGATTCTTGGTTTTAATCCCAGCTTCTTTGACTTCCGTAATATCATATTCCATGCCCTTCGATCCCTCAGTATAGAAGCTGCCACATCCTGGGCTATCCTGATTGTGTTTCCACAGTATTGAAATTGTTTCTTCCTGGATGCTTGTAGTATTTTCTCCTTGATCTGGGAATTCTGGAACCTGGCTATAATATTCCTAGGAGTTTTCTTTTTGGAATCTTTTTCAGGAGGTGATCTGTGGATTCTTTCAACCTCTATTCTGCCCTCTGGATCTAAGACACCAGGCAGTTTTCCTTAAGAATTTCTTGAAGGATGATTTCTAGGTTCTTTCTATGATCAGGCTTTCAGGCAGTCGAATAATTTTTAAATTATCTCTCCTGGATCCATTTTCCAGGTCAGTGGTTTTTCCCATGAGATATTTCACATTGCCTTCTGTTCTTTCATTTGTTTGGATCTGCTTAACAGCATGTTGATTTCTCATAAAGTCATTAGCTTCCATTTGCTCCAGTCTAACTCTGAAGGAATGATTCTCCTCAGTGAGCTTTTGAGATTCTTTTTCCATCTGGCAAATTCGACTTTTTAAGGCATTCTTCTCATTGCCTTTTTGAGCCTCTTTTGCCATTTGAGTTAGTCTATTTTTTAAGGTGTTGTTTTCCTCAGTCAGGCTGTTGACTGTCATTTCATACTTTTCTTGCATCCTTCTCATTTCTCTTCCCAATTTTTCCCCCACTTCTCATATCTGCTTCTTAAGGTCCTCTATGGCCGGTAACCAGCTCTTATGTTCTTTTGGGGGTTTTGGTGCAGGAGTTCTAACCTCCTAGTCCTCCTCCTGTTCCATGCTTCGATCCTCTTTGCCCTCAAAATAGGAGTCTAATGTTGAAGTTTTCTGTTTATTTTGTTTCCTTTGCCTAGGCATGTTGCCACTCAGTTACTTAACTTTTGGGCTTGTTGCCACAGTAGGGCTCTGCCACTATCCAGGGGAACTTCCATCCCAAATGCTGGCATTTTCTCAGCTGCCAAAAGTATTAGTTGGGTGCCCTCTCTGAAGCCTCCACACGCTCTGGCAAGCTGGTCACACACCCCAAGACCTCTCCCCCAGACCACAATCCAGATCCAACAAGGTTAAAGCAAGAGCAATTAACCCCCACCCAGACTGATCGGACAGATCCCCCTACAATCCACAGGCCAGGAACTGAAGCTGCAGCATGTGTCCAAGGCTACGCTGAAGCATCTCAGCGGCTTCTCACCCCCAGGGAAAGAGGCCAATGCGTTCTCCCCACTAATGAGTCCCAAAGTCCATACTACACTAACCTCTCACTTTATCCATAGCATCTATGTGTTGATAATTCTGGAAACGCCACAGCTACTGGTGTTCTGGGGTTCCTCCAGCCGGCTGCTGGTCCAGCTGCCCTGGGGCCAAAACCTCAGACTCACAGGGGCCTGGGCTCAGCTCCCAGAGCACTGTGCTGGCCGCTCCCTGCCGGGCTGCCCATCTGTCCTAAGTGGGAGGTTAGATTCTCTGTCATTTTGTGGGTTCTGGAGCTCCAGAGGTTGTTCAGAGTCCCCTTTTATATGGTATGGGCCAGAGCGCTGTGGAAGTGCTGTTTCTACTCTGATATCTTGGCTTCGCCCCCCTTCCACACAATTTTGAAAATCCATATTAAGAGCCACAATAGTAGAAAAGCTCTTTTTCCCATCTCTTTCCCAAGAAAGCTTTGTTTCACCAAAAACTTATGAAGATAAGCTTTGCTCCAGGTGTGTCCTTTTTTTCTCTTTTTCCAGTGTGGATAATAATAGTTATAGGAACTAAAAAAAAAAAAATCCAAAAGTAAAAATGATAGAAATCAAATTTTAAAAAAATTTAATGGAATACAAGAGATATGTTAAAGGAGCATTTACTTCAACTCAAAGAAACGGTCTATTTCTGATAATATTGGGACTTGGTAAGTTCCAAAGATATTCACATAGAAATATTTGGACAGAATTTTTAGAGTGCCAGTTGGGGGTGGGGGGATTAATCGGACCTATTTCATTTGCATTTGGTTCTATTTTGTATTTGCATTAACAGTAAACTCAAAGGACTTTATTCTACTTTTAAGCTAAATTTTCTTTTTAAAGTGCCTTCTCATTGCTGTATAGCAACTTGGCTTTGAAGTTGAATTTTTCCACTCCACTTATTTTCTTTCCAGTTTTTTTTTTGTTGTTGTTGTTGTTTACATAACTTAGTACCTGATACAAGTTCACTTTATTTTGAAGAATAGTAAAATTCTTGTGAATTTTAGATACTTTGTATTTAATTCTGTAACATTATTCATCTCAATATTGTAAGAGACATATTTTTCAAACATCTGATATTTGGTACATTTTTATTGATATCATTAAAACAGGAGAAAAGATTCGAAGCTCAGTTTTGTCCTAATAAATGTTAGTAATTTTGCCCAAAATTCTATATTGAGAAGTATGACTGCACAGAATGAAGTTTTTAAGTGCTGGTTTTAGTAGATGAATATCTTACTGCTCTAACACTCTGTACATAAATTAATTTAGTGAAAAGAAAAACAATCTTCAGAGACCATATATAGTCCAACCACAAAGAGTTACATTATTCAATGTATTTAAACATAGGATGTTTAAATTTAGTTGAGCACATTGAAGTGGATAGCATATAGATGCAGGATAGTACAAGAATGAGATAAAGGATGGGTGGTTGAGATGAGGAGGGAACAATTTGATTTTGCAAATTAGAAGCAGTGACAGTTAAATAACTTGACCAAATTTAATTTAACATGCATTTGTTAAATACTAATTATGTTCCAGGGCCTGCCTTCAAGGAACTTAATCATTGTCAGGGGAATCATATATGCTAACAATAAATATAAAATACATACAAAGCTCATAGAAAGAGATTTCCAGTGCACTAACAAAATAGGGGTGGGGGTTAGGCAATGGGATTTGGATTGCTTATTTGGCATTTGAGCTGATTTTTGAAGGAAGCTCAGGATTCCATAAGAAACTAGGAACTCCTTTCTGCAATTCATAAGCCTTTCCCACTTATGTCGCATCAGTCATCTCTTTGAAGGGTTGTCCTGTTTGCCCTGGGTAATGACATGTGGAAGCTCCACAGAGACAAACTGAGGACTGCTCTGGGGGGCGGGGGGATATTTCCCAATGAGAGTTGGGCAAAGGTAGAAGGAGCTGCCTCAAGAGCTTGCGGGTTTCCCTTCACTGAATGTCTTACAGCAGAGACTAGATAGCTACTTGCCAGATATAGTAAGGCTTCATTTCAGGGAATGGGTTTGATTAGATGACTACAATTTTATTTTATTCATTTGCTGGGCTGAAATATATTACCTTCAGTCAAGCCAGCTAATGAGTGTAGGGAATTAAAATATTTATTAGACTGGAAGGAGGAAATAGCAGAGATAACTTTGGAGCACAAAGGGAGCGATATGTCAGCATCTGAATTTTGAAATAAGTGATTTTTCTTGTACTTATTGAGCCATTCAGATTCAAGGTCTATAGCTAACAGATTTCAGGTCTCAGGTCATCTCCTATGATTCAGGCACATAAAATTATTACTAAAGTGCAAATGCTTTAGGCTATTAAGTGCTTTGTTGGGCACCATAAAAATGGCCCATCTAAATCATGAGTCAATAGAAATCCTGATGCAGCATTTGGATTGCTTTTAGCTTTATGGTGGCATGTTGTATTTTTTTATTAATATTTCTCAGGTATTGCTGTAAAGCCACTATGATTATAGAGCTCACTGAAACTAAACTTTAGCTTCTCAACACACAACTAAAGCTACAAACATCTGTTTTAATGACCAAGTTACAACATTACTGAAATACACTATACTTAAGTATAGTGAAGTCCTGAAGTTTGGGTATGATCTTGTCTTTTTACTAAGATATTTTTCTAAGAGCAGGTCAAAATTACTTTTTGTTTAGGGGAACATGAAACCAGATATTTTCATGATGCATTAAAGGAGGAAGATAAATTGCTCTTGCTTTCATTTTAATTATCTTCAAGTCCCATTACATGCAACTCCTGTGTGTCCTTGATATGTTTCCTTTGTTTCACAAGTTCCATAATTTATTATTTAATCACATGTTAATGGTGAAATAACTGCATTTTATCATTAACGTATGAATTTTCATTAGGCAAAAGTAGAAACATCTAATAAATGGAAAATTCCAACTAATTTTTTATTACATTAAAATTCCATAAGGCCAACTCTGCTTTACCTTTTGGGTGGGGGAGGGCATCATTTTCTTTAACTAGCTTCAGCCTTTGTTTATGTGTGATTACTTTACATTCTATAGATATGTGTATTTATCTCCCTCTTTGAATAAAAGTTCATGGCGAGTAAGGAGTATTTCACTCTTTGTACTTGCATCTCTAGCACTTAGCGTTCAGTGCCTGATCCATAGTAGGTAGTGAATAATATTTCCTGGTTAAGTGGTAGGATAGTCATTGAAAGAGAAAGGTATAGAAGGAATTTTGCCTCATTCATTTTGCCTCAGTGGCAACTGGTCAGGATTGGCACCAGTTGAGCCTTCTTTGAGTTCAGAGTCTCTACATAGAAAATAACCTGACATGCAGAACAAAGAGAGCATCAGTGAAAATGATCCTAGATGAGGTGAAAGGCTGTTTACTTCTTTCTCACTACATGATCTTTGTTATATTTACTCCCCCCCCCTTTTTTTTTGAGAAGAAATCAAAACAAAATCTGTAAAGTTTACAAAATATGTCATTTTCATGTGTCTTCATTCCAGGATGCTATTTGTTTTTTCATTCCTGAGTATTTATTTTCTAATGTAAGTTTTACTAATTTTTAAAGGTATTATGAACTGGATCCTTGTAAAAGCCTTGTAGAGAATTTGAAAGGCAAAGTGGTGATTGAGTACCCAACATTACATGTAGTATTGAAAGGATCTAAGAATGACATGATAATCCTCGGCCAAGGTAAGTGGAAATTAATGTTTAAGTGTTATGCTTTACTTATATAATTCTACTAAACAAGGAATAATTAAGAATACACCCATATTAAATGATAGGAAAAAGTATTTTTGTTAATTTATTCTTTAATTTATTTTTGTTAATTTATTCTTTTTTGTTTTAATTTTTGTTCTTTATTTTTATAATTTAATTTTATATTTATATATATTTATATTTATAATTTATAATTTATTCTTTATTTTTGTTAATTTATTCTTTTTTGTTCTAATTTTTGTTAATTTATTCTTTAATTTTCAAATAACTGTTGCCAAAAGTCAGCTTTAGTGAGTGTTCTATTAAGAATATAGTTTTAAATCCTTTTGGCCTTTTGTTTTCTTTCCTTATGTTGTATAGAGCTTTGTAGGAGTAAATAAAACAGGCTCTTTCATCCCTTTGATGTTCTGTTGACTAATTTGTTACTAAGTGTTGGTAGAGGGGGATCACAGTAGCTAACAAGTTTCTTTTATTGTTTATTATTATTGTAAAGAATTTTTTTTCTAGTTATGTCAAGCCACAAGACCAGACATTTGCAAGAGTAGGGGTTCAGTGATTTCTACATTCCTGTTGAAAATTAGTGGCCCGCTTCAGTACAATAAGTTTCTATACATGGTTCTCTTTCTAGTTTGTCGCTTACCAGATGGGAGAATGATCACAGATTATGACTGCAGAAAATTCCACTGCTTTTTACCAAGTGACAAACCATATTGTGATTTTCCTGACATAGCAACATAGATTAGGGACATTATGTGATATAAGGATGTGACCATCCTGACTTGATTTTGATTTTTAAATACAGAAGTAACCTTTTCAAATAGAAAATAATTTACAAGTTAAAAATTGGATAAGTTACAGAAGAATAGGATTTAGAGCTGGAAATGACCTTACTTAAAAGTCATAGTATTCTCACAATAATTTACTTAAGCCCCTTCATTGTGGAACCCAGAAGTGGGCCAGCATTTAGTTATATAAATGTATTTTAGGAGCTGAAAAGCACTGTTTAAAATACAAAACAAATTAATATAAACAAGATTCTTACTGTAAAGAAACACACTGTCTTATGGTGATTTAGAAGGCTATGGAGTATTTTGAAGGCTTTTTTAAAAAAATTAGTAAATACAATGTTTTCTAATGTAAGGAGCTGTCAGCTAAAACTGTCTTATTGTTACTTGATTAGCATCACTTGAGCTTACACAGTTGGTGATGTAATCTACATTTTCAGTGCATACAGTACTAATGCTGGTGCTGGTGGTCTTTGTTCCCTATCACAAAAACTTATAATAGTGAAAAAATTTATTTTTGTTAGTTACTCCTGAAACATCTTTTGAGAGTCAGGTTTGAAAATTTCTCAATACAATTGTATCAAGGAAAAGAACATCATTTCATCTCTCCTTCCATGCCTTTACGCAGGGGGAGTGCACCCACCACCCCTTCAGTTTCACCTCCTAGCATCTCAAACTTCCGACAGCACAGTGCAGATTACCCCATTGACTCTCTTACCCTCCCACCTCCCCACCATAAGCCACATTGTCTGCCTCTTGGTATTACCTTGGATTACTTTGCATCTCTCCATGCACACATTCCACATGCTCTTAACTGCTCTTATTTTGGTCTTTCTATGAGTGTTTTGGTAGTGCTTTTAATGAATTTATTTATTTAAATGATTTGACTTGATGGCCACTTTTATAATTAGGCAGTAGTCCCACCTTGGTTCTTTGTTCCCTCCCGCTTCTCCCTTTCTCTCCTAATTAAACCTGATGACATTTTATTTCTTGTTTCTGCTTCCTCCTCTACCTCCAAAGCTCAGCTTTTGCTCATTTGAATGCACTTTTAGAACTTAAATAGTACAAGTACATTATAACTTTCCTCTCATGTCATTTTTGATACTTCAGCGAATCTGTATGTCTGCCTTTCAGGGTTGTTATGAGGATCAAATGAGCTAATATTCATAAGGTCCTCTGCATGTGTGGTGCATAGAAGATGCTTAACAAAAGCTTGTTCCCATCTCCTTCCTCTCTGTTACACAGGCACTACTGTCAGCAGCGTAGGTCCAAGCCCATCCATTCCTGATTCTGCATGACTTGGTTTATGACTTCCTATGAGGCCTCCATCCCCCAAGGCCCTTCCTCTGCACCTCTTAATGTTGTATGGCAGAAGGGAGGCAGGATGATCAATTGATTGTCCCTCCTTTTCTGGTCGTATGAGAGTGGAAATAAATGTTTGAATTCTGTAACATACTCTGTCAGTATTCCCAGTCTGTACATTAAATTAAGCTTGGAATCCTTTTAAAAGAAAGATTCAACAGCCTGTACAAAGTTTAGTAAGGACTTTTTTGCTTCATTTGCTTTATCCAGATTGTCACATGATACCACTACAGATATGAATTACAGTTATAAGCCAAACTATTTTAGCAAACTATAAAAGACTTAATTATTTTACCCCAAATACCCAACTAATTCTTACATAAACATAAGCAACCTGGGGCTTCAGGATTTTAATTTTAACAAGATTTTTCCTATAACAGGATTTGAATTAAGTTACAGTTCCTCTCTTATTTGTGACACATCTTTCCTTTATTGAGTTAGTAGGAGAAGATATGTCTTTAAAATAATCAAAATTTGGCAGTGTCATAACTTGGAAGAAACTCTGGAGATTCATTATAAAGTGCGGATTTCTAAATGCTATAGTTGCTTTTATATATAGTCATACTTTTGTGACTATTATTTTATATGCTCAAAATAAATATAACTTCAAATCTGACAAGTTTTATTTTTTAATGTTATGTAATAATTTCATTTCTTTTATTAATATGCTTCACACCGTTCTGTCTAAATGTTGGTTTCACTAAAAGCTGTATAGCACTTGCCAGTGCAAACATGTCTGTGTAAATAAACACATAGCACACAGCTTCTTTTTTCACCTTGTTTAGGAATGCAGATGAAAGTAGGGCTTCCTGTAAAAATGCAAAAATAAACGGCTGCTTCAGGAGTATTCCTGAAATCTTTCAAGGTGAAGGTTGCCATTTTCTGATGGGGATCTGAGGCTTGATTGAACTATGGCTGCTATCCTTTTAGTTCAGAAAGTTATTTATAGCAGAAGGAACCAGAAATTTAGATTTGATTCTCAATTTGTTGATGCTATATAAAGGCCCAGAAATTGTGTGTTATTCCTGAATATGTATCAGTGTATGAGTAAGTAAGAAGCTTCTTCTTTGTATGCTCTCAGAACATGGGGTTTTTGCCAAGGTGGTCTAGCTAATGGCCTAGATTTAGGAATTTGGGAGAACCAAAGACAGCATTTTCTTTGGAAAGGCTTTAGAATTCTTACCCTCTCCTAAGACAAAATGTTAAATTGTTGGTTTTGAATTTAAAGTACAAGGTGTCTCTCTTCACTTTGGCTCTGGCTACAGTGGTGGGGACAGGGGGATGAAATGTGGTTCTGGGCTGGGATTCAGCAGTTTTCACACTTTGCTTCTGTTAAAATGTTTTTTATGGTCATAGAATGCCAAAACTTACTTTTGAAAAGCCTGCCTTCATTGATGGGGCAGTAGGTAAATTGGGTTTGTTGTTTTTTCTTTTAAATCCAGGAGAAAATGCTTTGGTGTTTTTTAGCACATTGATGAAGTTGTACTGATTATCTTTGTTTAAGTTAACTCAGTGTGGTGTTTCTTTCAAAGGCCTATACTTACCAACAGTAGAACTATTTAGCATATTAGTCCAAAGAAAGACCACACTTTTTATCCAGATCTACCCAGTGCTGAGGCCTGAGTGTAAGGGGATGACAACAAACAGAGGAACGAAGATAAAAATTAACTTTCCTTTAATTTATAAAATCTTTAAAACCTTTGCCAGCCTATTTTTATGATGTGATTTGGGGTGATATTTTGGTATTCACTTATTTGTTTTCCTTCAGTGAAACATCATTTTGGGGGAACAGCCTGGATTCAAACCAATACATGGAGTTAGTCAGATTTATCCCACTTTAAGATACAGACTGTAAGCAAGAAAGAGTATCGTCATGTCCTTGATTTGGAAGGGATTTCAGAAGGGTTCTGGCCCAAACCCAACCCCGATTATAACAGCGATATCCCCTGTCCTCTGCTGGAGTACTGTTAGGAGTAGGGACCTCATCACATGCCATTTGTTCTTTAAGTTTTCCCTTCTGAGCCAGTCTTCCTCTCTCTCCTTAGTTTGCATTCAGTGGTCCCAATTCTGCCCTCCAGCAGCAACCAGAAGTTTAACCTCACTTTTGCCAGATAACTCTTTTAAGTATTTGAAGATCCTTACATCCATCTCTTTCCCAAAACCTTCTCCCCATTTCTTTTTCACTCATCCTCCTGTAGAAGGGTTTCAAGTCATTTGCCATTCTGGTCCGCCCTGCTGGGCACATTCCTATTTTGCATCCCTTCTAATATATGTTGACACCAGCTGGACCCAGTATTCCAGATGTGGTCTGACCCAGGCAGCGTGTCATAAGAAAGACGTCCAGTCTAGAGGAGAGAGAAAAGCAGTGGCTTTGGAGTCCACAAACACTGGCCTGGGATCCTAGCCCTCTTAACCCTTATGCTCTCTTACTTGGAGGCACCTCAGAGTACTGGGTCTGGACTTAGGAAGACCTGCGTTCAAATCCTACCTGACACTAGCTGTGTGACGCTGAGTCATTTAACCAGGACACTGTAATTCTCTTAATGTAACCGAAGGGAATAGATTCAACCTCAGGGAAACCTCCTCCCTAGGCCACACCGTACTAAGTGCAGCCATTGTCTCTGTTTCTCATAACCTTTTTTTCTTCATGGCTCTCTCTCCTAAATCTAGAGTTGTTAGTGTTCCCTTCCTCTACAAATTGCCTTGTATTCATTTTATTACCTATGCATGTTGTACCTTTCTTCCCAGAGAGAGAGAGATTTATTGCACATTACTTGGTACAGAGCACTAGGCTAAGTGCTAGGAAAAAGAAAGACAGTCCCTGCCCTCAAGGAGCTTTACATCCTCTGGGGAGAAGGCAGCATATCCAAGGGAACTGCAGAGAGGAAGGGGAGAAGACAGAGAAATAGTCCTGGGGAGTTTGTGAGTTGGGATTTGAAGAGCATGTAATCTCGAGGGCAGAGATGGTTGTGATCCCCAAACAAATACCTTACCTAATAAACGTTTACTGAATTGTTTGAATTGAATTGAAATTAATTAGCTCCAGTAGCTGTCATGTACTGACTCATTCACCTTGAAATTCACCAGAACTTAAAGTGCTTTGTTCTGTTTTGCTTCCTTTCCTGTGAATTCCTTTCAAGCAGCCCTCATTTTCCTGTGCTTTGCAGTTGACATGTTTTCTTTTTTACCCAAATACAGGCAGGACCCTGTTAAAGTTTGTATTTGTTAACATCAGTTCACCATTCTAGCCTATCTCAATTCTTCAATTTCTTGTCATTGTACTAAACTTCGCCTCCCAGCTCTATGTCAGAGTAAAGACAGTTAAAAAGAAAAGCCTGGAAATCCAAGTGGCCATAGGAAGAAAAACCTCTATGAATGAAGTGTGTGTTTAAAAGTATGTGAGTCAGGCACCTTGTTGCTCTTTGGGAATACAAATTACAGAAGAAACAGTCTCTACCCTCAAGGAGCCTACCATCATGTACAGGAAGACATCTGTGTAAGGGAATGAAGGCCAGGAAGTTGTGTTTTGATCCAGAAAGTCCCAAGAATATTTAATAAAGCTATAGGGCAGTAGTTGATATAATCTTTCCAGAAGCAATGGTGAAGTGTTATTACAGAAAGCTCAAAACAGAAACGGGGCTATGGGCTGCATGTTGACCTAGAAAACAACAAATTAACATTATGTTGTGTTGTGTTTTGATTTAATTTTGTTAAACATTTTCCAATTATATTTTAATTTAGTTTAGCCTTAAGGTCTGCTGCCCTGAGCAGTGAGTTTGATCCCTGTGGTGTACAGTGCCATTAACTTGAGAAAAAAAAAATTCAACTTTCCTGCCTTCTTACAAATAAAACACAGGATTAGAAAGTGCCACTGTCTTGGCTTTAAAAAAAAAAAAGTCATTTTAAAATGGAGACTGGAGCACAGAGCAACTGTCCTCTGCTCAGATTATGTGCCACCCTCAAACTGGGCTCCTAAGGAGGGGTAGGGGAAAAGCAGGGAAGGATGGCTTTTTTTTTTTCATAGTGGGACTTAGTTGCTGGAATACAACTCCAAATAATAACATTTAGTGCTTCCTATCTTGCCTTGCCTCTTGTCTAGGATTTGTGGACTTCTACAACTATTACTCCAGCATTTATTGGGAGCTTGGGATCTAGCTAGTCTGTCCAGCCCACATTTTTATGAATGTACCCTGAGCCCTCAGTTTTTTGCAGAGGAAAAGAAAAAGTTAAATCTTGGAAAAATTTATTCCAACCACCCTTGCATATCCTGTATAATAATAGTGATCTATTCAATGCCGCTAGCATGGAATCATAACCACACTGTGAAGTGACCATTCTGGAGTCCTCCCTGTAGTCAGGAAGGATGTTACCTCACAAAGTAATTGCCACTTTCAGTCCCTGGGACTCTGTTTATCATGGCCAGAATGTACATCCCAGCTGCTGGCAGGGGTATGTGACTTGTAGGGCCCAGTGAGTCCCAGAGCTCCCGTTTATTGCTCTTCCCAACTCATCATAAGGGAGAAGAGGAGGTCTGAGAACAGTCAGATCAAAAACAGTGTAAATACATGACTATATATTTACTTACTTTTCCAGAGAGAAATGAATCCACTGAGAGTTTTGGCAGTGAAAATCCAGTACTTTCTTCTGAGGAAGAAGGTGAAATCCAAGAGAGTTCCTGAGGAATATGCATTGGTTGTCTTCTTTGGGAAAGGAGGAGCACCTTTGGTTTTGGTTTTGGTTTTTTCCTTTTAAATTTAATTTTTTAAAAATTATATTGAGAATTTTTTTCTGGTCCAGTTTTTATGAGGTGCCCAGTCAGATTACAAACCTTTTTTTCTTTTTCTCTGATCATCTTAAAACAAATTTGTTCCTGTTTTCATTTGCTTAGTATAGCAGGCTTTTATTTGGTATTTAATATCTAAATTTTACTTAGATATTTCAAAATATGGCACCTCAGATTCTTGCTAAGTAAGATCAGTTGGTAACCTACATGGCTAGAAGAATGTGGCTCCATGTAGGCTCAGTTATTATTATGTGTATTGATTCTGGAGCAATAATCCATGTTTTGTTGTTGTCTTTTACTGCATGTGTATCTTTCCATCTTGAGGGAAGGAAACTGTGTTATAATTGAGTAGATTAATCTGTAAGACACCTAATATAATCAAATGGAGACTGGTAAAATGTAACAGAAGGAAACCACGGTTTCTGCTGTTTGAGCCATCAGAATGCTTGCTGTCCTTACCAGGACATCAGAAGTGTTTAATTCCATCTTCACTTCCATCACCACCATGTGCTTAGCCTCTTTAACTTCATTAAAGTATGTATGGAATAGTTGGATTTTTTTTTCATTCCTAGCAATACCTGAGAAACTTGAAATCTCTGCTATAGAAATGTACATATGTGTATTTATTGTATAGACATTTAAAATTTTTATCATATGGTATCTTTGTAAGCCTTATGATTCTACTTGTTGGAATTACAAAGTTTTCCTAATTTTACTGGAACTTTTTAAGTTGTGAAATGACTGTATAGATTAAAAGATTATTACATCTGTATTGCATCTGTGTATTGAGTGATTTTAAAAGGGAGATAAAAGGACATTGTTGAATTCGTGGTTGTTTCAAAATTGGAAGGAATCTAGAAAATAGTGTGGGGCCCTAGGAAGACTAAAAATATGTAAGGATTATAGAAGGATGAATTGAAAGGAAAGCATTACAATAGCTACTATAGTAACTGGAAAAGAGGAACTCTAGAATATGGTGCTGTTCAGTGAGTCTCTGGGTGAAAAGTAAGTAATGATTTAAATGATTCATTTAGAGTAAGTTAGCATATGAGAACTTTCTATAATACTCTAAGACCTTACCTCTTAAAGAGAATGGATTCCTCTACCTCTCTATTTTTGAGTGTCTGTCTTTTCCCTTCTTCCATTATAAAAACTTCTCATTTGAAGCTCACATTATTAGTAAGATAACTAGAGAGACAACTAAAGATTGAGATCTTAAAAGAATTCATTTATGGGGAATGAATAGGTGGGATTTAAACTAATGTGAAATTTGGCTCTACTCAGCATTGGGAATGGGACAAAACTGAGTTAAGTGGGTAGTATAAATACCATGAAAAGAGTTAGTAAGCATAGCACAGAGACATGATTAACAGAAATGGGATAAAGCACACAAAAGGAACATGTGATCTGAATATCAGGGTGGAGAGGCATTTCCTGACAGTGAAATCTGCTATGTTGTAGATTTATTTCCAAGAAAAGTGTTAAGAGTTCCATCCTTTATGGAATTTAAATGCAGATTGGATAAAACCCAAAGTATTTATCCTGTACTTTCCCCTACCCAGGGGAAAGACTACATCCATGACCTAATGCATCTTTGCCGCTATCCCTGATTTCCAGAATTCCATTTCTTAAGCATTCCCACCATAGATTAGTACTGTGGAAAGAATCCACTAGCATTCTCCTCAGCCCCCTATCAGAATACACATTTATTCACTATTTGGGATTTAGATGTATTAGTGCAGCCCTGTGCCATAGGCTTCAAAAGGGGTAGGAATGGGAGTAAGGGGTTTAATTTGCCTAGACTCCAGAAAATTTTGGAGCTTTCTACTAAAATCTTGAACTCTTATTTTGATGGCTATTCTCTCTCCCTTCCCATTTCTGGATTCTTGACAGGTTCTTCTAAGCAAACAGACTTAGGTCAAGTTCAGCATGCTGCATTTCACAAGTCACACTCAATGTGCAAGGGGTGAAGAGGGCATTCATTTTATGTTTTTTTGTAAACATTGAGTTCAAAGGAAACTGGGACATCCATAATTGCTAATTATTGCATAAATGTTTCTTTAATAGCCACAAATTACTATAAATATGACCTGCAGCTGTTCTTATTATAAATATGAATTAAAGATCACAAGGAATTATTTCAATAGGTATTATAATTACTAAAGCTTAGTTAGCAGCCAATTTGTTTCACCTGCAGCAAATAATGGGCTCCAGGGTTCTTGGTAAAATGCTTAGTAAAATGCTCCTCTCTTTCCCTCTTTGTATATATACATACACACACATACCTTTTGATATCATTTTGTTAGGATAGCATTTTTAAAACCTGTGACTTTTTTGTTTCTTTGAATTTTTATTGTGCAGAAATGCATTCTAGGTTGTTTGTTTTGTTTTTTTGCATCACTTACAGACCTTTAAAATGACTGATGTCCTAAAATGTTTTGTCTTTAGACAAATGGTTTACTTATTCAAAGTTTAGTAGCAAAGAGCATCTTTATGATTTAAAGTAATTTTTCTGAAGGTAAAGCTGAATCTATAAAATCTTAGGCGCTTTATTCATCTGAATTCTTAGAACTGTTTTTAATTTCCATTTGGGACCTCCTTATTTGGGTTTGTCATAATACTGCTGATTTGAATAAGAGCTTGTAGCTTCAATTTTTTCCCCTGTTGCAAATTTGGAAACAGTTTCCAGTTTCACCAACTTTGAAGAAATATGTTTATTTTGAAATTCAAGAGATGTTTAGTACAATATGCTTTAAAAATAAAAGACCACTTCAGTATAAAAGTGTGAGATCATGTATATATGTGTATATGCACACATATATGTGTATATTTCCATCCTTAGGGAATCTGTACTTTGAAGGACAAAGTTTATGTAGTGAAAGCCATCTAAAGGATGAATGTATCTGTTCTTTAACATTTCAAATATTTCCCAAAGGGGAATGCCTTGGTTATATAGCTCCTTCTGACTAGTGAAGTCCACCAATACTAAAATGTGTCTCTTATTCTTAATGGCTGAAATAAATACACTGTAGTCTAGCAAGTAATTTTTTTGTACACATGTACTGTACCAGTAGTGGTTAAGGAAGAGCTCCAGCTTCATGGGAAAGACTTGGTTATATAAATAGGTAAAACATTTATTAACTTCTTGATAATGTGCTGGGCAGCAGGGATGCAAATACAAGCAGTAAGACATCCCCTGCCCTCAAGTAGCTTATATTCCAATGGGGGAGCCACACCAAAAAGGGGGCATGGAAAAGAAGGATGGGAGGGAAGGTGTGTCAGCCCAACATTTGTGAACCTTCTGTGCAACAGGTGCTAAGTGTTGGGGATACAAAAAAAGATTGAAAAACTGTCTCCTCTCAAGAAGCTCACAACCTTGATAGGGGAGACACATAGAAATAGCTATGTATAAACAAGCCTTATTAAAAGTCAAATTGGAAATGGCAGGGAAAGTCCTAGAATAAAGGGGGGGGCGGTCAGGAAAGGCTTCCTTTGAGGGTGGGATTTTAGTTGACACTTGAGGGATGGGGAGATGGAGGAGGAGAGTGCTTGAAACCTGAGGGAGGACAGTGAATGTTGTAGCCTGGTCTGGGGATAGCTAAGAAGTTAAATGAAGGCATGGATCCTGCCAACGGTGGCCAGAGTGGAGGCAGCCTGTCTGGAGGTGGCTGGGCAGTGTTCAGCAGCTTCCTTACAGGCTTCCTTCAGGCCTCAGCCAAAGCCCTACCATCTGCAAGAAGCCTTTCCACCTTCTAAGATTATCTCCAATTTATCCTGTTTCTAGCTCTTTTATTTTTGTACATAGTTTGTATATTGTTTCCCCATTGCCCAGTGAATTCTTTGAGAACAGGAACTATCTTTTTGCCCTTTTTTTCTATCCCCACTGCTTACTTTAGTAAGTTCTTAATAAACGCCACTTGTTTAAGTAGAGTATAACTGTTGCATGATAGGAACCATTAAAAATCAGCTGTCTACTGTTCACTAGGCATTCATTCCAAAGGCAGACTATTTTCTGTCCCAGTTTGAAGTGAATAGAACAATTTGTTTCTCCAGCTTGAAACTGGAAATGTCTGTTTTAATAATCATTTCAACTTTAACCCTCCCTTTATTATTTGAATGGGAAAAAAAGATAGTTATTCAGTGATTTGTAAAAATTGTTTTCTTGGAAGATTTTGGTTCCAAACCTTCCTTTATCCTGAGTATTTTCAGCTCCTGCTTTGAATCTTGCCTGCATTCATTGCTTATTTGAACTTTAAAACTACTCCTCACTTAAGTTTGACTCCAACTGTCACCGATATGGTATGTTTCACAGTAGGATCCAGGATATTAGTATCATTGTAATATATGCTCATCCATATTGGCCACTGTATTAAGCAAGTAAAGTCTCCCAGAATTTCTAACCAAAGACGAAAAAAAAGGGGGATGAACTAGATTTATCTTTAAGGTCCCTTTTTAAGCTCTAAATCTGTCCTGTAAGCCTATATAAGATGTTGTGTACAAAGGTGGAAAAGGTGTAAGGAAGTAAAGACAAGGTGTCTCTATAAACAAACTTAAGATGTCATTAGTTAACATTTCAAATGATTGCTATTTGAGAGTGAGGAATCTCTGTATCTCTAACACCCTCAGTATAGATAGCAGTTTTTAAAAGTTTGTTGAATTTGAATTTGATCCTGTTCATCTTGTTAATGAGCTTATTAATAGGAGTGTGTTTGGTGGGATGGTAAATAAAAGTGAAAGTCACGAGAGGAGGGGGTGCATTTAGCTGGGGCGGGCTTGGAAGGAAGTAACCCTGTCCAATTCAGTTAAAAGCCAGAAAAAAGTTCTGTGGAGGAAATGGGATTTCAGGGGCTGTTTGTTTGAAGAGAATTTGGAAGGAAAGCCCTCTCAAAGTCAGGGAATCCTGAAAAAAAAAAAGGTTCAGAGGTACAAATGGAATAGTTGGATGAAGGACCCTAAAACTGCAAAGAATGGTCCTGATCCTTAGTACAAGTGTGTGTACTCTGATAAACTCAGCCAAGGGAGGTTGTGGGTGTCCTTAGAGAGGTTTACTGTCTGTTTTGGAGAAGAAGAGGAGTGACAGTTTTACATAGACTCAGTAGTAGTTTCACTTTTCATATCGGAAAACTTGCATGCTCCCAGAGCAGATTGGGTTATTTTTACTGTGAAAAATGATTGTTATACACCACCTTGAAACCACTGTGATTTTTTTTTCCTGTTCGTTGAATAGTTGGTTCTAGTCAATCCATATGGTATCAATTTGTTGTGGTAAGAAAGTCCCTAAAGTCTAATAACCAGCTATTTTTCATGGAACCCTGTGGTCCTCTCCTTGACTGCAGCTCTGTATGCCTGAAGAAAAACAGCCTCTCGGAACTGAATTTGAAAAAGGATCTGGTCGTTGGTTAACCAACCTCTGATGACACTGTGCTTTTAGGGCCCTCTCCAACTCAGAATAGACAGCAACTTATTCCATATTCCAGTCAGATTGAAAGATGTCTTAAAATTCTCTGCTCCAAACTTCTTCCTGAATAAATTGATCATTTGCTCAGCCAACATCCTGGCTTGGTCTCTGGAGCTGTGCAGTTTGGAAACCTGTCTAAATGCCGTTTTCCGTATTTCTCCCTGTACAATCAAAACTTCTAAGCACTTGGATTTTTTTTTTTAATTAGTAGTGAGCAGAACCAAATGAAATTGAATGTTTAATCTCCTAGGTAAATTCATAGACTATAGGGTACTGTTTATGGTTAACCTATATTTGGACACTTCTCTAAGGGAGAATGTAATTTAAATGTTCCTTTCTACCCTCCCTTGGTGGTAAAAATGGTGATGGTGTGGGATATTGGGTTTCTTTTTTTTTTTTAAGCCACTAGATTCCACCTAACTTACATGCAATGTATGTGTACAGCAATGTATGTGTACGGAGGGGCAGGGGAAGGAGGAAGAGTAGCAGAGGGAGGAGATTTCCTAGTTTCTTTATACCCACAAAAAAAATGCACCGTGTTTGGGGTCTTATTCAATGAAAATATAGAGTGATAAAGTCTATGGAATTTTAGCTTTAAGCTGAATAAGATGAAAGTATCCCATTCTGCAAATGCCCTGCCCCGGTGGCTCTTCTGCTCCCTGACTCACTGGACCAGGGGGAGGAGGTATCCTCTTTGCTTCCCACTGCCACGTCTAGACCTTCTCTGAGCCCCTTTAAAATTCATACTATCCATTTAAATCACCCTCGTCAGAACTTTTCCTCTCTCATCACCATCTACCCAGCTCTAAGAGGCTCTCCCACTTTTCTTAATAACTTGCACACCTAGCTTACATTATTCTTCTTCACCCCAACACTGGCCTCCATTTTGGTGACTGAAATCTTTCTCAAACCTTAGCCTGAGGGGAGTGGAGCCAAATGGCCGAGTAAAGGCAGGGACTCACCTGAGTTCTCCCCTAAACCCCTCTAAATACCTTTAAAAATGACTCTAAACAAATCCTAGAGCAGACACAAAAAGAGTGAAACAAATTTCCAGCCCCAGACAACCTGGAAGGTAGACAGGAAAAGTCTATTGCACCAGGCTGAGAAAGGAGTGGGTCCAGCACAGGGCCTTGCCAGCACAGACTGGGCCCCAGCAAACCCAGAGCAGGCCTCAGGGAACTGAATTACTGGCAGTTGTGGAGGTTTCCAGACTTCTCAGCCCACAAACACCAAAGACGACTTAGAAGGTCAGTAGGAAAGGTCTCTTGGACCTGGGTGAGAGAGGAGCACAGTCCAACCCCACCCCTAGCAAGCCAGGAGCAGGGGCAAGGGCAGCAGCAGTGCTTGCTTCTGGAGTTCTCAGCCCACAGACGGTAAAAGAACCAAACAATTGGTCAGAAGGAGGTTATAGGGGCCTCTGCTGACACTGAGGCAGAACTGTTGCTTTGCCCATACTTATCTCTGGGTCGAAGTCATGGGTGGCTCTCCTGGGGCGAGGAAGAGCACTGGCATAGTAGAGCTTGTGGCAGAAGTAGAGAGAGGGGTCCCTCCTCCCAGTTCCAGGGCAGAAACGAGTGCTTGTGGTCACTCATAGGCCAGAGCACAGGCCAGGAAAGGGAGTAAACACTTTTTCTTAGATCATACCCACCTTGGAAGAACTGAAAACTTAAAGATCCCTAGAAGTATCTCTGAAAACAGCTGCACAAAACCCCAGAAGTTTGTTACACTTCTCCCTCCACACTGGAAGGAGAGCCCTACAACAAAGAGATAAGTCAAGTAATAGGCTGGAAAAATGAGCAGACAATGGGAAAATAAAACTGACTATAGAAAAATACTTAAGTGACAAGGAAGATCAAAACATACATTCAGAAGAAAACAACAAAGTAAAAGATCCTATATCCAAAGCCTCCAAGAAAAATATGAATTGGTCTCAAGGCCGTGGAAGAGTTCAAAAGGATTTTGAAAATCAAGGCAGGGGCCAAGGTGGTGGAGTAAAAGAAGGAACTTGCGTAAGCTACCACACCAACCACCTCCAATACCTGTAAAATATGACTCTAAACAAATTTTAGAGCTACAGAACCCACAAAGTGACAAACAAATCTCCCACTGACGGCAGGCTGGCAGAAGGGGCTGTCTCACCGAACTGGGAGCTAAGTGCAGTCCCGAATGAACCATATGGGTTCAGACCCAGGCAGCACAAACCAGCCAGGGCCAACTTCAGGAAAGTGAATCACCAGCAGCTGTGGCAGTTTCCAAACTTCTCAACCCTTAAATTCCGAAGACAAAGTAAAAGGTCAGTAGGGAACTCTCTTGGAACTGGGAGACAGAAAAGTATAGTCTAGCTCTTGCCCACAGGTCAAGAGGTAGAGGAGCTGCAGCTGCTGTCTTGTGGCTGCCTCCAGAGCTCCTGGCCTGCAGATCATAGGGAGGCCAAGTGAATATTCAGAGGATAACCACCCTTGGCTTGACCTGCTTGGATCTGGGTCGCAGTCTTGAGTGGTGGTCCTGGAGTGTGTGGCCAGTGGGCCAGACCTTGTGGTGGCTGTAGAGAGGGCACCCTCCTCATAGCTGACAACATTTGCAAAACCTCAGCAATTTGAGACACAGCCCTCTCCACTCTGGAAGCAGAGTTCTGCTGTGGCAAAGAGCTCAGAAGTCAAGTAATTGGCTGGCAAGATGAGCAAGCAAAGGAAGCAAAATCAGACCATAGAATCCTTTTTGGGGGACAAAAGGATCAAAACATGGAACCAGAAGAAGACAACAAAGGCAAAACCTCCAGCATCAAAAGCTTCCAAGAAAAATATGAACTGGTTATAGGCTACAGAGGGTCTCAAGAAAGAAATTGAAACTCAAGTAAGAGAAGTGGAGGAAAAATTGGGAAGAGAAATGAGAATGATGCAAGAAAATCATGAAAAGCAAGTCAACAGCCTGTTAAAGGAAACAAAAAAAATACTGAAGAAAATAACATCTTAAAAAATAAACTCAAATGGCAAAAGTGGCCTAAAAAGCCAATGAGGAAAAGAATGCCTTAAAAAGCCAAATTGCCCAAATGGAAAAAGAATTTCAAAAAACTCACTGAAGAGAATAATTCCTTCGAAACTAGATTGGAGCAAATGGAAGCTAATGACTTTATGAGAAATCAAGATATTCTAAAACAGATCCAAATCAATGAAAAAAATAGAAGGCAGTGTGAAATATCTCACTGGAAAATAGATCCAGGAGAGATAATTTTAAAATCATTGGACTGCCTGAAACCCATGGTCAAAAGAAGAGCCTAGAAATCATCCTTCAAGAAATTCTTGAGGAAAATTGCCCTGATACTCTAAAACCAGAGGGCAAAATAGAAATCGAAAGAATTCACCAATCACTTCTTTTTTTTTTAACTTATTTTAAACAAGTTTTATTTAGACAAGATTTTTGACTTGAAGGAGAAACTATCTCAGATCACTTTCTTTTATGTACAGATATAGATAGATAGATAGACAGAAAGATATGTAGATATAGATATATTCCTCTTTTTTATTTTTTTTGTTTACACCATTCATTTCCACAAGATTTTGAGTTACACATTTCTCCCCAATTTTCCCTACCCACCACCTCGAAACAGCAATCCCACTGAATATCCCCTTCCCCATTCTGCTCTCTCACATATCTTCCCCCATTCCCCCTTTGACTTTCCAGTGGGGCAAAGCAATCTCTATGCCCCAGTGCCTGTATATCTCATTTCCCAGTTACATGTGAAATAATAATATGTATATATATTTTTAAACATTGGATTTTAAAACTTTGGATTCCAGATTCTTTCCCTTCCTCCCTCATAACCCACCCTTACTGAGAAGATAAGCAATTCAATATAGGTTGTACAAGTGTAGCTATGCAAAACATTTCCATAGTGGATATATTGCGAAAGACTGACTATATTTCTCTCCATCCTATCCCACCCCCCACTTGTTCTGTTCTCTACTTAGATCTTGTCCCTTTTCAAAAGTGGGTGCTTCTAACTTCCCTTCCCCCCCAGTCTACCCTCCCTTCTGTCATCCCCCCCTTTCATCCCCTTCCCCCCTACTCTCCTATAGGGTGAGATACCCTATTTAGTGTTTATATCATTCTCTCCCTAAGCCCAATTCAGTAAAAATAAGGTTGAATCATTCCCTTTTGCCTTCCTGTTCTTCGCCTCCATTGTAACAATTTTCCTTGCCTCTTCCATGAGATAATTTACCCCATTCTGCTCTCCCCATCTCCTCTCATTATATTCCTCTCTCACCTCTTAATTTCACCTTTTAAGTATCATCCCTTCCTATTAAATTGATCCTGTGCCCTCTATGTATACCTGTACACATATACACACACTCATATATGTATTTATATGCCTATATGCCTTCCTATATAGACATATATATGTATGTATACATATGTGTATATATGTATACGTGTGTGTGTGTAATATTCCCTTCAACTATTCTCATACTGAGAAAAGTTTCCTCAGTTACAATTATCGTTTTGCCATGTAGGAATATAAGTAGTTCAACTTTGATAAGTTCCTTATGATTTCTTTTCCCTGTTCACCTTCTCATGCTCCTCTTGCTTCTTATATCTGAATGTCAAATTTTCTACTCAACTCTGGTTTTTACATCAAGAATGCTTGAAGGTCATCTATTCCACTGAATGACCATGTTTTCCCCTGAAACATGATACTCAGTTTTGCTGGGTAGGTGATTCCTGGTTTTAATACCAGCTCCTTTGACTTCCAGAATATCATATTCCAAGCCCTTCCATCCCTCAGTGTAAAAGCTGCCAGGTCATGAGTTATCCCGATTGTGTTTCCACTATATTGAAATTGTTTCTTCCTGGCTGCTTGTGATATTTTCTCCTTGATTTGGGAATTCCAGAACCTGGCTACAATATTCTTAGGAGTTTTCTTTTGGGGATCTTTTTCAGGAGGTGATTGGTGGATTCTTTCAACCTCTGTTTTGTCCTCTGGTTCTAAAACGTCAGGGCAATTTTCCTTGAAAATTTCTTGAAGGATGATTTCTAGGTTCTTTTTTTGATCATTGCTTTTAGGTAGTCCAATAATTTTTAAATTATCTCTCCTGGATATATTTTCCAGGTCATTGGTTTTCCCAAAGAGAGATTTCACATTGCTTTCATTTTTCATTTTTTTGGATCTGTTTAATAGTATCTTGATTTCTCATAAAGTCACTAGCTTCCATTTGCTTCAGTCTAATTCTGAGGAATGATTCTTTTCAGTGAGCTTTTGAGATTCTTTTTCCATCTGGCAAATTCGGCATTTTTAAGCCATTCTTCTCCTCGTTGCCTTTTTGAGCCTCTTTTGCCATTTGAGTTAGTCTGTTTTTTAAAGTGTTATTTTCTTCAGCCAGGTTATTGACTCATTTCATAATTTTCTTGCATCATTCTTATTTCTCTTCCCAATTTTTCCTCCACTTCTCTTATTTGGTTTTCAAAATCATTTTTAAGCTCCTCTATGCCCTGTAAACAGCTTGTATTTTTCTTTGAAGCTTTTGGTACAGGAGTTCTGACTTCACTCTCTTACTCCTGTTCCATGCTTTGATCCTTTTTGTCCCCAAAATAGGAGTGTAAAGTTGGATTGCTCTGTTTGCTTTGCTTCCTTTGCTTGCTCATGTTGCCACTCAATTACTTGACTTTTGAGGCTTTTGCCACAGTAGAACTCTGCTACTAGAAACAGGAGCTTTATCCTAGATGCTGGGATTTTTTCAAGTCCTGGAGCTATTAGTTGGGTGACCTCTCTGAAGCCTCCATATGCTTTGGCACACTGCTCGTGCTCCCCAGGACCTCCACCCCAGACAGCAGTCCAGATCCAAGCATGTTATAGAAAGAGCGATTAACCCTCAGACTGGTTGCTTGGTCCCCCTACAATCTGCAGATCAGGGACTCTGAAGCAGCCACAAGGCAGGGAGCTGCACCGGAGCCTCAGCAGCTTCTCACCTCGGGGGCAAAGGCCAACCTCACTCCCAAACTACCAGATCCCAAAGTTCACACTGCCCTGACCTCTGACTTTGTCCTTAGTATCTATGGGTTGATAATTCTGGAAACTGCCACAGTTGCTGGCAATCTGAAGTCCCTCCAGCCAGTTGCTGGTCAGGCCACCCTGAGGCTAAAACCTCAGGTTGGCGAAGGGCTGTGCTCACCTTTCGGAGCACTGTGGCTAGCGACTTCCTGCTGGCCTGCCAGGCTGTCCTCAAGGGTAGGTCAGCTTTTCTGTGTCGTTTTGTGGGTTCTGTAGCTCCAAAGTTTGTCCAGAGTCATTTTTTACATAAATTGGAGAATATTGGAGCCAGAGCTACAGAGAATTCTTGTTCCTATTCTACCATCTTGACTCCACCTCCAATCAATTTCTTTATAGTAATTTATCCCTACTGAGAGACAGATTGCCCTACATGTAATAGCTACGTACAAAAAAAGTTTTAAAATTGTCCTTGGTTTTACAATGATTAAAGGAAAACATTGAAATTATCCAATCAAACAAGGTATGCAAGGATTTTTTTTTTTTTTGTAGGTTTCTTGTTGTTAAGCAGTGAGAGCAAAATAACTTACTGGAATATAAAAATACAAGTTAAATGATCATGCCACCAATGGAGAAAAGGGATATTTTCACAAAACCAATTTGTTTTTCCCCTGCCCATCTCCATTTGACGTTGATAAAAACATACCATTGGCCATTTTTTAAAAAATATATACATTATGGCTGTGTACATAGCAGTTACTTTATGTACAATAAAGAAATGGGGAAGGGAATCAAAGAAAAGAGAAAACTATACTGCAGTAGTCAGGATGTGGATAAACTAAATCTTGGTTTTCTAATTGTGAATGTATTGTTTTCCTTGGGAGCATAGCTCTGGAGTAGAGTTTTAGATTCTCTTTTTAGTAAGCACCTCCCATCTCCTGCTGGAATATATCAGTTGTTTCTTCATCCTCCATTTCCCACTGTGCAGGTCTCTCTGTTTCATTGATTGGTTGCCCATCAAATCAGAATCTGATCTGCCTCATTGACAAACCCTATCACAATAGGCTTCGTTAGTTTACTAAGTGGCGAGTGCCTCTTAATCTTAAATTGCATCACCAAACTATCTTGCCCTAGCACCTTCAAATTAATGTGGTTGTTTTCAGTCTTGACTCCTTCCTTTGGCTTTTCATAGGCCATGGAGAGCCTGGGGGTCTCCTTAGCCGCCGCTTCACAAAAGAGGCACTAGGATGGTCTGCTCCAGAGGAAAAGGGAGAAACAGCAGTGGCAGGAGCAGGAGGAGGAGGAAGATGATGGTGGTGATGGTGAGGAAGAGGAGGAGGAAGAAGATCCACAAATGTTGAAAAAGATCCCAAAAAGAAAACTCCTCTAATATCATAGCCAGATTCCAGAGCTCCCAGGTCAAGGAAAAAATATTACAAGTTGTCAGGAAGAAACAATTTGAGTATTGTGGAAACACAATCAGGATAACACAAGACCTAGCAGCTTCTACATTAAGGAATCGAAGGGCTTGGAATATGATATTCCGGAGGTCAAAGGAGCTTGGGCTAAAACCAAAAATTGCCTACTCAGCAAAACTGAGTGTAATGTTTCAGGGGAAAATAATGGCCATTCAGTGGAATCGAGGATTTTCAAACATTCTTGATGAAAAAAATAGCTGAACAAAAAATTTGACTTTCAAATATAAGAAGCAAGAGAAGTATGAGAAGGTAAACAGGAAAAAAGAAAAAGAAAAAAATCATAAGGAACTTATTAAAGTTGAACGATTTACATTCCTACTTGGAAAAATGATAATTGTAACTCATGAGACTTTTCTCAGTATGAGTATAGTTGAAGGGAATATGTGTGTGTGTATGTGTATATGTATATGTATGTATAGGAGGGTGTATGTGTGTATAAATACATATGTGAGTGTGTGTATATGTTTGTACATGTATACATAGAGAGGGCACAGAATAAGTTGAATAGGAAGGGATGATATCCAAAAAATAAAATTAAGAGGTGAGAGAGGAATATATTGGGAGAAGGAGAAAGGAAGAGATAGAATAGGGTAAATTATCTCATATAAATGAGGCAAGAGAAATCTGTTACAATGGAGGGGAAGAGCAAGAAGGTGAAAGGGAATGGGTCAACCTTACTCTCATTGAATTTCACTTAAGGAGGGAATAACATACACACTCAATTGGGTATCTTACCCTACACAAAAGTAGGGGGGAAGGGGATAAGAAGGGGCATGATAGAAGGAGGGCAGATTGGGGGAGAGGGTAGTTTGAAGCAAACATTTTTGAAAATGGATAGGATCAAAGGAGAAAATAGAATAAGGGGGGGAAGGATAGGATGGAGGGAAATATAGTCTTTCACAATATGGAAATGTTTTGCATAACTACACATGTACAACCTATATTGAATTGCTTGTCTTCCCAGTGGGGGTGGGTGAGGAGGGAAGAAGGAAAAGAATCTGGAAATTAAAGTTTTGAAAACAAATCTTTAAAAAATTGTTTTCTACATACAACTGGGAGATAAGATAGATATACAGTTACTGGGGTATAGAAATCCTGCTTGCCCTACTAGGAGGTTAGGGGAGCATATAAGAGAGAACAGATTGGGGGAAGAGGTATTTAGTAGGCCCACTATCTGGAGGTGGGGAGCAAGGGGAAAAGGAGGAGAAAATTTGTAATGCAGAATCTTCTGAAAATGAATGTTGAAAACTAAAGTAAATAAATAAAAATTTAAAAATAAGGAAAATGAAGTAAGAGAAGTAGAACAAAAATTCAAAAGAGAAATGAGAGTGATGCAAGAAAATTATGAAAAAACAAGTCAACAACTTGTTAAAGGGGACCCCAAAAATACTGAAAAAAATAACATCTTAAAAAATAGACTAGACCAAATGACAAAAGAGGTTCAAAAAGTCAATGAGGAGAAGAATGCCTTAAAAAACAGAACTGGCCAAATGCAAAGTATGTCCAAAAGCTCACTGAAGAAAAAGAAGGAATAACGTACACAGTCAATTGGGCAAAGAAATCTATCTTACCCTACAGGAAAGTAGGGGGGATGAGGGAGGTAATAGAAAGGAGGACAGATTGGGGGAGGGGGTAATCAGAAGCAAACACTTTTGGGGAGGACAGGGTGAAAGTAGACAATAGAATAAGTTAGGGGGCAGGATATGATGGAGAGAAATATAGTTAGTCTTTCACAACATGACTATTATGGATATATTTTGCATGACTACACATGTATAACCTATATCAAATTGCTTGCCTTCTCAATGAGGGTGGATGGAGAAGGAGGGATAGAATTTGGAACTCAAAAGTTTTAAAACGAATGTTTAAAAAAAATTTTACATGTAACTGGGGAAAAAATAAAATACCAAATAAAATTTAAAACAAAACAAAAAAAACCCTTAGCCTTTTAGTTCAACTCCATGACCTCTGTCCTGCCTTAGCCATTCACAGGGTCATCACACCATAGACCATCACCCAGACTCCCACATCTCCAAAATCCAGAATCCTAACGTTGCTTCCTGATCAAAATTTCCTATCCAACATGTCCTCTACCATTTCTAAGGTTGCTCTTTGGCCTCATTGTGACTTTCAGTCCCTGTTTTTCCATATCATAGGACTTGTAACTAAAAGAAGGTGAATGACAGAAAGATAATAGGCAGATACTATGCTAAGCACTTTCAAATGTTATCTCAGTTAATCCTCACAACAATGCTTTGAGGTAGGCAATTTTATCATCCCCATTTTATAATTGGGGAAACTGAGGCAATGGTTACAGGATCACATAGCTAGTGACTGAAGCTGGATTTGAACTTAGGTCTTTGTGCTGACTCCAGGATTGTGTCTGCTTTGCCAGCCAGCTGCCAAAGTCCAGAGACTTTGGACACCAGCCTTATTTAAATAGAAGATGAAACCTGTCCAGAGGTAGATTATACAAGGTCACAGATGTAAGAGTCACACAATCTTCTGTACCAGTGGTTCTTCTGGCTACTCAGAGATACCTGGTAGTCAGAATTTGAGTCTATTTTCTGACCTCAATTGGGCAGCTAGAGGGTGAAGTGGGTAAAATGTCCAGCCTGAAATTATCCAGCCTCAGCCACTTACTAGCTGTGTGACCCTGCATCAGGTACTTAACCCTGTTTGCCTCAGTTTCCTCATCTGTAAAATGAGCTGGAGAAGGAAAGAGAAAACCATTGCAGTAGCTTTGCTAAGAAAACCCCAAATGGGGTCACAAATAGTCAGACTCAACTCTGAAACGACTGAACAACAACAAACAGTTCTGACTTCACTTACTGCTGTTCTGGTAGTGCTACCCCAGCCTTAGTCTTGACCCCAGAGGCAACTATTTCAACAAAGCACTTTCTTCCTTCTACTCTTACATCCTTTACCCCATCTCCATAATGTCCCTTATCTATTAGTCCCCAAACTGAGTCACCACCGTTTGTGTTCTCACCTTATACTCTCAAACAAAGAAGTACTTAAGGAGAGTCTACAAACTACTCATCAAGCCGCATGCCATCTAACACTGACTGGGCTCTCACCACTGTTACCACTGTTGACAATTTCTTTATTCATCTCTGCTGGACTCTATGACTATTCCTGACTTCTCAGTCCCCTATTTTTTTTTCTCCCATCCTCATTCTTGGTTTTTCTGTTTGTTTTGTTTCTGGCTTGGGGGTTTGTTTGGTTTTTGGGTTTTTTTTTGGCGGGGAGGCAGGGCAATTGGGGTTAAGTGACTTGCCCAAGGTCACATGACTAGTAAGTGTTAAGTGTCTGGGGTCAGACTTGAACTCAGGTCCTCTTGACTCCAGGGCCAGCACTCTATTCACTACCTCACCTAGCTACTCCACCATCCTCATTCTTCTTTTCAACTTTGCCTCCTAATTTACAAGAGCAATGCCATCAATTGTAGGCTTTCCTACAAACTTAAAAACCCTCTCTATTCTCACCTGTCCTCCTCTAGTGGCTGCTCTTATCTGCTGGATCTTAATTTTATCCTCTTCCATTTCCTCTTTGTCCTTTCTCCATCAATCTTTTTCTGTCACTATCAGCCTCTCCTGGCTCCTTTCACTGTGCTCATCTCCCTACTCTGCTGCCTTAGGCTAGCATCCTTTGTCTCTTGCCTTCTTTGCTAGGCTCTTGAGAAAGAGTAGTCTACATTTGCTGCCCTGACTTTTTAATTATTCACACACATTTCAACTCCCCTGCAATCTGATTTCTATCACTTCACTGAAAGTGTTCACTCCAATGTCATCAATCCAACATTTATTAGATTCTTATTACATGGTAAGGACTATACTGTTTGGGGAATTTTTTTTTAAAAAAAGCAAAAACAATTGCCACCCTCAATGAGTTTGCAGCCTAGTGGTAAGGTGACCTTGAAAGGTTGACCTGAGTGTTAAGTGGCAGACATAAGGAGGAAGAGCATTCCAGGCATAGAGAACAGCCAGTGCAGTAGTGGAAACAGTAGATTATTTTGTGTGGGGAACTGAGTATAAGCCAGAATTGAAGGACTGTAGAGTACATGGAAGGGAATTATGTGGAAGACTAGAAAGCTAAGAAGAAGCTGGAGAGCAAGGATTTTTTTTTTCATTTTTATCAGTTACAGAGGCTAGCCCATAATACCACTCAATAAACATAGGCTGACTGATCAGTAAGATATGTACTTATTTCCCAAATCCCAGAAAGCCAGATTAAAGAGACCCTTTTGAAGGTTGGAAGTAGTCTTCAGGATAAGAAGGGATTTTCTACTTATACCCTGGTACAGGCTGAGATATAAGGGTTTTAACTCTGAGGTCCCACTTTGCACCTATTGGACTAACTAATATGACAGAAAAGGAAAGTGATAAATGTTGGAGAAGATGTGGGAAAATTGGGACACTGATGGTGTTGGTGGAGTTGTGAACTGATACAACCATTCTGGAGAGCAATTTGGAACTATGCCCAAAGAGCAATCAAACTGTGCATACCCTGTGATCCAGCAATATCACTACTAGATCTGTATCCTAAAGAGATCCTAAAAAGGGGGAAAGAACCTGCATTTACAAAAATACTTATAGCAGCTCTTTTTGTGGTGGCAAAGCATTAGAAACTGAGGGGACGCCCATCAATGGGGAATGACTGAACAAGTTGTGGTATATGAATGTAGTGGAATACTACTGTGCTACAAGAAATGAGGAGCAGAGAGACTTGAGAAAAACCTGGAAAGGCTTACATGAACTGATGCTGAGTGAAGTGAGCAGAACTGGGAGAACATTGTACACAGTGACGAGCAACATTGTGTAATGATCAGCTATGACAGACTTAGCTCTTCTAGACAATACAGTGCCCCAAGATAATTACAAAAGACTCACCACATCCAGAGAAAAAATGCAGATTCAAGCATACTGTTTTCACTTGTTTGGGTTTGCTTTTTTTTTCTTTCTTGTGGTTTTTCCACTTTGTTCTTATTCTTCTTTCACAACAAAACTAATGTGGAAATAATGTTTAACATAATTGTATATGTATAACCTAGATCAGATTGCTTACTGTCTTGGAGAAGGGAATGAGTGAGAAAAATTTGGAACTCAAAATCTTATAAAAGTGAATGTTGAAGATTATCTTTACATGTAATTGGAAAAAATAAAATAAAGTTAAGTGGGGGGAAAAACAAACCACACCATAGGAAACTCTTTAAAAAAACAGCAACAAAGAATCAGTTCAGATTGATCAGGTCGGGGAAAGAAGAGAAAAGAAAAAATATTCATTGTTGACTAATAAAAAAAATCTTCTTACTAAAAAAATGAAATATGAGGGTTTATAGGGGTCTCAGCCCCGAATCTGCTGGGACCTTCCCTCTGAGATTAGCTCCTTTTAACTTTTAGATAGCTTGTATGTACCTAGTTGTTTGTGGTGTTGCCTCCCCTGTTAGAGGTAAGTTCCTTGAGAGGAGGGCCTGTTTTTGCCTTTCTTTGTATGCCCAGTGCTTAGCACAGTCCCTGGCACACAGGATTTAACTTAAACCTTTGTGTCAGGCACTTTGTTTGGGGCTAAGAATACAAAGAAAAATGGAACGCTCCCTTTCTTCAAGAAGCTCTCATTCCAACGTAAGTGAAACATGTATATAGCCCACTCTTATCAGATGCATGAACGCTAAGTGGAGGGACACAGAACAACCTGAATGTCACCTCTAATGATCCTAACAGTGTCCCTTCTATTAGGGTATTGCCATTATCATTTCAAGATTACTATTTTAAGGAGTGCTCAGGTCCTTCAAAGATAGGAATGTGAAGGGTTTAAGGAATAGGATGGTTGGAGGGTAGGGAAGCCGGAAAGGAGGAGAGAGAATAGGTGGGTATTCCTCTCCCAACATTCCTTTTTTCATAAACTGCACCTTAACATCCTATCTTGTTTGTGAATTTGAAGAGGTCGTTCTGAACCTTTGTCTGGGCAGGCAAAAGTCTCCTGAAGGATGGGGCTTTCAAGCACCAAGTTTGCCAGAGTTGGCTGGGGGTGGCCTCTGTTGATCTGAGGATTATTTTCGAGCAGGTGGGGAGTTTTCATATGAAATCCCAGTTTACTTTAGAAATCTGGGAAACACCTGGCTTCCTCTGGAAGCTTTACCCTGTGGAAATATGTGTCTTTGATTTGGTTGTCTTTTTTGAAGAGTCCATGGTTTTCATAACATTATATTAATACATATAGAAACATGGATATGTAGGAACATTATGTGCTTCTATTCATTCTGTTATAGATTTAGATCTGGAAAGTTGCTAAGATTGTCAGTGTCTTCCATTTTACAAATGAGAAGACCAAGATTCAAAGACAATAAGTTCACTCACGCAGATAGTAATTTGAGAAACAAGATTTGAACTCAGGTCCACCGACTACAGAACCTATGCTTTTTCCATTGTACCACATGGACCAGAATTGTGATTATTTCCTTATATCATAACACCCTGGGTCACAAGCCAACTCTCCTATGTCTGTATAAACAGTTCCCTTCCCCCTCATTAAAGCTGTTTTTTCTTGTGTCTTCAGCATTTCTTCTTGAGATTTCCCATCCTTCACTGGCTTATTTCCTCATAGAATTTTAATCAATCAGATAGATCCTCCCCTTCCTTCTCTGAACCCTTGGAAATCTATGTTCCTAAAATCTAAGATATGTTTCAGTCTATGTCTGACTTTCCTCTATCATAAATTCCAAAGTGAGTGGATACTTTCCCTCTCCATTGGGTGTTTATTTCTGTTTTATCTGTAACTGCCTCCTTATTGATGAGAATTTGGTCCAGTTCCCTTTTTGAAGGATAAAGTGTTTTAGACTTGTGTTTTTAAAAATTTTCAAATAATATTTATTTTTCTCTTCTACCTTCCCCCACCCTTAAAAAAGAAGAAAAAAAAACATAAAATGAACTCCTTGAAACAAAAATGTATTAAAATAAGTCCCTGAATTGACCATGTCCAAAATGTATATCTCATTCATCAGGAGGTGAGTAGGTCCTCACCAAACCCCTGATCACTACACTTATCAGAATTCTTGAACTATTCCAAGTTCCTTTTCTTAACAGTGTTGTTACTGTATAAATTGATCTTTTGGTTCTGTTTACTTCACTGCATGAATTCATGTCAGTCTTCTCAGGTTTCCAGGAAACTGCCCCATTCATCATTTCTTATGGCACAATATTACTCCATTACATTCACATACCCTAATTTGTTCAGCCATATCTTAGATCCTTAATTCTTTGCCACCACAAAAAGAACTCCTATGAGGGTTTTGTGCACATGGGTCCTTTTCCTCCTTCTTTAATCTTTCCGGGGCATAGACCTGGTGATAGTGATATTTGTTGGGTCAAAGGATATGGACAACTTAGTGACTTGGGGGGTATAATTCCAAATTGCTTCTCATCATAGCCAGACAGATTCACAGCTTCTCTAGCAATCCATTAATATTCCTGAAAGAATGAAATTATTAATACAAGACAGGAAATTATAAAAAAATTTTTTTTTTACTTAGCAAAGCAAGACCAGAGCAAGAAGAGAAAAGAATGAAAATAGGAGACAGACAGACACCTCTCCCCAAATATCTGGGTAATTTATAATCCCCATCAGTATTCTATTCTGCCCCTGTGCCAGGTTTCTGATCCTTTAATCCATTTCTCCTGTCTGTTGCGTACTTGGATAACAATATCTCTTCTGTTCTAATGTTGATCTTTACCCAGATGCTTTTCACCATGCTTACTCTGGCTCCAGGAGTTCCTCACATGACTGTGTCTTCTCGATGCATGAAACCCTTCTGCTTTCCTTTTGCCCATCTTAAAACTTTTGAAAAATATATAACCTTCTAGAGGCCTATTCCAGTCATGGATCCCATCCTACCAAGTCACAGTGATACTTATGAGGTCAGATTTTCCTCCACCCAAGGAGCTCTGGTTCAGCTTGTATGTTATATGTAGTTTGTACAATTTTATATAGGCATGGGAGTCCATGGATTTTATTGCTGGCTCCTTCCTTGGATTTTTCTCTCGAGATTTTCCAGATAACTACCTTTTTTTTTCTTTCTACACCAGAACTGTTCTCTATGGTAGCTACCTTGGCACAAGGTTTTCGGCAGTTTTTACTTCCCACCTTTTCAGTCTTAGGCCCTTTGGATTAAATTTGAAAGACTCCAGGAAAATACTTTTACTGGTTGCATGGTTATGGTTATGGTTCCATGCCTGATTCAATGGACCACTCAGAGACTGAAGGTTAAGATAGGTAATTTATTTAATAAAAGCTTATTCAGCAAACTCCAAGTTGGGGGAGGAGGGAGCAGGGAACAGCCCACAGAAAAGTAAAAGCAGATAAAAGCAGTCCACAAGGAAGATCCCTGGGGATGAGGCGCTCCCCATCAGAGGCATAGAACTGTCTTTATACAGTATTCTTCTTAGCCAAAGGGACCACAGCTGGGTCCCAGATCACAAAATTAAGCAAAATTACCCCAACTTTGCACCACAGAGTCTTGGCTCACAACAGCCGGAGTAGGTGGTGTGGGAATGTGGCCGTTAACTCAAGCCACCCCAGCTCCCACCTGCCTACTGCCCCACAACATAGAGATTGAGTCAGCAGTCATTTATAAAGTGCCTCCTTCATTTCAGGCACTGTGCTGAGCACTGGGGATTTAAAGAAAAGTAAAAAACAGTCCCTGCCCTCAAGGAGGTCCCATTCTAACAGAGGAGACCACATGTGATTAGCTAGATACAGGCAGGGTATAGAGAGAGCAGATGATGGAAAGTAATCTCAGAGGGAAAGGCATGTAGAAAATGTGGGATTTCAGCAGAGTCTCAAAGGAAACCAGGCAGTTATGAAGGTGAAGGGGACAGAACATTTCAGGCATGAGGGCACAGTTACAGAAAATGGAATGTCCTAAACCAGGAAAGCAGGCGAGCCAGCTTTTTCCGAGTCACTTTTTCAGAGATTGTGTGGAGAGGGGGTAAATTGTAAGAAGGCTGGAAAATAGGAAGGGTCCAGGTTGTAAAGATCTTTGAATGCCAAAGTGAGATGTTTAGATTTGATCCTGAAGTAACAGAGATGGTTATTATTATTTAGTATAGAAAGTAACATAGTTGGACCTGTATTCTTAAAAAATCATTTTGACATTTGAGTGGAGAATAGGTTAGAATGAGGAGACACATGAGTCAGGGAGGCCAACTGGAAGACTATTACTAAGTAGTCTGGGTGAGAAGTAATGGGTGCCTAATGTAGGGTGGCTGTGTGAATGGAGAGAAGAGGACCTAAATGACAGATGAGGCGCAGGCAGAAATGACAAGATTTGGCAACAGGTTGGAAATGTGGGTTCGTGAGTGAGGAGTCAAGGATGATGCTGACATTTCAAGCCTGAGTGACTGGGAGGATGGTGGTCCCTCTAACACTAATAGGGAAGGTGAGAGGCAGGGGAGGTTAGAGGGAAACAAAATGTGTTCTGTTTTTGGACATGTTGAGCTGGAGAAGGAAATGGCAAACCACTCCAGTAACTTTGCCAAGAAAACCCCAAAGGGGTCACAAAGTGTTGGACTTGACTGCACAACAACAAAAACATTGCCTTGCTGGGAAGAGGCAGTCACGTGGTTGGACTTATTTGAAGACCTCCCTTTCTCCAGTTCCAGCCTTGTGTCAGGTACTCAGTTTGCATCCAGAATGCCTCCACAACATCTCCTAACAAGAGGCAAGAGCAGAAGGAAATTGGAGAGTCAGGAGGAACACATGTTAGGCAGTCTCCATCCCTGGCCAGGAACCTGTCATTCCTCTGTTTTAAGCTATGGCCCAGAAATCCAGATCCCCCTTCTCAGACATTATTTTAAGAGTCTTTCTAATGTCTCAAATCTGTCTTTTCTGAAAGACTTTGGCATCAGTGATAAAAAATGCCAAGATCCTATAGTCTTCAGTCTTAATCCCAATACTTCATAATCCTAGACCTGTTTTCTAGATTCTCATTGACAGTGTCATTTGTGCCCATGTGAATCCCTAGAAGTGATTAGTAATCAGCAGGTTGCTTGATTTCTTCTGACTCCTGGGAAGTTCTCTGTCATATCCAGAGTACGTGCTTTAGGAAGATAGTCGAACTATATTATTATCATCAAAAATTCAAATAGCTGCCTTCCCCACACTCACCCCTAACAGTGAATCAGGAGCCTCCACTTCTTAATAGGGGTTCACAGGGTGGGAAGATGAAGAAACAAGTACTTTCCTCCTCATAGGGGACTAGAATACTCTTTTTCAAGAAAAACCTCCTATCAATTATTTAACTCTTCTGTAGTTCCTAGGACAAGATGGTGGGAATGGTCCACCACCGGGTGCAAGAAATAAGGGAGGTACATTTGTCTGCAGGCAATTTAAACACTATAATAAAACCAAATAAAAGTCAGTCTGCTTTTTATTATCACCATGCACTAGTAATGCTAAACAATGTCAGTGATAGAATACTCCCGATCCAAAAAAATCTTTCATTGTCTAAGTTCTAAACAATTGCTGCATGACTGCAGTTGGCCCCCAACACACCCAGCCCCAGCTACTCAATATGTTTGTAAAGGTTTGGGATCATTCCAGTTTTTCTTCAACCCCTGGGGTTCTACATACTCTTGTAGATTAACAGTGAACAATGAGATCACTTACCCACTTGTCCTCAGTTTCCTCATCTGTGAAATAAGATTGGACTAGTTAGACCTTCCAGCTCTAAGTTTTTGATCCTATGATTCTTCAGTGTTAAACATCATTTAATTCAGTAAGGAATAACGACATGTTCTTCATTAGGAATCTATTATAGTAGGGATCTCATATCTCATCAGTGTTTCAAAGTGGCTTTTTTTTCCATTACATTTTTGTTTAAAATTTTACTTGCTAGCTTAGAACTTCTAAGGGGAAGTAGACATTTGTTGTATTTTTTTTTCTTCTCGGTATTTGTTTTGTGTTATGTTCACGTGGTCTTTTTTTTGTAAGTTTACTTTTTTCCATTTTCTCCTTTGCTTAGTACTTTTTAAAAAGGTGGGGAGACTGGGGAAGATGCCTCATTAAGTTAATTTTCTCATAAAATTTCATTGCAAAGGCATCTATCTCTCAGTCCAGACACCATAACCACGCTCAATTCCTCCAAGACCCAGAACCCTCCCTGAAACTTTAGTCCCCCTCTCTTGGTACCCTCAGAATTGAGCTTGGAAGCAGGAAGACCTCCAGCCTGGTTGGTAGTTGCCCTGCTATTGCTCCATTTATACTGTGAAATGGTCTACAAATCAAAGCCCCTCTTTGGGTGAAGGGCTCTTTGTTCATGGGTTCAGCACCTCTAGGCTTAGTCTCTTGTTTCCCCTCTTTTTTTTTCTTCCAGCCTTCCCCTTGGGCTGAGATGTCTTCTGCTTTGGAAGCCTGGCTGCCCGCCTGTACCATGGATGGCATTTCCTCTTCAAAGGTCTGCGGCCACAGCTGTCCAGCCCTGTAGAAAGAGCACAAACCTTTGAAATAGCTGTGGCTTCACTGGATGCAGAATTGGAAGTCATGAGCCCCCTTTTTTCTTTTTTGCTTCAGACCTTTGGTTTCTTCATTTGGTTACAGTTTTCCTCAGTCACATTTGATTCTGACTAATGAGATCGGTGGCTTTTAAATGTTTGTTTTTGAATACTTGGGTGACCAGCCAACATGCCAAGCTGACCATCCTGAAAGCAGTCTCTTTTTGCAGAATCCAATGCCTGGAGGAGAAAAGGAGAAGCCGCTCAAGAAAGGTTACTCCAGCTGCCTCCAGGAGAACCAGCTCTGCAGCCAAGACCTCCATCTGTGGGTTCTAAGCAGAACGCTTCTGAAGCTTGAGTGGAGAGAGCACTAGTCAGGCAGCATCCTGGGCTCGCTCTTGAAATTGAAGTCGTTCTTTTGATTAACTGGAAGGGCTGGAAGATGTCCCATGGCCAAATTGGGGGTTTGTGTATTCATAAGCTTTTATTTTACTTTTTCTAAGTTTCGCATAAATTGCTAAAATCTCTCCCTGCGGTTTTCAAAGCCATCTCTGTCAAACCAGAATTTGTCCCCACCTTAAAACCCTTCCTACACATCCTGAGGCACCTCTGGGAGTCTGAAGAACCCCAGGCCCTGGTTCGACACTGAATTACTTGTCTCCATGTGACCTTTGTCTGAATGTAAGTGAAAAAATTTAATGAATGTAAATGAAGAAACTTACTGAATGTAAGTGAAGAAATTTACCGTCAGGGCAATTGCCCTATGGGTCTTTGGGGACCGGGCAGGTGGGGACTGATACCCAATCACAGCCTTCCTTGGACTGTCTTTGTCTTTGTTAGAGTCCTATTTCTGTGCTCCTTGAGAGCAGGAATGATGGTGTTTGTTGCATTTGCATCCACTGCCTTGGAAAGTCTAGCCCAGTGTGTCACACATAATAGGCGTTTAATAAACATTTCTTGAATTAATTATTATAACATTACAGAATGTCCATAAGTCATTCAACAAGCATTTCTTAAGCATTTAGCTATGTGTCATATACTGGAGATACAAAGACAAAAGGGAAATAATCCCTGTTCTCAAGGAGCTTACATTCTAACAGGGACATAGATTTGAGTGTGTGTGTGCACACATGCATGAACACATCCACACACAAAACACATTATCCTTCCTGTTTGACAAATACACATTCTTTCCCCTATTAGAATATACATAGATTGATACCTAGATAGACAGATAAAAGATGGATAGAAAGTGATTGATGGGTAGATAATAGATATATAATGATAGATAAAAAGATGATAGATAAATGATAGGTAGATAACATAATCATGGAAAGATGGATAAAAATGATTGATAGGTAGATGATAGATATATAATGATGGAAAGATGGTAGATAGCTATAGGTGGGTGATGGATATATAATGATGGAAAGAAAGATAATAGACATGCATGGGATTTTGGTGAGGGGAGACTGGTAGCTGGGAGCATCAGGAAAGGCTTCATGTAGAAGGTGATACTTGAGCAGAGCTTTGAAGGAAACAAGATTCTGAGGGATGAGGAAAGGCTGCACTCCATGCATGGGGGACAACCATTGCACATATCTGCTTCAGGCGCCCCATCTGTGTGTCGGTTAGTCCATGGAGCCCTCCCCCAAAACTAGCACACATGATTACTTTTCTCACAAACGTCTAGCAAGTCCTAAGGGCACAGATGTCAAAATGCAAACATGATGAGCAGATACTTCCAAAAGTAATGACTAATGCTGACTAGAAGAGCCTCTCTCCTTACGGGACTCCCACCTACTCCCCAAGTCTCTGCTTGTAGCTTTGGGACAACATTCTGGGTCGGGACCAATCCAGCTGGAGACAGAATGCCCCATGGGAATGATTTCTGGCTCTGCCCAATCCCCCTCAGCCTCTCCTTTTACTAGAGAAAAAAAGCCACTTCTCCATCGTATCAGAATGCTCAAGGTATTTCCTTCTAGCTTGAGTCCCCTGCAGAGAGAAATCCGAACCTCCCAGTGGTGCAGATTGTAGTGAGGTTTCATTTCAGAGCGTGTCTTTGATATTTAGCTTAGTTTGGAAATAAATATGCCTAGTGAGACGAGCCTCCCTGTGCCCCAGTTCAGCTGGGAACAGCATCCCAGGCAATAGGGACATTACGTCTCTTTTCCTAGATGTCAGTTTCCTCCTCTGACATGAAGCACCATGAGACACTATCTGAGGTCCCTGTCAGCAGGAGGAGCTAGCTCTCCCTTTCATTCCAGATGATAGTTGAGAAAAAAGCAGTTTACGTTTGTGGCATCAGATGACCTGCGTTCAAATCCTGGGACCTCAGGTGAATGCCTTCTCTTTCTTGGGCCTCTGTTTACTCATCTGTATTATGAGGTTGGATGAGATGGTCCCAGAGGTCACTTTCATTCCTAGAACTGGCCTCCATAAGAAGGTTTCCTTGTGGAAATTCAATCCTAATTCTTCTGGAGCCTCCTGTCAAAGGGCTTCAGGCAGAGCCTTAGTCATACAGGACAAGTTTCTGTTTGCTGGTGATACATGTCAGAGATCTCTCGTATTTTTGTTTCAATATGATACCTTTTGTTTTTGTATTCTTCAGAGGGTTGTCTTTTGCTTGTGTAATGTGAACACAGGCAGGTTTTTCCATCCCTCCCTCATGCCTGGATCTCAATTTTCTTCATTTCTATTCATGCGTCAGAGTTGCAGGGGGGAAGGGGAGTGAGGAGTTAGTTTGCATGGATTTTGCACCCTTCTCATTCTTTGCTTCTGTACTCAGATGCCTCGGATTTCCTTAGACAGTTCTCTGTGAGCTGATAGACCACTTCTTTGGGAGGCAGAGTGGGTAGAGCACTGAATTTAGAATCAGAGTTCAAATCCAACCCATGCCATGGATTAACCCCATGACCTTGAGTGAATTATTTCAACTCTCTTGGTCTCAGGTTCCTCATCTATAAATTGAAGAAAATTGACCTAAATGACCTCTGAGGTCTCACTAGGGTTGGACAAGGTGACCTCCAAGACCTCTCTTAGGTCTTCATCTGTAACCCATGATCCCATGACAAGCTAATGAAGAACCATGGCCATATCCTGCAGTGTGGCAAAAACCCCAGCCTTCAACCTCTCTGCCCCCCAACAACTCTAAAGAACATGGAGGTCTCATGACCTGCAGGAGGAGACACATCCAGGTTGAGTCAGCTTCCAGGGTCAGGCGATTATGGTGGTGATGGTAATGGTAAGGACAGTTGACAAGTTTCTGTACGATGAGGTTTGCAGAGAACTTTCTGTGCATTTGAACAACATTAGAGTTTCATAACAATCTTATGAGGAAGATCCTACAGGTATTACATTATCCTCTTTATACAGATGAGACTTGCCCCCAGTTCACATAGCTAATATTGTCAAAGACCAGGTGTCCACTTTGTCAACTGCACTCAGTGTATAAGGGAGCTTCAGGGATAGCCCCATCTTGACTAGGTCACATACTTCAAAATCAAATGCACTCATTTGGACTGAGCCCCTGGAAAGTCTAAATCACAGTCTTAGGCTTAAAAGAAATCCCATTTTTATTATTTTAAAATATATGCATCTAACTCAACATCGAGAACCAGATCAGCTTTAATGAATCTGTGACTCATGCAATATAAACAGATTACCTCCCTGGGTAATGAGAGAACTGGTCGATGCCATTGCTGAGCCAGTCGGTAATCTCAGAAAGACTAGGGAAAAGGAAGGGTGAATTTACTGATTCTCCACAAAGAGAAGATAGTGAAAACTACAAGTACAATAGGCCAGTGGGCTCGACTTCACTTCTTAGCAAAACTCTAGATGGATTGTTAAAGGGATAATTAGTGAACAGCTAGAAAAGGAATTAATGGTCATAAAGAATCCATGTGGTTTCATCAAGAGCAGACCATCTCTCAGAAATGTTTTTTGACTGAATTGCTAGTATGGTAGATCAAGGAAACCTTGTATTTGTACTTTACCTAGATATTGTTGAAGCATTTCACAATCTTTCATTCTATTCTTATGGACAGAATAAAGAGATATGAATTGGACAGGTGGGTACACATCAGCCTCAGTGGTTGGATCCAAAGAGTAGCCATTAATGTTTGGATAACAACCAGTCAAGAGTTCTCCAGTGAAGTGTGCCAGGGATCAGAGCTTGTGAAAATACAGGGACAGTAATGAAACATCACTGCCCTCAGTGTCCATTCTGTCAGGGAAAACAACATATATACATATAAGCATTGGCTAAAATGCTGGACTTAGAGGCAGAAGATCTGAGTTCCAGTTGAACTGTGAAGCTGTAAGCCAAACTATATAGAGTCAAATTAAGAGCATGACAGACTATCATAGATGGCTTTCTCAAGGAGTTCAGTCACAAAAAAAAGGAAAAATATGGTTTAATTGTTAGTGGAGATGGATAGCTCAGGTAAGAGTTTTTTGAGGATAAGAAAGACACGGGCATGTTTGTAGGCAGCAGGGAAGCAGCCGATAGACAGGGAGAGATTAAAGATGGTTGAGGAGCAATGTCTTAGAGAAAGTGGGATGGAATGGGATCGCTTGTGCAGATAGAAGGGTTTTCCTTGGCAAGGAGAAGGACCACCTCTTCATAGGAGACAGGAAAAAGGAAGAAATAGTGAAGGAGCTCTCAGGGAATGGCCTAAACTTTTTTGGTAAAATGTAATACAAATTTCTCAGCTGAGAGAGAGTGGCAAAGGGGACCCATGGAGGCTTAAAGAGAGCTGATCCTTCCTCAGATACTTTGTGACCCTAAGCAAGTCACTTAACATCTCTTTCCTCAACTATAAAAGAGAGACAATAATAGTACCTATTGCTCACAGAGTTGTGAGAACCAAATGAGATAAAATATATAGTGTTGTTCAAGCCTTAAAGTGCTATAGAAACATTAGCTATTATTAAGGAGAAAGGAGACTTGGGCTTGACCTGCTTGATTCTCTTGCTCAGGGTGCTTCCTTAGCAAGCTTCAGAAGGATGATGGGTGGGGAGAGGGGAGAATTCATTTTGTTTCAGATATGCTTGGCCGGTGGAATCTGGCCATCCAGTCAGCAGGCCAGCCTGAAGTTGGGGTTTATGGAAACATGTTTACATCTAATCCCCCATTTACAAAGGGTCACCCTAGTTACTCCACCTGGAGGAGTGACTCAGATTAAAGACTCTCCCCCCAGGGTAGAAGTAGGCCTTTCAGAAGAACAGGAAGGGGGTCAGTTACCCCAGGGCATCAAGTATGGTAAGACAATGACCAGTCAGCGATAGCAACAAAAACCCCAGGCAGCAACCATCAGTGCATGGAGAAACAACAACAAACACCAGCAACAACCACCCCAGCAAATGCAAATGTTCGAACCAAAAAATCCAAGAGAGCCAGAGAACATGAGCTCATTCCAGTTGCGAGCTGGCCAAAGCGGCATCTGCTCCTGCATCCTCCTTCCAGCTTTCCCTCGCATCTATCCCCTCCTATCCCCTGGTGCTTCTCTGCATTCACAGAATTCTGACTGGGCCTACTCACAGACAGGGCTCTCTCTCCAAGGAGAGCCAGGCCCTTTAGCCGAGATCTGCACTCTACAGAAGAGGATTTCTCAGAATATCCCTCCCAGAATGCTTGACTCGGTCTGCTGGGGCCAGGCAGGCAGAAGCAATATGGGCCTTTATCCACCATGTGGGCCTGGACAGGCTGCACTTGTCTTCTTGCCCTGCTGCGTCACTCAACAAGAAACAATTGATTGGACAGAAAGCACTCCACACAGAACCCTTGAACTCAGGGGTTCTGCTCTGGGAGAGTCAGGGTGTTCTGTTCCTCACTGTGTCCCTGCCTACCACACTCCTTAAGCCCCTTAGTTTCCCTACTTTTTTCCTACATGATTTGGGAGAAACTCTGCTCCTTGAGGTGAGGGTTGGAGAGGGACACCCTGTAATCTTTGTTTCCATTCATTCCATCCTTCCAGGAGTCATCATCCTTGACTGGGCTGTTAAATTTGTTCAGGGCAGGTATGGTGGATGTCCACTTTATTTTTCTATTTTTCTTGTTTTCTCTCCATGTCTGCTACCCTCTTGAAGGGGTTGTCAAGTCCAGAGCCTTTGCTAAGTTGGGTTTAAAACACACAGTAATGAAATGTGCCATTACCTTCATGAGCTCAAGACAAGGAGAGCCACACTTTTCAGGGCTGAAACTTCACCATGTTTTCTGCAACTCGTCTTCAAAAGGAGATCATCAGCATGGTAGAAGTAAGGAGCTTTGTATCAGACATATTAGGTTGAGCCACAGCACATTCATTTGACAATTTGCACCATGTCCAGTGGCCCAGAAAATTTTGACTCCTCAGTAAGAGAGAACCAACCAGGCAGTTAATTTTGGAGGACCTGAGTCAGTAAAACAAGGGGTGCCACTGCCCACGGATTTGTGCCTAGCATGAGCTGTGATGGTTTGCTTTTACAAACTCCTATCCATCCTAACACTGAGGTACAGGACGTCTGTACCATTAAGGAATCTTAATAAATTCTGGTCGGTTCATTCACGTAGCATGCTATTCAGTGACACAACCCTGCCCCCCCAAACACCCCAGCATTGACCTTCATTATAAACCCCCAAACCCTGTGTTTCTGAGCCTGGGTCTTGTGCCTGTAACTTCTAAATGCCAATCATCTCGGACAGCAGAGACCTTGTAGGAAGGAGACCAGAGTCAAAGAGCTGGCGCAGATCATGGAAGGAGGGACCAGTACAAACAGCAAGTCCTCTTTCCCCCACACTAATAGAGAAAGGGGGAAAATGCATTGAAAAGAGATACAAGAGGAGCCCCAAACCAACTGTAGAATGGTATTGACTCCCAGAGCTGACATCAAAAGGGACTGTGTTCTTGACAAGCCAAACCTAAAATTGGAGCGGCCTCTCCGGGACCTCTTCATGGCTCCATTTCTTCACAAAACACATCTCAGGTTCCATGAGGCCAAGGATCATGGCCCTAGGGTCCCCAAATGCGTCAAGTGGAAAGTGCCGAGGCCCCTTCAGACTTCTTGAAGTCCTGCTGGGGCCCTCATCTTTGTGTTAGGCTGCAGTCATTGTTCCTGCTCTATTTATATGAGAGCCAATGGGGTTACCTAATTCCAACTGTACCAGGTCACTAGTGTTGCAATAGAGTTTCAGAAGTTCTAAACTATGACCCCCTCTCCCCCGCCAAAGAAAGAAAGAGGGAAAAAAAGAGGACAAGTTTGTATTTGTATTGTTGCTATGGAATTCAGTTCAACTGTATTCAGATGCAGTTTCTTTTTAAAAAAAAAAATTAAGCTGTGTACTGCAGCCGACCAAGCTGACATGATGTTTATATTACGATGTTGCCATGGCAGTGCATATGGTTTTATTTGGTGGAAATTTGTGGTAAAAATCGAAGGAAGTCATATGTATGCAAGACAAACAAAAAAAGAGGCTCAGAAAATAAATACTGAAATTGAAAGGGTCATTGAAGATAACTGAACAGTAAATCAAGGACATCGTCCCATGAGGATCACTCAGTTGGGCAAAGTTTTCCCCTTTTCAGGTCATCCCAACCATATCCCCACAGCCTAGAGGAAGGGGATTATTTCTAACAATTAACAATCACCTACTATGTGCCAAGCCCTCAGCTAGACAGTGTACAAAGGTAAAAATGAAGTAATCTCTGCCCTTAAGAGCAGAACTTAGGTTCTCTAAGAGTAGGGGAGAGAACATGTACATATATAAATATGTGAGATATATGCATGGTAAGTGGGTCAATATATAAAGACCACCAGCTTCCATGTGACATTGACAGACATCCAATCTAGGATCTACCTCTGAGGGGAACAAGAGGATGATCTTGCTTGGATACTTGGGTACTTTCTTCTTCCATCACCTATCTCCAAGAGGAATATTGGGCTAGAATTATATCTATCCACCACACCACAAATATCGATAGTCTAAGAACTCAAGCTTATAATACAAGGGTACATATGTTGGGAGCAGAGGAACCAGATCAATGCTACTTTCCCTAATTATTCTGAAGAGAAAGGAGAATAGCTTATTATTTCCAGGTTAGATGATTACAGAAAAGACTCACAAATAATGAGGAAAGCCCATTTATCCAAGCACAAGTTGGAAAATTTACACAGAATAAAATAAACCAAAGAAAACATTATGATAAAGAAGCACTTTGACTAGGGTTAAGATAAAACACACCAACCTAACCAAAGATATAGGGAATGATCTCACCAAGAAGAGTCCTTTCTCAGCAATCTCTGGATTGGATTATAAGCACTGGAAGTTAAGGGGTGTGTTAGGGAGTAGATCCCCACATGTTTGCAGCTCCAGTGGCTGCCAAGAGCCATTCAGAGGTTTGGACTTTCCTCTTTCAAAGGCATTCTCTAAAGTGCCTTCCAACAGTCACCTCTCACACTTGTACACAGCATCATGTTCATCATTCTCTTAATCAGTCAGGAGTCATGTCTCCTGTTCATTCAGTGACATGGCTGTCTCCGGGGGTGGGAGGTGGGGTGGAAATCCCAGGGTTGGGAAGAAGATGGAGTTATTGAGTATTATAATTATATATTTAGTAAATACCACATAAATACAATGTAGTTTAAGGAAGGAGGGTACTAGCAGTAGAGAGAGTCCATAAAGGCTTCACATAGCTGGTGGAACCTGAGCTGAGTTCTTGACACAAACCAGAGCCTCAATGAAGAAGGGAAGTGTCTTCATTGTAGGCGTGGGCAGTGACCAGTTCAAAAGCTCTAAAATGGGCAATATGGTACCTTGTGTGAGGAACAGCAAAAAGTCCAGTTTTGCTACATTTTAGAGTATAGGAAAGGAAATAATGTATAATGAGGCTGTAAATATAGCTTTAGTTTAGTTATAAAGATCTTTAAAACTAAACAGAAAAGCTTATTTTTAGACCAGAGACAAGAGGGCCCCTAGGTGGTGCAGAGGATAGAGTGCCAGGCTTGAAGTCAGAAAGACTCATCCTTAGCTGTGTGACCCTGGGCAAGTCAATTAATCCTGTTTGCCTCAATTTTCTCATCTGTAAATTGAGCTGGAAAAGGAAGTAACAAACCACTCCAGTCCCTTTGACAAGAAAACCCAAATGGGGTCTTGAAGAGTCAGACATGACTGAATAACAAATAGGGAACCAGTTTTAAATAGGAGAGTGACATGGTCAGGCATATGCATAAGGGGAAATGTCAGAATGAAGAGAGACTAGAAAACAGACCAGTTAGGAGGTTATGACAATAATCTGGTCAAGAAGGGATAGGGGCCTAAAATCAGTGGTAGCTATGTGAATAGTAAGATGGGAACAGATGCAAGAGGTGAGATGGAGGTAAAAACAGCGAGATGTGGCAACTGATTAGGCATTTGGGATGAAGGGGAGTAGGGAATCAAGAACAATCTGGGAATCTGGGCATGGTGTATCCTTGATAGAAATAGGAATGGGTTTTGGTTTGGGGGAAAATATATATATATATATATATATATATATATATATATATATCAATTAGAAGATTTAATTATGTACCAATCACTCTGCTAAGCACTAGTGTTAACAAAGAAAGGCAAAAACTAGTCCCTGCCCTCACGAAGCTCACATTCTACTAGGAGAAGCAACATGCAAATAAATAACTCTACATCTATAAAAGAGACAGCATAAATGGGGTAAGTGCAGAAAACAGTGACATGTTGAGTGTGAGATGCTTATGGGATGTTCTGTTGGAACAGCGGCTTGGGATGCAGGACTAGACTCATCTCCGTAGAGACGATGATTAACCCCATGAAAGCTGCTGAAGTCACCAAGTGAGAATAGAGAGAGAAGAGGGTTCAAAACAGAATCTTGAGGGATTCAGTTAGAGAATGTGATATGGATGGTTATTGAGCAAAATGTACTGAAATGGAGTGGTCAGACAGGTAGGAGGAAAGCTGGGAAAGAGTAATATCATGAAAACCCAGAGAGAAGAGGTAAAGAGGAGGATATCTCTCAAAATCCAGCACTGATTCTCCCTCCTACAGTAACTACTTTAAAGGGTTGTTGTGAGGGGCCAATGAGACAATCTTTATGAAGGATTAACACTGTGCCTGGCACATAGCAAGTACTGTATAATAGATTATAGTAGGTGCTTAATAAATACTTAGTGACTGATTGTTTGGTTGCTTGTTCTCCAACTAGCAAACAGGACACTAGCACCATCCCAAACTTTTCATGGACTAGCCTATACTAAAAAACAGAAGCATCTACAGTCTAATTGACTTTAAGAATATGTCCTGTCAGGGCTGGAGCCAAGATGGTTGAGTAGAAACAGGACTTATGCATGGCTCCAGCTTCCACCACCTTCGATACATATAAAATAATGACTCTAGGGGCAGCTAGGTAGCACAGTGAATAGAGCACCAGGCCTGGAGTCCAGAGGACCTGAGTTCAAATCCAGCCTCAGACACTTAACACAAAACTAGCTGTGTGAACCTGGGCAAGTCACTTAACCCCAATTGCCATACCTTCCCCCCTCCAAAATACAAAAAGAAAAAAAAATTTTAACGACCGTAAAATTATAGAGCTATAGAACCTACAAAGTGACAGAGAGAAACAAATCTGCTGAAAGCAGTGTGGCAGGGTAACAGGAAGGATCTCTCGCACCAGACTGGGAGCTGAGCACAATCCCCCAAGAGCCACAGTTCCAGCCCCAGGGTGGCCCTGAACAGTGGCATCCAGAGCAGATTTCAGGAGAGTGAATCACCAGCAGCTGTAGCAGTCTCCAGACTTCTCAACCCATAAACACCAAAGACAAAGTAAAAGGTCAGTGTAGAACTCTGTTGGAAGGGGGCGGGGAGAGGATGGAAGAGTGTGGTCTGGACTCTGCCCCCAGGGCAAGAAGCAGAGGAGGTTCGGCAGCTACTTAGCTGCCTGTGGAGCTCCTGGCCTGCAGATCATAAGGGGACCAAGCAACCATTCAAAGGGTAATCATTCTTGCTTTGACCTGCTTGGATCTGGGTCACAGTCTTGGGTGGTCCTGGGGTAAGAAACACCAGTGTGCCAGAACTTGTAGGGGCTGCAGAGAGGGCGCCCTCTTAATATCTCCAGCAGCTGCAAAAACCCCAGTGATTTGGGACAAAGCTCTCTCCATTCTGAAAGCAGAGTTCTACCGTGGCAAAAAGCTCAAAAGCCAAGTAATTGACTGGCAATATGAGCAAGCAGAGGAAACATAATCTGACCATAGAATACTTTTTGGTGACAAAAACAATCAAAGCATGGAATGGGAGGAAGACAACAAAGTCAGAACTCCTGCATCAAAAGCTCCCAAGAAAAATATAAACTGGTTACAGGCCATGGGGGAGCTCAAGAAGGATTTTGAAAATCAAGTAAAAGAAGTGGAGGAAAAATTAGGAAGAGAAATAAGAATGATGCAAGAGGAGCTGAGCCCGTCGCCATGGAGCAGGGAGCACCCGAGCTGCCGCCGGGGCTTGTGGCCGAGCCACTGGGGGGCCTGGACGCCGACCCGGTGGCGGCCGGGGATGAGCAAGCGGCCGGGATCAGATGCGGGGCCGAGGGCCGGCTCTCAGGCTCCGGGGATGCCACGATGACAGAAGGTAGTTTTTGGTCGAAGAAAATTGAAATTACTGTTTCAGAAGCAGAAAAAAGGACTGGAAGAAATGCCATGAACATGCAAGAAACTTACACAGCTTACCTCATTGAGACAAGATCAGTTGAACCAAGTGATGGCCAGAGTGTTCTTACAGACTCTCTTTGGAGACGGTATAGCGAATTTGAATTATTGAGAAACTATTTGTTGGTTTACTATCCACATATTGTTGTCCCACCTCTGCCTGAAAAGAGGGCAGAATTCGTTTGGCATAAACTCTCTGCAGACAACATGGATCCTGATTTCGTGGAAAGACGAAGAATTGGTTTGGAAAACTTTCTTTTAAGAGTGGCTTCACATTCTGTCCTTTCTGAAGACAAAATCTTCTATTTGTTTTTAACACAGGAAAATAACTGGAAGGAGACAGTGAATGAAACAGGGTTCCAGCTAAAGGCAGACTCCAGGTTAAAAGCTCTTAATGCAACATTCAGAGTGAAAAACCCAGACAAGAGATTTACTGAACTAAAACACTATGGTGATGAACTACAGTCTGTCATTTCACACCTCCTTCGAGTCAGAGCCAGAGTGGCAGACCGACTCTATGGTGTCTATAAAGTTCATGGAAATTATGGAAGAGTTTTCAGTGAATGGAGTGCCATAGAAAAAGAAATGGGAGATGGACTACAGAGTGCAGGACATCATATGGATGTCTATGCAGCTTCTATTGATGATATTTTAGAAGAAGAGGAGCATTATGCAGATCAACTAAAGGAATATCTTTTCTATGCAGAAGCATTAAGTCTATCTATCTTTTTCTAAGACGAATATCTTACATCATTTACCAAAATAAGCTCAAAATGGATATATGACCTAGATACCAACAGAGAGATTACAGGAAAATTTGAAGAACATGGAATATGTGACCTGTCAGACTTAATGGATAGCTGAACAATTTATGAATAAACAGATACAGAACAGTGTGAGGTGTAAAATGAATGCATTTTCAAGAGATGACTTCACAGAGTTTGGGAAGTTACTAAAAGAAAAGTTACACAGTACGAACCATCTCCATGTTGTGCCATTTCCTTGGAAGCACTAGTTTGAGATGTTTGGATTTCATTGGAAATTGATGGCTTGAAAAGGATTACCAATTCATTGACAGTGTTGTGCAGTGAAAAACAAACAAGGAAAGCAAAGCCAAAAAGAATGCTGTGCTTCCTGGAGGGGATTGAGATGATCTTGCAGACTGTGTTGGTTGCCGTGGAGGACATTTGTAAGGCTTTGAAGACTTGGTGTGACATTTCATCTTCTCCCCATTGTCTTCTGTTACCCTTTCTACATGCAGCACAACTTCCTTTCCTTTCAGTTCTGCCAAATGCTACAATTGAAAAAATAAGCAGCACAAAATCTTTTTTGTTTTGGTTAACCCATTGCCACTTAGGTGCTAATACAGTAGGGAACTTGGTTTTTGCTGACAAAAAGTTCAAGTCAGGAAACTTGGTTGCTATTGAATCACAGTAAAAGAAATCCTAATAATGTCATTGTTGCTATCTGATTCCAGGGCAGCAGAATCACTAAACTGGATACAGTAGGTACAACAAAACAAAAAAAAACATTCTGCAGTGTTTACTGGAAGCATTGAATAACACAGCCTTAACCATACCTGTTTGAACTATTTCATATCTTGTCAACAAAAGAAATGTGCAACAAGGGCATGTGAGTTGCATTTAGTATTAAAATTGCTTTGTCTTAAGGTAGAGCCCAAGGATTTTAAAAGTATATTGCAAAGAAGACTACTTATTTAAGGATACATTGCCTGAAATGGTTACTACTTTTAATTAAACAAATGCTTTATTAAAAAAAAAAAAAAAAGAATGATGCAAGAAAATCATGGAAAGTGAGTCAACAGTGTGACTGAAGAAAATAACACCTTAAAAATAGACTAACTCAAATGTCAAAAGAGGCCCAAAAAGCCAATGAGGAGAAGAATGCCTCAAAAAGCCAAATTTGCCAGATGGAAAAGAAATTTCAAAATATCACTGAAAAGAAGAATTCCTTCAAAATTAGATTGGAGCAAATGGAAGTTAATGACTTTATGAGAAATCAAGATACTATAAAACAGATCCAAACAAATAAAAATAATAGAAGGCAATGTGTAATATCTCATTGAAAAACCACTGACCTGAAAAATAGATCCAGGAGAAATAATTTTAAAATGATTGGACTACCTGAAAGCCATGATCAAGAAAAGAGCCTAGACACCATCTTTCAAGAAATTCTCAAGCAAAATTTCCCTGATATTCTAGAACCAGAGGGCAAAACAGAAACTGAAAGAATTCACCTATCACCTTTTCAAAAGATCACAAAAAGAAAACTCCTAGGAATATTATAGCCAAATTCCAGAGTTCCCAGGTCAAGAAGAAAATACCGCAGGTAGTCATGAAGAAACAATTTGTGTATTGTGGAAATACAATCAGGATAACACATGATCTAGCAGCTTCTACATAAAGGGATCACAGGGCTTGGAATATGATATTCTGGAGGTCAAAGGAGTTAGGGTTAAAACCAAGAATCACCTACTCAGCAAAACTGAGTATAATGCTTTAGTGGAAAATATGGTCATTCAATGAAATAAGGACTTTGAAGTATTCTTGATGAAAAAAACAGCTGAACAGAAATTTTGACTTTCAAATACAAGAAGCAAGAGAAATATGAGAAGGTAAGCAGGAAAAAAAATCATAAGCAACTTATTAAAGTCGAACTATTTACATTCCTACATGGAAAAATGACCATTGTAACTCATGACTTCTCAGTATGAGGATAGTGGAAGGGAATAATATATATGTATGAATAAGAGGGTGTAAGTGTGTATAAATATGTATGTGAGTGTGTGCATATGTATGTATATGTATACATAGATGGCACAGGATGAGTTGAATATGAAGGGATATCTAAAAAATAAAATTAAGAGGTGAGAGAGGAATAAATTGGGAGGACAAAGAGAGATAGAATAGGGTAAATTATCTCATATAAAAAAGGCAATAGAAAACTGTTAAAATGGAGGGGAAGAGCAGGAAGGTGAAAGGGTATGGGTCAACCTTACTCTCACTGAATTTCACTTAAGGAGGGAATAACATACACACTCAATTGGGTATCTTATGCTACAGGAAAATAGCGGGGAAGGGGATAAGAAAAGAGATGATAGAAGGGAGAGCAGATCAGGGGAGAGGGTAGTTAGAAGCAAACACTTTTGAAAAGGGACAGGGTCAAAGGAGAAAATAGAATAAGTGGGGGACAGGATAGGATGGAGGGAATTATAGTAAGTCTTTCACAATGTAACTACTATGGAAATGTTTTGCATAACTACACATGTACAACCTATATTGAGTTGCTTATCTTCCCAGTGGGGGTGGGTGAGGAAGGAAGAAGAGGAAAAAATCTGGAACTCAAAGTTTAAAAATCCGGAACAAATGTTTAAAAAAAATCATTGGTTTTTGTTTTGTTTTGTTTTGTTTTAACTTGCACCTGGGAAATAAGATATATATGCACTGGGGTATAGAAATCCATCTTGCTGGGCCGCTAGGTGGTGCAGTGAATAGAGCACCAGCCCTGGAGTCAGGAGGACCTGAGTTCAAATCTGGCCTCAGACACTTAACACAAAAGCTAGCCGTGTGACCTTGGGCAAGTCGCTTAACCCCAATTGCCCTCCAAAAAGCAAAAAGAAAAGAAAAGAAATCCCATCTTGCCCTACTAGAAAGTTAAGGGGGATGGGGAAGGATATAAGAGAGAACACATTAGGGGTGGGGAGTAATGGGGGAAAGGGGGAGAAAAATTTGTAACTCAAAATCTTGTGTAAATGAATGTTGAAAACTAAAATAAATAAATTGGGGGAAAAAAAGGCAAATAAAATTTTAAAAAAAGAATATGTCTTGTCTACTCTCAGTTCCTTAAAGCACTCTTGCAAATGAGCACTCCAACATTACCAGCTCATCAGAGCTTCTCATGGTCATACTATCTGACTTTTCCCAAGTAGGAGGTCTCGCAGAGAAAGCAAAGTTAATGAGACATAACTCCACAGCAATCCTAAAAGCTTGCCCAACACAGAGGGTCAATTATCCTGAGGGACTACTTGTAAATCTGGTTTCAACTTCAAGTCAACTTTGTCAACATTTCCTTTTGCAATGCCTGGATTAACATGCTAAAGGCTAGAAACCAATGAAAGAAAGTAAACAAATTCTAAGCAATTTTATGTTTTTAATGCTTTTGTATTTTGATGGATCTGTGATCTAGCTGATGAAGGTACAAGCTGTGTCTAAAGTTGGCAGCCACTTGTTAAATGTTCAGTGTGAGCATTTACAGCTCACAAGTCAGCAAGCATTACAAATCAAATTTTGTTTGTAATTCTATTTATTTATTTATTACAAATGTATTTGTAAATAAATTTTGTAAACATTATTTATTATTACACATTTATTTGTAAATTTAATTTTTTTATTGTCTTGACTTTAGAAAGTGATGGAGAAAATATTTATTGTTCAGATTAAACTTGAAAGTGTGTTGTACATATAGTTTTCCTCTGGGATAGCCAATTAAACTCAGATCTTTGAGTTAAACCCCTGCCATGCTACAGAGCCCAACACATCCCTGCCTGCCCTCCTTGACCAACTCATCTGTCTCCACCACCAACATTGTGGGGACCAGCCTCTAGATTACTTACCATTCCTTGTATCCCAATGGAGCATGGGGCTTGTCTGTTGATTATTTGTTTGTGATGTAACTATCTCAGTATTGTTTTTCCAGCAATGTTTCTCTGACTTCATATATAAGATCAGTTTCTTCAGTCACAAATTTTTGCCTTTATTCAGTATCAAAAGTCACCGAAATTACCTCTTCATTGTGATCATGGACAAGTCACTCTCTTCACTGGGGTTGAGTTTCTTCAACTGCAAAATGAAGGGTTTGGAATGGATGGCTTCCGGGGTCTAAACCTATGGTCCTATGGCTTCTTTCAAGCCTCAGCTCCAATCCCACCTTCTACAAGAGACTACCCATCTCCCTTTCCATCTTGGTACCTCTGAGATTACCTTCCTGTGTATGTCTTGTATGCACTCTGTGGTTTGCCTGTTATTTCTCTCATTAGACTGTGAGCTTGAGGGCAAGGACTATATTTTTGCCATTTTATTTGTATCCCTAGCACTTAGTGCAGTGCCTGATGCTTAGTGAACCCTAACAATGACACCATTCTTCTTACTTAGACATTGTTAGATGAAATCATAGTCTCCTGAATTGTTGGAGTGTGTTACCATCCTCCTTAACAGAATGGCAAGATTATATGGATATGTGATAAGATATTATTTTGTATCTACTTTGTATACATTTTGTATTAAAAAAAATTTTTTGTATCATTAATTTCCTTCAATTGATTGTAAACTCCTTGAGGTCAGGGCATGCTTCGTTTTTTGAATACACACAAAGTAGGCACTTAATTGGTGTTTATTGATTGGATTGGTTTGGGTTGGATAAGTTAACCTATTCAAAGAATTGTGTTACATATTCCAGAGGTCAGCATTTGGGCATTTAGTGTTATTGTCCAGGCTGCCAAAGGTGCCTAAGATTGCTCATAGAACAGAGCTAAAAAAAAAAAAAAGTATCTTAAAGGGTCATTTAGGCAAAGCATGTCATTTTGCATATGGAAAAGTAAGGCCAAGAGAAGGAAGTGACTTGCAAATAGTCACACAGCTATTCCAGCCCAGTAGATAATTTTGACTTTTAAGCAATCCCTTGAAAGAAGCAGTATGTCAGAATGCAACAATAGCAACAGAGTGAAAATAGTACCTAGAATAAGAGTCAGGAGACAATGTTTTAGTCCATGTCCTGCCAGTGGCTAGATGTGTGACCTTGGGTAAGTCCCTTCACCTCTGTGGGCTTGGTTTTCCCCCTCTATGAAATGAGGGGATTGGTCTCAATGATCTGCCTCTTAGAGATTCAAGGATTCTTTGTCATCTGGCCTTCCTGCAGCCCAGAAGAGATTTGCTGCCAGCTACTGTTGACTTGAGGAACTTCCTTCCTTTGAATTTGGTTCTGAATGCCTTCTGCTCCTTCAAATTCTCTTCATTCAAAAGGCAGTCATGAAGCTGAGATTCAGGCATCAGCCCAAGAGCCAAAAGTCAGAATCTCTTCCTCATTGCAGAATTATAGCTGTGCCTCAGAATAGGTAATATTTTTTCAAGTATATTTCCTTGGTCTCCTTATGATTGCTTATCTTTTATTCTACCACGTGTGTTAAAAGGTGGGTCCTGCGTCCCCTTTAGACTAAAACTGATTGAGTTTGTGGACTCTTCTGAGATCATTACCTGTGTTCCTCCCCAGCCCATCTTACATTCCTGTTCTCAGCAATGACAGTGTCATTACAATTACTGAGGCACTCTGTGAATTCCACATTCTCATTCTTACACAGGTCTTGGGACAGAGAATCGGGAGCACTTAGCAAGTCCAGACTGATCTTTGGGGCTGGTCCAAGCACTCATGGGCCAATGGGACAGTCAGTGAAAGGCCTTGAGACCATGTTCTACAGAAATCAGTTAAAGGAATTGGGGATACTCAGCCTGGAAAAGGGAAGGCAAGGAAAAATGAAATATTCGAAGGACTGTGATGTGGAAACAAATTATGCTTGTTAATAATGATTCATCTTTTTATAGCACCTTCAGAGTGGGAGGGGGAAGTGAAGACTTCATTCATCTGTGGCCAACATGGTGATGAAGCTCTCCAGATTTAGTCAGGCTACTTCTCCCATAGAAGCTGGACAGGCCTTCCACAGGCTGAGGCCTTTAGCTTCACAGGAGCAGGTAGCACCAGGGTTCTTTGAAGAACAGCCTTTGAAATTTTGAGACTCCTGGATCACCCCTACATAGATGTTTCACATATTATCACTTAAAGAGCAGATGAGAGTAGGCAAAGCACTTTGTAAAACTTCAAAGAGCTAGCTGCAATTATTATTATTAATATAGATTTATCCTGAACTTGAAGAAGGATTTTTTTCTACCTTATTATTTAGCTCTTTGCTATCTATTTCCTAAGTTAATTCATTCTCTCCCATCTACTTTCTCTTTTGGTACATAGAATTTTTGCCTATAATTAAAGGTAAAGTGATAATTTGTGGTCACAGTTTAGTCACTGCTAGAATAACTACTTTCTTAGGAGGTGGGAAGAAACTTTAGAGCTCATCTGTCCCAGGGGTTCTTAAGCATTTTTTCTATCACTGGCCCCTCTGGCAGTCCACTGAAGCCAATGGACCCCTTCTCAGAATGATGTTTTTAAAATGCATAAGACAAAATATGCAGGATTACCAAGGAAGCCAATTATGTTGAAATACAGTGATCAAAATAATTGTTTAAAAAATCCAGTTGGACATCTGATTAAGAAGCCCTATTGATATGGTCCAAACCCCTCATTTATTTTTTTTTAAAGTTAAACCATTCATTAAGAACTTAATATTGAACTCCAGTGCAACTAATTGCACTTGCTTAGTAACAATTTACATTTAAGCTAATTCAGTCCCCTTCTCAGTACTATTTGTAAATGCATAAATATTACAGATTACAAAATAACTACTTATACTGAAATACAATTATTGAATATAACATGTTGAAACCCAATTATTAAAATATTAAAAATACCTGATTGGGCTTCCGTTTAAGAATTCCTGATATGGTCCATATCCTTCATTTTAAAAAAAGTAAGCCATTCATTAAAACCATATTACATATCAATACAACTAATTAAAACTTACTTAATAACAATTTGCATATAAACTTTGTTTAGTAACAGTTCAATTCGGAGCATTGGATATTGTAACAGCACTTCAATGCCTTCCTCTAATCTCTGTCAGGATTTTTTGCTTGTCCATTCATTCACATCCATTTTTCCTCTTCTGTGGTTGTAGTTAGTGTTCTTGATTCTTCCGATTCTGATTTAGTTCTAACTTAGTCTGATTCCATTCTAATCTAGGCCTTGGATTGTTTCATAAAGGTTATTCCTGATTTCTTTATATTCCTTATACTTATCAGTCAAGGCTCAAGGTATAGTATGTCTAGCTGTGGCTGATCAGACCAGTACAAGCTTGGGATGCTCTACCACAGGCTGGGCACAGATAGTGTGTATGAACATTTGGTGTGGGGATATCTCTAAATTTGCACATCTCACCTTTCTTTTGAGCTGCTGCAGTTCTGCTTCGCTCAGAGAGCACAGAGCCTTCTCTGATGAAGACACTTCATGCTGGGTGGTCCTGTGCCAGCGTCCTCCATATCTCACAATCAGCGCCAAATACCACATTATGTGTTAGTTACTATACAGACAAAAATTAAAACAGTCCCTGCCTTCAGCAAGTTTATATTCTATCAGATGGAAATAACATGTGCTCATTTAAGTAAACAGTAGAATTCAAGTAATTTCTGAAGGCAGGACACAGATCTAATATGAAGAGCATTCTTCTAATAATACAACTGGGAAGAGCAGGGAAGAGTGGAATGGGGACACCAGAAGAATGTAGATAGATAGATAGGAGGGGACCAGGCAAGTACACAAATGGTAAATACAAAATACAGAAGGCAGAGGGGGTGCGACATGTACGAAGTATGGGGTGGAGTGCTTACAGCTGGGGAAATCAGAAAAGGCCTCTTATTAAAAGATGAAACTTGAAAAGAGCTAGGGTTTGGGCGGCTAGGTGGCACAGTGAGTAGAGCGCCAGCCCTGGAGTCATAAGGACCTGAGTTCGGATCTGGCCTCAGACACTCAACACACACCCAAACAAAATCCTAGCTGTGTGACCTTGGGCAAGTTACTTAACCCCAACTGCCCTCCAAAAAGGAAAAAAATAAAAGAGCTAGGGTTTCTAAGGAATGGAGGAGAAAGAGCATTCCAGGGATGGGAGATAGCAGAACCTTATGGAAGGCCTATTTGAAGGGGCAGGAGGAGAGCAATGTTCCTCCCTGGGCTCTGCTCCTGACTCTCCAAGCTTCTTTCTCCACAATGATCCAGCCATCTTCTCACCCTAGAAGATCCTTCCACTCTTCAACCCGTTCTATGATTGGTCAGTTCCTCCTGAATGTTGACTCCATTGCTACCCACTTCTTTTGCCACCCTGCCTTGGAGCAGATTCCTTCCCCTTCTGTTTCCTTTTACTTTCCTTCTATTAGGATATAAACTCCTTGCTTCTTTTTGTACTCCCAGTGTTTAACACAGTAAGAGCTTAATACTTGTTGACTTGACTTGAACATGTAGGCACAACCAGACTGGGGAATAGAAATTAGGCCTATTTGGGGGAGGGAGAGAAGGAAGAAAAGGATAAAACCTTCATTGGGGGTGAGGGGATGGGTTAGAAAGGAGATGACATAGTCCTTTCCTTGCAAAACAGATGCCATAATACCCAGGGGGTTGTGTTCATTGCCTCCCTGTCAATCGCCTGGAATCTGTTTGCTAGCTAAGTATTTGGTCTTTAGGAAAAGATCTGCCTGGAAGAGAGAACCACAAGAATGCAATTATGTTTGTTGTCTAACGAGCCAATCAGGCTCATGAGTGTGCATAGCATTATTTCTATAAAATAGCACTTCTTCGAAATAGCTCATATCTGGAAACTGAAGCACATCTGCCTGTCAGACTGGGAGCAGTCTGGTGAGAATGCATTTGGCAACTGAAGTTTTTAAATAGCACGTGAAGAGCCCAAGAGGGACAGTCTATAATCTATATTGGATTTGGTATGTCAGTTTTGTCATTGCCAGGCCTGACATTCATTCTTGTCTTCCAAGAGGATGATCCTTCTCCCTGGAGCTCCATGGCATGAAAAACTCTGCAGACACATGGACTGCATTAACCACTTTGGACTCGTTAGCTCCGTTGGTGATGCTCGTTAAAAGTCTTCGTGGCTCTTTAGTTAGAAGTGGTACTCATTCCATTTCTTGATGTAGCATTGGAAAGGGAAATGGATACAAACCACTGTGTCGGCATCGTTCTCTGTTTGGGAATAATTATAATAATAAGAGGCAACCTGGTGCAATGGATAGAGACCAGCCTTAGAGCCAGAAGCAACTGTGTTCAAATCCAGCCCCGGAAAGACACACACACGCACAGGCACACGCACATGCACATGCACGTGCCAGCGATGTGGCTCAGGGCTACTCAGTTAACCCCTTCCTCCTCTAGGAAATTCCCTACAGCTATAAGTTGTGGAGAAGATAATGACCTCCTCTTCCAAGAGTTTCCCACACACACACAAAAATCACTGATCTATCTAATCAATAATAATAAATACAACATTGTACATACATTCTGACCTTGGGCAAATCACAGTCTCTGTGGGACTCAGTTTCCTCATCTGGTGAATGAGAAAGTTGGGCGAGATGGCCTCCAAGATCTCTTACTACTCTAGAGCCATAACCTTATGATCACATTTTATCCTTCCAATAAGCTCGTGAGGGCAACACTTTGGTTTCCAGATAAGGAAACAGGCCTGGATCTCACAGTTACTAAGTGCTTGAGGTAGGATTCTAGCTCAGATCTTTTTCCTTTGCTATTGAAATAGTCTCTGTCCCAAGAACCCAGTTCCTGGAAAGCTGTCTCCTTTCTCGCCTCACCTCTCTCATCTCCTTTCCCATCTTGAGTGAAAATGTATCTCTGGATTCTTTCCTATTATTTACATCTGTGAAACATATGGGGCTGATGTTTCCATTGGAATCACTGAAGGAGGCAATGGTTGTAAGAATTTACATTTTCTGTGATTGCAATTTATAGTCTTAGAAACTAAGCATTAATGTATTTAAGTGTTTTCAGTATGGCTCCAGTGACCTCAGAAAATCAAAGGCTTCTCTGCCATCAAAGCAGCCTTCTTCTTGTGTCTGTGGTAGGAACAACAGATACTAGGCATAAGGTAGGCTAGTTTTGCAATTTACTTACTTTTACTTTACTTAATTTACTAAGTAAAGTCTCTGTCACCCATGCTTAAATAGTTTTTCTCTAAAAAGACAGTGAAAATATCCTCAAGATTTTAATTGCTATAGGTGAAGTACTGAACCATTGAAGTAGCCCCCCAGTTGCCTAAGACATAAAAGGTCCAGTACCTGCAGAGTCATTAGGGGTAGTTGGGGGCGCCATAGTGTACAGAGTACTGAGCTTGGAGTCAGGAGTTCAAATCTTATCTTCGTGAGTTCAAATCCAGCCTTAGATAGTTACTGTGTGACCCTGGGCAAGTGACTGAATCCTGTTTGCCTCCATTTCCTCATCTGTAAAATGAGTTGGAGAAGGAAATGGCAAAACCTCTCCAGTATCTCTGCCAAGAAAACCCCAAATGGGGTCACAAAGAGTCGGACATGACTGAAAAAACTCACCACATGTTCAAAGCTTTGGAAATTACAAAGACTTATCAAGATTCAAACCCAAGTCTTCTTGCTCTAAGTCTTAACAGCTTCCCTCTCTGCAGCACATAAAGGTTTACAAAGAGTTTCCCTCACATCTCTGAGAGGAAGGTGGCATGAGTGTGATTGTTCTCACTTTAGAAATGGGGAAACTAAAGATTAGAGATGCTTAGTGCTTTAACAAATATTATTTCATTTGGTCAAGGTCACACAGCTACTGAATGTCAGAGATGAGTTGCAAATTTAGGTCTTCTAACTCCAGAACCAATATATATTCTTTCCACTGTCTCACTTCAGAATAGGTATTCTTGACTCTAAGCCCACTGAGCCACCTAGCTACCTCATACAGTAACCACAATTATATAAATGGAAAAACAAAACAAAACAAGAAAGAAAGAATGTTTTGAAAGTATTAAAAAAAAAAAATCAACCCTAGCCTCAATGAAGCAATATGAGAGGGTACTTCCCCTCACTCCTTTACAGGTATGGAATATTGCATCTAATGTAAGATGGGTTTTTTCTGTGTTTTCTTCTCTCACTTTTTCTTTAAAAGAAAGGTCTTTGTTAAAAGGGACGGAAAAAAGAGGGAGGGAAACTCTAGACAATTTAAAGACAAAATATATCAATAAAAATCTACTCACAAAAAAAGAAATACTTGTTGATTAATTGATTGGTCTCTGAAAAAGTTATTAGGGTAGGCCTATGGACAGTTAGGCTACATCCCTAAGAAGAATGGAAGTCCCCCTGGTCTCTCCTTCCAGTTTGGTCCTCACATCTGTGGGGAAGCTCAGCGAGTGTCTAGAGCTGAGCATCGCTCTTGATCACTTAGCCTAACAAGATGGGGAGCCGCAGGAGATGGTGGGGAATGAATGTATGGAGCCATTGGTGACTCTCAATCCTAGACCGTGAAGCCCATATTTACAGAGACCATCCCCCTCCCCAGTCTGCTGCTCCCCCTGAGAAGCCTTTAGCACTCTACCCCCAAGAAGCTTATGCCCCTCTGGCAGAATTGCTGAAGCTGGTAGGGAAGGGGAGTGAGGTTGGTCATTGTGGTTGGGCCCAGCACAGCTTTTGCTAGGTCAGTGGAATTTTTGAGGCCTAATTTTTTTTTTCCAATCTGTCCTCAGGCCTGGATAAAATAGTCTCTTTTAGACATTTCCTACAGCACTTCTGCTCCACCCCAGTTATATGTGTACCCCCCTCCAATGTTCTAGGAGCCCTCCAACACAGTGTTTCCTTCATCACTGGCCAGTGTTATCCCTCAGGTCTGCGGGCAGCAGCCCTAAGTCCTGGAAGGAAACTTTGGCCATGACCAGACACCCTTGCCAGAGCCAGCCACCCTGTTCATTAGACCACCCTCCAAAAGCTTTCTAAACCCTCCCAGGTGGTTAATCATCTTCCTTTCAGCAGAAGAGCTATTTAATAATTTACTAGCTTAGATAAAGAGAAAACCTAGCTCTCCAGGGTTCCCATGATTGGCAGGGAGATTGAGATGGTATGGACATAGTCGAGGTTGGAAGTTCAAAACGGTTTTGAAAAATATTTTTATATACAGTCCATAGCCTGCCTTGTGCCAGGAAAATCTGACATGAGGAATTAAATCCAGATATTTAGTCACCATAACCTAAACTGCCTTGATAACACTCCAGGGCTAGTCCTCTAGTCAGTTAGATAGGATTTTGTTTGGCTTTTTTTTTTTTTTTCAAACAAAGACAAGATATAAAAAAAAATGGTCTGAGGGGTATGGAGAGGGTAGTATCCATTTTTACTCCTTGCTGAATTCCTCTTTTGCACCCTGAAACCAATATTTTGCCCAGGGAACTATAACTTCATTCATTTATTATTAAGACTTTTAGGGGTACATATTTTAAATATGCATATATATGTGCATTTTCCCTTAATAGAACTTAAGGTGCCTGAGGGCAAGGAATGTTCATTTTTTTGCCTTTGTATCCCAACTGCCAAGCATAATGACTGATGTGTAATAAGTACTTCATCAATGTTTTCTGAGTGGTTGGGTCATCAGAAGCGATCCAGTCTAAGCCTTTCATTTCATGGATGAGGAAGCTGAGGGTGATGAAGGTTAAATGACTTGCCCTTTCCCTCAGGCTACTCACCAGTAGTGAAAATCAGAAGGGGAATTTAACTGTGTCCTCTGACTCAAGAGCCCATGCACTTTCCCATGCAGGTAGCCTCAGAGTAATTGCAAAGGGACAAGAAAAACTCTTCCAATAAAATGTAAAACTAGACGTGAAACAGAAACATTTTGGTTCAAAAAATCTACTACCCAAGGATCTAGTGGTCTAGATAAAGCGGGATAATAGTCCTTAGGAGAAAGTCTTAGAAACTTTCAGTGACTGAAAAAATGATATCAATCAACAGCATGATGTAGCTGCTAAAAAGGCTAATTTAATCATCATTAGTAGAAGTATAGCATCTAACACAAGGACTCTAATAATTTCACTTCTCTGGCCAGACTGTCAGGAATATTGTGTTTCATTGTTGGTATGGGATTTTAAAAGGCCCATTGACAAAATGGGAGAGTTATTCTAATGGCAAAGGGTCTGAAAATATCAATTAAGAAGTAGTTGAAGGAGAAATAAAATAGGGTTGTTAGCCTGGAAAAGATAAGACTTAAGAGGACATATGTAATATTTTCACCCAGACTAGTGAATTTATTGGTATAAAAAATTCAGGTGAGGAAATGTCTCTACCAATGAAGATCAGTAACTCCCAACTGGAATAGAGATGACATGATAGAAAATAATATGAAATAAAGTGGAAAGATAGATGGGAGCCAGATTAGGAAGGGCCAGACAGTTTTTTTATTTTATTTTATTTTATTTCATTTTATGAGGAGAGGGTGAAATCATCAGTTATGTTTTTGATTGGTTTGTTTCCTGGAAAATCACTGGAAGTAGATTGGAGAACATAGAGACTAGAGTTGGGGAGACTAGTCAGAAACTTTTACTGTGGTCTAAGAAAAAGGTGATGAAGACCTGAACTAGAGTAAAGTTTGTGCGAGTAGAGAAAGGAGAAGGTTACAAAATATTTTGTGCAGGTAGGATCCAAAAAGACCAAGGACTGGAAAGAGAGAAAGGGCAATGTCGAGGAGGTGACCTGAAAGATATTTGGAGGTTCCTTCTTGTTCAGTCCCAAAGTGTGATTCCAGCTCTAAGATGATTTATTCATTCAACCTATTCTGTCATTCTAGTACTATCTGAATAGTAAATTGAATGTAGCTGCTTTGATTGCTAGTAAATTTAATTCTATCAGACTACCATCCTAAAGTGGACGAAAAGAAGCTAGCTATGACCTCTCCAAGTCCGGGTTCTTATGGGAACATTGAGTAACACATCAAATCATCGTGTTTGCTGTCATTGACTTTAAAGATCATTATTCTGAGACTGGTATTCCATGATACAGAATCATGTATCATTGCCAACAGAATATCCTTGTCCAGGAGATGGGCTTTTATGGAAGTTTGGTATCATTGAAGCACTGACCATTTTTCCAATATCCTAGCTATCCAACCCAATGTGCTCTTCTAGATGTTGAAGAAGAGGAGGAGGTGGAGAAGTAGCTGCCTAAAACAGAGGTTAAGTGACTTTCCCAGGGTCACACAGCTACTAAATGTCTAATGCCAGATTTAAACTCATATTCAGTTCTCTATCCACTGTGTTACCTATCTGTCTCTGAAAGCAAGAAGATCTAAGTTCAAATCTTGCCTCAAACACTAGATATTAGACCCTGGGCAAGTCATTAACCTTCATCTACTTCAGTTTCTTCATCTGTAAAATAGAGATATCAGAGAGTTAACTTGAGTCAGGTGAGCCAGCAGCTCCTTCAATAGCCCTGAAACAGTACTGGCTTTCCAGCCTAAATCTCTGATTATATACTCAGCTAAGTCCCTTGGATCCTGGAATGCAAAAGAAACCCTAGTATGTATCAATTCAGTCTGATCTTTTGTTTGCCAGTGTCTGGCTCCCAATTTGGACTTTGCCCCTCTGCCAAGGAGGGATTATCCTTCTTTCTCTCTATTTGTTTACTACCTATATAGGTTAGTACTGGAGGGTGGGGTTAAGCAGGAGAAGGAAGAGTAAAAGACCGTTTATTTTTCTGTTGACCATTTTCCTAGGCAATGCTTGTTTTCGTTCTTTACTACTTCTGTTAGTAAGTCAACAAACATCTTTTAAGTGGCTGCCATCTGTCAGACACTGCTCTTCCCAAGCCAACGTTATGCTTGGCTGCCAGGTTTTCAGTGCTCTGTGGTACATGTCATCTGGCTGAGGCAGTTTGGGGGCTTGCTCAGTCTAGTCTCCCTGTTGTGGTGACTGTACTCCATCAGTTTTGTTTCCTTGAGGAAAGGGCACAAACTTTATTTTTACCCATTTCTCCTTTCTCGGAGTTAATAACTTCTTCAAGCAGAATGGTCAGAAGCTGATAGGGTCAAAGTTTCTTTTCATCTTTAGCTTGTCATTTAATTTGGAATTTACTTTGATTTTTGCCTCAATCAGCACAAAGACAGATAATTCTAAAATGATTGCTACATGTTACAAAGCACTTTCTGGCTATCAAGATAGAATGAGTTTCCTTTTTTTTTTTAAACATGTAGAACCTTTCAGCTTCCTTCTAGAAGACAGCATACATGATGTATGGGTATGAAAGTTCATACAAATCTTTTTCTTCTTGTATTGCTTGTTTCCCAGTATCATTTTCCAATCTAATTTTCTTCATTCTTTTATGTGCCTAATTTTATGTTGGTTCACCATGGGTTGGGGGCGGGGGGAGACCTGGGAGGTCACACATCAGGATTTTGGAGTTAAAAAGAACCTCAGGATGGGGCGGCTAGGTGGCGCAGTGAGTAGAGCACCAGCCCTGGAATCAGAAGGACCTGAGTTCAGAGCCGGCCTCCGACACTTAATCCGCACAAACAAAAACCTAGCCGTGTAACCTTGAGCAAGTTACTTAACCCCAATTGCTTAAAAAAAGAAAAAAAAAAGAACCTCAGGTATCTTCTAGACCCATATGTGAATGAAAGGGATACTCACTACAACCTACAGGACATAAGGTCAGCCAGACTTTAAAGACCTCCAGTTATGGGAAGCCCACCACCCAAGAGGCCCCCATTCCATTCTGAAACAGCTCAAATTGTTAGAAAATGTTTGCTGTTTTGGTTTGGTTTTTGAGGCAGTGTGACTTGTCCAGAGTCACACAGCAAGTAAGTGTGTGAGACTGGATTTGATCAGGTTCTCTGCACTTTGGATGTAGAACTTTTTGAGTCTTTGCAACGCTTACCCGTTGTTGCTAGTTCTGTCTATGGAGCTAAACAGAATCTGATTCCTCCTCCACCTGAAAGCCCTAGAAATAACGTTAAAATAGCTATTACTCTTTCCTTATTCCCTCCCCCACTGTCCCCACCCTCACTTTTTGTGTCCAGGCTAAACATTTTTTCAACAGATTTCTGATGTTTTCATCTTCTCTTCTCAACTAGGTAGGTTAATTATATAAGGGTAGAAACTGGGTTTTATGTATTTTTAAAAAAATTTTTTTTAAATTCATTTTGAGCTTAAATATATTGATAAAAACCGTAAACATTTTCATGTATCATATACTTTTCATTGGCGATGAAGAAAGATACTATGGAAATCAGGTGTGGGAAGGGAGCAGGTGGGATCGGTTGTGCTAGGGGAGCTACATGATGTGCAGCATGTCTAAACCAATAGCTGTATTAACCCAATAACACTTAAGACTGACAGCATCATTTTAAAGACAGAGGGATAACAAGGATGAGTGTATAGATACTGTTGTTTTCCCTGCCCTTCTATCTTAGAGTGAATGTGAATAGTAACTGTTTCTCTTTTGGCCAGCAACCCTGAGGGTCCTCCCCCACCCATTTGATTTTTTTTTTTTAATTAAAGAGGCTATCCCCCAACTCACTTTTTAAAGAGGCCTATTCACTGAATGGGTGTTTCCTCACTCAAAGTGAGAACCTGAAAAGACCTTAACTTAAAAGGGCCAGGGTCTCCCATTGCATTCTGGGCCATCTCTAGTCAACCAGATAAATATTTGGCAACTGGACCCAGATGTCTCTGGAGGAGAAAGTGAGGCTGGTGACTTTGCACCGCCCTACCTCACTTAAATCTAAGTCAGCTGCAAGGCATGTCATGATCTCCCGGATGTCACAGCCCTCTTCCAGAACGCAGTCCAACCTGTGAGTACTCTTCTTCCCTCCCCTTCTTTCTCTTCTCCTGAGAGTGCTCTGCCCAAAGGTACATTTTGATGGCTGAAACCCTTTCTAGTTAACTTTGGTTTTACTGACTAGATTTCTTTCTCAAAGACCAAGCCTTAAATCCAGTTCACTCTGGAGCTTATAGATTGGATTGGAACTCATAGATTGATAGATAGAGATATAAATCACAAGTGCATGAGACATGTGTTGCAACTGGATTTATTACAAGAGAAATGAACAGGTAACAACTTCATTGCATGAAGGAAGGATGGCTGCATTAGTGTTAGGTCCCCAGGTGTTTCACCCCTGTGTGTCAATTGATTTTGTATCCAGGAGAGCATTTGCTATGTGTGTTTCATTAAGGGTGTCAGGTGTGTCTGTGAAAATATTTCTGAACTGCTCCAAATATTCTAAACCTAGTTAGCAGCATTAGAGAGTGAGTCTGTGATAAGGCTGTAGCTTTGGTTGTGGTACCAGAAAAATTTTTTTCTAAACCTATTCTCTTCCTTCAAGATGTGCTTCTAAGGAGTTAGAAACATCAATATGCACTTACTGTTCCATACTACTCCCCTCTCCACAAATGGCTAGCACCAAACTGGGTACATAGAACCTGGGTTAGAAGGGAAAGGGAATATATTGTAATGCAATGACTACTGACTTTGACGTCCAAGAAAGCAGGTTCAAATTCTGCTTCATGCGTTATCTGAGAAATCTTGGTAAAAATCACTTGACATTTATGAGTCCCAGGTTCCTTATCTGTAAAATGAAGAAGCTGGACAAAGGTCCCTCCCAGCTCTTAAATCTACATTCCTATGAATCTATGATTTCAGTGGTCAACTGATCCAACCCATCACACACAGTAATCTCCCTCAACAAGATTCACAACAAATGCCAGTTGGGAGTTCTGTCTGATCCCAAGGCCATTTTGTAGAGGCTGGTACCAGCCTAGGATTTTTCTCACCCTGTTCCTGTCACTCCACCACCAATTGCCTGCTGTCTCTTTCCATGTCCTTGACTTGTCTGGAACGTACTCCCTTCCCCCTCTGAATCTTGGAATCCTTAGATTCCTCCCAGACCCTGCTCAGATGCTACTTCCCTACATGAAGCTCTTCCTGATACCCCCTCATTGTTCCTATTCTTCTCTTTGGGAAGACTTTGTATTACTGGGTGGTTTCTTAGGTCCCTTCCTCCTCTAAATTTATTATCTTAGGGTCCTAATTAGAGAAATGATTATTAATAACCAATAATTTGGGGATGGCTAGGTGGCACAGTACGTAAGAGCTCCCAGAGTCCGGAGGACCCAGGATTGGTTCCGGCCTCAGTTACTTAGCACCCACACATAAATAACTAGCCATGTAACCTTGAGCAAGTTACTTAACCCTAATTGCTTAAAAAAAAAATAACCAATGATTTGAGGACATCCAGAGCCCTCCCCTTTTTTCCAAAGTCTTGATTTTTTTAAAGTTCAGGCTCTTGAAGGACATTGCTAATAATGAGATTGAACTCCCAAATAGAGAAGCCATAGAATTCTGCTCAGGCTTGGGTGGGGCATAAATTCTTTGAATAGATTGCCCAAGGCTGGGGATGGTCTGGGTATAGAGATAAATCTCTCTGTCCAAGGGTGACATGATGTCACTCTCTGCCCCTCATTGTAATAATATTCTTCCTCTCATTAATTGTTAACTAATCAAAGTTGATTTAAATCTAGGTCTCTGACATCAGATCTCACACTAGCATGCAATTTGAGCTAAGCTCTTGCTATAAGGAGAGAAGTACTGTCTTATTTAAACATTTCCCCTCTAAAGGGTTTTCTTCTATGCAGTCTTTACAGATAAAAATCATCTGTTTTGTTATTTCTATAATGCATTAAGGTTCACAACTACTTTCCCCACAATGACCCTGTGAGGTTGGTAGCATAAATATTTCACATTAAAAGGAACTGAGAAGTTAAGTGACACCCCTCTTCTCCCCCAGGTATTAAGTGTCAGAGTAAGAATTCAAACTCTGGTCTCCAAGCACTATGTGATTCAATGTGGCATCGGAGCTTTCATTCAAATGGGGAAGACAATATGTAAGCAAGATACATACAGAGTAGAAGAAAGGTGATCTTAAATAGGAAGGCCCAAATAGCCACTGGCACCTGGAAGAATCTATTGAAAGTGATTTTTAAAAGAAGACAGTTCCATTATGCTCCATCTGTATATCTGCAAAATTAGGGTTTAAAATTCTAAAAGAAAAAAAAAGTCTTCTTGGTAGGTGATGAGCAGATATTAAGAATAACAAATGCCTAGGTATGGAATTCTAATTCATGGGCAATGAGCCAAGGTGTCAGGTGGGAGCATCTATCCATCCCCATAGCCTCTGCCTCTACTTGGCATGCTGCTTCTGTGGCTGGCTCAGGCATAGCAGCTGCTGTTTATGCAAAAGAAAACTGATGACTGGGTCAGGAGCTCTCATCAGTTTCTCCTTTCCCCCCCCCAATCTTGAGACCTGCCATTGAGGATATCCTGTAAGGAAGTCAAATTTTATTTTTTTAACTGTTCAAGGTCTAATTGACGATGTGGGAGCACCAGTCTCTTTCCATTTCAAACAGAGAGTTTGTTGTGCCAGGAATAACTTCTCACCCCCACCCCCATCCCTCCCTGGAGTCTGGCTTTCCTACTGATGTGCAGGGGGATTTCCGAAGGTAATTCCCATGAAAGTTAATGGGAGGTGCAGGCCTGGACCTCGATGGGAGGGTGCGCCTTTTGTTAGCCCAATGAAGTGTAACTTGTCATCCTGCCATCCAAACAGACCAATATGGAAATCATTTTCCTGTTATGGTGCAGATCAGACTTTGTGGATTTTGAAACCAAAACCCTTAAAGCCCTCCTCTAGCTTCAAGCATGTAGGTACGTACATCCAGTGACAATTCTGGAAATTACGCTAAAGGGCATTTTTCAGTAAAGCCAGGGCCTGGTGAAAGGCTAGATGTAAGATGTCTAGGAGAAAAATTCAATTAGACCTACATTCTTAAGTGCATACTGCATGCAGGGCACTGTGGGTAAGCATTGGGGATCTGGAATGGAGAGTTAGCCCAGGGCACAGGTCCCCTCCTACAGGAGCCGCTTCTGATCTGTCCTTTTTTCTCATGAAATTAATCTAGAATTCCTTTACAATTAGTAGTTCACTCTCCCTCTTAAAATTACTCTAAAATTACCTGTGATTTCTTTAGCATAGGAAACTCCAGGTATGGAAACAACTCTCACCAGTGAAGATTGTCAGCACATCAATTGAGAGAATTTCCTGGGACATTTAAAGATTAAATTGATTGCCTGAGCTCAGAACTGTCAGTGCATAAGGAGGCAAGGACTTTGAATCCAATTTCTTGGTTCATCCCCCTTCATACCATGCAGCTTCTCCTTAGAACAATGAGATCCTAGATGTGTAGCTTAGAAGGTACCTCAAAGGCCACCTACTCCAACTCTCCCGCCCCCAATTATTTTACAGATGAGGAAACTGAGACCCAGAGTGGTTAAAAGACTTGCCCATGGTCATACCATGACAGACATAAGCAGAATTTGAACTCAGGTCCTCTCATTACAGAGCCAGTAGCAGGAAGCCTATACCATGCTTCCTTCCTATACTTTGGATTTACTTATCTAAACATGCTGTTCTCTAGCCCTTTCCCCTCTGGAATATAAGCTCCCTGAGGGCAGAAATTATATAGTTTGGGGCTTTGTATCACCTATGCTTTTGTATAAAATCCTTACACATATTATGCTAGGAGTCTAATCAACGTTTGAATTGGATGGAACAAGGGACTTGATCTCAGGGACTTGGCCCTCCAGTGGGATAACTGAACAGTGCAAATGTTAAGCAAAGGATGGGTGACACCCAGAAGCATTTTTCTTCTTGTGGGGGCTGTTATCTATGTGTCGAAACATTTTGACATTAATCTTAATTGATGAGCTCTATCTATAGCAAGTGCCCAAGCCTCCCATGCATTTCAAGGAGATCTCACCAAAGGTGAGGGCCCCCTTCCAACAGAAACCTGTTGATTTCAAAGGTATCAGAGCTAAAGGGAGATTTCTGACATTTTTTGTTCAAGTAACAAATCTAAAACCACATGCCTAATGAGGGCCTATAATTTATTATTTAACTCCCTCAGAACAGATTTTAAACAGTTAGCTCAGATTTTTTTTTTCTGATTCAAGGGAAAAGAAGGAAGGAAGGAAATAAGTATTTATTAAGTGCCTGACTTTGTGACCCATAGAAAATCATTTAACCTCATTTGCCTCAGTTTCCCAATCAGTAAAAATGATCAGGAAAAGGAAATGACTCAGTATCTTTGCCAAGAAAATCCAAAAGAAGGGGTCAAGGAAGAGTCATACTCAACTCAGAAAGCACTGAGCAGCTCGTGCCAGGCACTGTGCTAAGAGCTTTATGCTTTTTATTCTAATCTAATTTGATCTTCATAAGAAGCCTGGGAGGTAGGTAGTATTATTAACCCTATTATACAGTTGAGGAAACTGAGGCTGAGTGACCTGCCCAGGGTCACACAACTAGTAAGTGCCTGAGGCCACACTGGACCTCAGGAAGATGAGTCTTTCTGACTCCAGTCCTGGCACGCTGTCCGCTGTGCTGCCTCACTGCCAAATGGTAATAATAGGTAACATTTATTGGGGGAGGTGGGCTAGGTGGCGCAGTAGATAGAGCGCCAATCCTGGAATCAGAAAGGCCTGAGTTCAGTTGTGACCTGGGCAAGTCACTTAACCCTGTTTGCCTCAGTTTCTCCATCTGGAGAAAGAAATGACAAATCGTTCCAGTTATCTTTGCCAAGAAGACCCCAAAAGAGGTCACAGAGAGCTAGACAGGACTGCAAAGTGACTAAACATCAGCAAAACATTTATATAGTGCTTCAAAGTTTGCAAACTTTCAACAAATGTGATCCTCACAACAACCCTATAAGGGAAGGGTTATTATTACCCACAGTTTTATTATTAGCCATGAGTTTAAGAGCCTTGCTCAAGGGCTCCAGATCTTGTATTAAGTGCCTGAGGAAGGATCGGAATTCAGGTCTTCCAAAGCCCAGATCGAGTCATCTACCCACTATACCCCTGACTATAGTCAAATGGAGATCTCGGGAGACAGGATGGAAAGGGTGTTGCAATTGGAAATAAGAGGACTGAGGTTTGAAGGCTGACTTTGTCTTTTGCTACACATTACCATACCTCGGGCAAAATACTGAATCTTTCTCTAGAGGAAAAAGGTTCTTCAACTGTAAAATGAAGGGGCTGGATAATCTCGGCCCTGCCTTCCAGTTTTCAGTTTGTGACACAATCAAAGGGTTTATGTTTAGAGGCAAGCTGATCTCTGTGGCAGCCATGGGAGTCACCCAACCCCTAGCCCAGGAAATCTTCTCAGAATTGATGGCTCTTTTAGAGGAGGGCTGGATGAATTGCCCGTCTTTGATGAACTTTTATTAAATTATCTGGCTGCCAGTTTGAAGACCTCTAGAAGATGTGATACTGAGTTAGAAATGGAATTGTCGAGATACAATCTATGTCATCCCAAGACAGCTTGGAATCGAAGAGGAGGGAAGAAGTGTGTTTATAGCAGCAAGTTGATTGAAAAGCAATTATTTCTCTTTTTTCCCCTCAGTTTAAATTCTCCCTGTGACAGTGAGCTTCTATGGCCTGGCTTACTAAATTGTTCCATAGTAAGAGAGGTGTCCAGGGATTACACTATTTTTAGAAAGAACCAGGATTTTTGAAGTGAGCATCTCTTCCTGGATTTTTTTTTCTTCACACATCTGTTCTCCATCAAGCTCTCTGCTTTGCTTTGACTGAATCCTCGAGCCATTCCACAGATATGGCTTCATACATTTCTAGCATTCTGCTTAATGGCACGATATAACTGGGGGTGGGGGGAGGTGAGTCTGAAGAACATTATTTTTAAAAAGGCTTATTTCTGAGAGTGAGAGCTGGAAAAGAATGTGCCTCTTCAAAGTTTTCTTGAAAAGAAAATTATTTTTTTTTCTTAACCAAGTGGTGGGCACAGTGGGGTCACCTAATTTAGAGTTAGAGAAGCTAGGTTCTAATCTTTACTCTAGTACTTGCTACCTATATGACTTTGGACAAATCCCTTTTCTTCCCTATGCCTCAGCTTCCTCATCTGAAAAGTGAAGGGCCTAGAACTGATGACCATTAAGGCCCCTTCCAACCTTAACATCTATGATCCTACAATGGATAACCTTGGTTAAATTACAAAGAAGCTCAGATTGATGACTACCCAGATCATCTGATTAATTCACTAATAATTACTTTCTGCTCATAAAATATAAATGGATGGATGGATGGATGGATGAATGGATGAATGGATGTATGGTTAGGTAGGTGGATAAATGGATGTATGGTTAGATAGATGGATAAATGGATATATGGTTAGATGGATGGATAAATGGATAGATGGAGGGATAGATGGATGGATGAATGGATGGAGAAAGCAATGGATAGATGGATAAATGGACAAATGAATAGATAGATGGATCCATGAATGGATGGATGGATAGAAGGATGGTGAATGGATAGATGAATGTTTGGTTAGATGGGTGGATAAATGGAGGGATGGAGGGAAAGATGGATGTACAAATGGATGGAGAAAGCAATGGATAGATGGATAAATGGACAAATGAATAGATAGATGGATAGATGGATGGTTAAATGGAGAGAGTAATGGATATAGGTAATGATGAATGGATGGGTAGAAGGATGGGAGAGAACAATGAATGGATGAATGGATGGATGGATGGATGGATGGATGGATGAATGAATAGTTAGATGGATCCATAGTTGATCATGGTTGATGGTTGGATATGGCTGAATGGAAGGATAGGTAGATGAAGAGAGCAATGGGGGAACAGAGAAAGAGAGAGAGAGAGAGAGAGACTGGCTAAATCTCAAAAAATGGGTTATTGGTGTTAATGAGGTCAAGGTCAGTTAGTTTTATTCTTTTCTCCATGGGCACTTAATTCTGGCCAGATGACTTGAAAATGAATATAAATTCACTGCTGTTATTAGAAAAACCCCTGAAAGAAAAAATTTTGTATATGCCTGAAAACATATTCATTCATTTTCTTTTTTTTTTTTAATTTTTTTTTTTTTTTTAAGCAATTGGGGTTAAGTAACTTGCTCAAGGTTACACGGCTAGTCATTATTTGTGTGTGGGTGCTCATTTTCTGAGGCCGGATCTGATCTCGGGTCATCCAAACTCCGAGGCCGACGCTCTTACTTACTGCGCCACCTAGCCGCCCCTTTAGGGCAATTGGGGTTAAGTAACTTGCCCAAGGTTACACGGCTAGGTTTTTTTTTTTTTGTTTTGTGTGGATTAAGTGTCAGAGGCCGGCTCCGAACTCAGGTCCTTCTGATTCCAGGGCCGGCGCTCTATTCACTGCGCCACCTAGCCGCCCCCTTCATTCATTTTCAAAAGGCACATGGGTCGACCTTGGGGACCTCAGTTCCTTCTTATTTATCAAATGAGGGCTTGATTAATCAGTGAATCAATCAATTGGCACACATCTATTTAGAACCTACTTTGTTCCATGCATTGGACCTTGGAGATACAAAAAGAAAAATGAAATATTCTGCCCTCAAGGAATTTAGATTTATATAAACTTCAATGTCCTTCTCTGTTCTAAATCTACACTCCTATGGCCCTATATCAGTTTCTTGGGATTCACCTAAATAATCAAGATGATAATTATAGAACAGGAATAGATCTTAAAGGCTATCTATTCAAATCTCATCCCCCCATCTTTTTTTTTTTTTTTTGCTTTTTGGATGGGGGGAAGGTAGGGCAATTGGGGTTAAGTGACTTGCCCAAGGTCACATGACTAGTTTTCTGTTAAATGTTTGAGGCCAAATTTGAACTCAGGTCCTCCTGACTCCAGGGCCTTGGTGCTCTATTCAATGCAGCATGTAGCCATCCCTCCCACACCCATTCTACAACTGAGGAAACTGAGACCCAGGGAAGTAATTTTTCCCAAGGTTAAACAGGCAATAAGTATCAGAGATAGGATTTGAATTCACGTTGTTTGACTCCATAATCAGAGTCCAGATCTGAGACTGGCTTGCAGATCTTAGCTTTAAAAACATTCACCATGAAAAAGACTGAGACCCCCAAGGGTTCTGCGCAACAAAATGAGAATTAAACAAGATCCTTACTATATACATATAGTTAGCTTTACCATATATGACAGATGTGAGATATAGTTAAGATCTGAGTTCAAATCCAGACTCAGTACTTACTGTGTGATCTTAGCAAGTCATCTAACCTCTATATTACCTCCATTTCCTAATCTGTAAAATGGGGATAATAAGACCTAGCTTCCAGCATTGTTGTGAGAATAAAATGAGATAATATTTATAAAGCACTTTGTGAACATTAAATTGCTGTCTAGATTCTAACTACTCAAGGTATGGATTTTTTTTCTTTTGAGATGTGTAGATTTCCATTCTAGACTCAGAACAGAAACTGGCAACAGACGAAATCAATCTGTTCTAAGTCTCTTAATTTGTTTCTTCACTATTTTTTATATCTCCGGGTTTTCTCCCAACATCTATGAGAAATGGAAATAATTTGGTTTTATTGATCTCTGGCTATAAACTGTACACTCTTAACTTTGAACAAAATCAGCTGTTGTCTATCAACCTATTAGAATTTACTAGGGTGATATTAAAGCCCCCTCCCAGCCCTCTAATTATCGCCCGTTTGATGTGAAAGCATCTCGTCGATATTCATTTCACAATTGGGCCTAGTTGGTCAAATACCATCTGCCCAGACCTTTACAGCCTGGAAAGCAGTGCTTGCTGACCTCTTCCCATGAGGCAATTTGGGAGATCATCCCTAGTTGGACCCTAGTTTCAGGATCTTTGTCTGGGAATGTGTAAATCCCACCCCTGGATTTACATGTGTATTCAGCAAGAATGTATCAAAAACCTCACACCTTTATTTTGTGACCCTTCCTATAGCACAGACAAGTTTAACTGCATTCAAGACTGGTGGGGGCCAGGTGGTACTTGAATTCCCAAACACTTAAAGTCTGGACGACCTTAGGCAAAATCCCTATTACTAAAATGACATAGACTGTAATTTGGGGGGGAAGGGGAAGCAGACAATTGTCCACATTATTTAAAATTGTGTTTATATTTAAATTCCTTGGATTTTAATAAAGCTGCACATTCAAGGTTTACATAGTATTAGCTACTTCCTTAGGCAACAGCATTGAAAGTTCACTTTTGAGAAATCACCCCAATGGGCCCCATCAGTTACCTCCTCTCCTCAGAAAACCCCCAAACCTGCCTTCACTTAGAGCCTGAAATTTGAAGTACTCTTAATGGAGAGCAGACCGAAATATTTCCCGATGGATTTGAACTGAAGCCAAGGAGGGAGGAATGATGAAAGGAAGGCCTTTCTATGAAAGGTTTATTGTCCACTCTTTCTATAGATGCCGATTTCTCAACAACAGGCGACCAGCATTTTCCCAAACATTGATACAGCCTTCTCAACTCCTCCTGGCCCCATTAAACAGGTCTTTTTCTTCAAGAATGCCAGTCATCTAGCCTTTGACCCTCTGGATAGCCAAACTCCATTCATGTTCCCCCCAATATAAGTGTAATTATAAAAAAAGAGAAGGGGGAGGGGGAGGCAACCAGGTCTCTCCTCTCTATTGGAAAAGTACTTGAAATTCCTGGCATTCCTTTCCATTTAATAGCCTGTTTACTTAATCACTGGCTTATTAGGATTAACACAAGTCATTGCTTCAAGCTCATTTAGGGACAGCACACTTGCCTTGCCTTCTCCAGATGGCAGGATTCATCCCCCCCCCATGCCTCCCCCCTTTTTTTGGCGATTTAAACCCAAATGCTTAAATTTGAAGCAAATCACTGTAAAGAGGGATGGGTAAGCCAGGCTCAATCCATCATTCAGCCAAGTATCATTTTAATGAAGCATTTTAATCTATATGTTAGAAAGGTTATTATTTAAAAGTTGGAGGCTATAAGCAACAAGAAGCCCTTCATTTGTGATCAGGGACCAATGCTACTACATTCCTGGTGTGAGAATTCAATGATTTTTCTTGTTGTTTCTAAGGGTTTTATTGATGCCTTTCCCCACTATTCATAGATAGTGCCCTTTCCAAAGTTACCAATGATCTCTTAAGTGTCAAATTTAATGGCCTTTTTCTCAACCCTCATCCTCCTTGACCTCTCTGCAGCATTTGACATTACTGATCACCTCCTGGGAACTCGTCCCTCTATGCTTTCTTTTAAAAAATGGATACATTTTATTTCTTTTCAATCAACAAGTATATATTTCTTCTCCCTCTGCCCATAAAAAAAAAAAAGGAAACCCTTATGACAAGCATATTCAAAACATATTCCTGAATTGACCATATCTAAAAATCTGTGGCTTATTCTGCACCTTGGATTCATTTCCCCTCTGTGAAGAGGTAGATAGATTAGCTACTATTTCCATCAATGTATGTCTTCCATCTTCTAACCCATACTCTATGAACAATAAATTGAAAGTTGTTGTAAATGCCTAACATTTAGTGCTTGGTGATTCTATTGTACCCACTTCACAGACTAATATGGGGGAGTGAAATAGTCTATTTCAAAAGGCTCTAGGCTGCTATAAGGAAAAGCCACTGGTTGTTATCATATGTATTGTTTCCTCCTTCTGTCCTTACTACAAGACTGTCTAATCTTAATTCCAGAGTTTTGTCCACTGAGGAGATAAAAGCAATAATTTCCAGTTTGTAATTTTTTCTCTAAAATTGCCAGACTGTCTAGGAAAGCATAGAGGCTACCTTGGCAAAAGCACTCCATTCAGAGGTCCTGTGTTTGAATCTCAGCTCAGAAACTTACTACCTATGTGATACTGACAAACCACTTCACCTTCCTTGGCCTCCGTTTCCTCACCTGCAAAGTAAGCTTTGCCTAGATGACCTCTGAAGATCCCCTGGCAGCCCTAAATCTATGAATCATACTCAAAAGTTAGGTAAATATTTCTTTATTAAATGATTAATTCCATAAATAAATTTTTTTCACTGAATATAAAATTAAAATCATTTACAACTTATTCCAGTATTACATTTTTTCCCAAGAAAAGCTACATTTTTTTGATAAATAAAAACATTCAGTCTTAAAACAGCTGGTTTCTGTTTGCAGTTCAGATGCAGCTGGTTCATCATAGCTGCCACTCAGGCTCACACTCACAGAGTGCCAACATCAGGGAAGGGGGGAAAATTCTCCAATTTGCTTCTGGAAAAAGGGTCAGAAAGTCTTCAGGTGTCTGACTAATCACATCATCTCTTTTTAAAAAGGCAGAGAGAGAGAGAAGTATGTTTACCAAATAATTTACAAACAGAAAGCAGAATGTTGTCGACATAACAGGCTCCAAAACGAAGCAATAAAAACGTGCTCCAATACTATGAAGCATTAAGTATTCTCAAATCTCGGTTGCCTAAGTGTCCATCTGCACAGTGCACTCGGAAGTTTCAAAAATACCTTTAAGGTGACTCAAGAATGAGCTAGGCGTCACTTGTTCAATAGGGTTCCTTCCCCCTCCCCCATCCCACCCCAGCCCCACGGGTCTTGGTATTTCCGATTCTGACACTGCCTCCCCTCAGTTTCCCACTCCAGCCCAAAAGTCCGTTTAGTCCCTAAATTTGTGAATGTCATTGAACAGCCTGTAAAATGGGAACGTGCCCTCGTTGGCATGCGGGCAGTTGTAGATGCATTTGCAAGACTGAATCATCATGACGTTCTTGGTGACCAATTCCCCGTCCTCACAGCGGAATCGGACCTTGACGGTCCTGGTCTGCTGGGGCGCGCAGCACCTCCCATCCACGCAGCTGCCGCAATATTTGGGCCGGTACTTTTTGAGGCTGGTGCATCCCGCAAAGGTAAAGTTCGTAGGTTCGGCAGCTTTCCTCGTTTTGTTGCATTTCTTTCCTTTCTGCAAGAAGAGGTGGGGATAAAAATAAAGCCAGGAATTATTTCTCTGGGAAGAAAAACCATGGCAAGTGTGCCTGGTAACAATTTCCATGAAGCTGGGCTTCCAACTATTAAGTTAGAAACTAACCTTGAGCGTGCTATACACAGTCTGGCCACAGGGGCGCACTTCACAAATTCTGGTTTCTTTAACCAAGCGGCATTGGGGGTTGTCATTGGTTACTCTGGTCGAGACACCAGTTCCACAAGTCTTGGAGCAATGGGACCATGAAGTTGTTTGAACAATGCATTTCTGGCTATGAAATAGGTTATATATGATGCGTGGCTCCGATCCAAAAACTATAATGGGAGTGGGGAGGAGGGAGAGAAGGGAAAGAGAGAAGAAGAGGGTTATTATAAGTTTTCAATGGTTCACTATGCCTGTAGAAAGAAAGAGTTTTTACGCATATAACAGTTTAAAACTAATAAGAGAAGTCATTCAACTACTCCTTTCACAAGTCTCAGCGTCTGCTTACCAGGGAGTTGTTTTAGAGGGGTGCCTCCTTTTCCGATGGCAATTAACTCGTTGTTTCTGGTGAGTTCAGTTTCAGAGGCTCCTATTCCAAGCCCCTTGCCTGTGAAACCATCTATCTCATCCAGGGCATCTTTGGCGACATCGTCGTCACACACCCATTCTTCACAGCACTGTCCGGCCACTTTGACCAGCCGGGGGTTGGTGCAGCCCAAGTTGGGAAGAGCCAGTTCTTGTGGGCACAGAGGAATGCACCCCACCGCCCCATCGATACATGTGCACTGGTGTTTACAGTTGGGTTGAAAACTCTCACCATTTTGGTATATTCTGGAGTTATATTCACAAGGTCTACCCTCGGACTGGGCTGCAGAGATGACCAAAAGGGGGGGGGGGAGAGAAAGAGATAGGGTTAACATTACCAATCGCTGCTTGAAACTCTTCCGTATTTTCTGCTCTGTTAAATTCAATTTATGGTAAAGTTCCCCTACAATTCCCCGGAGACCCAAGACTAGAACAATAAGTTAGTCAGGAATCACTTTTCCGTATGGGCTTTTAGCGGGGCCCAGACATACTGAATTGCATTCCAGACTGCTGAAATCATCTGCCTTTCTGCCAAGCTACCAACAACAAAGCATAGCCATACATGGCCTCAGTATGACCAAACTTCTGGACTCCAGGGGGCTATTATTATTGTTATTGTTGTTGTTGTTTTAGGAGGCCCAAACCGCAAGCATCTCACCTCTGCAGATTCCCTTCTGAGCTGTGGAACTGGCGCCGAAGTTGCATTCCAGACCCTTGGTGTGGTCGCAAGGCTGAAGTTTACTGCAGTCTTCGTTAAGCTGTTTAGCACAGACCTTGCAGCATCTGCAGCCGTCCAGAACCAGCCCCACTCCTGGGGCACATTTGGGTACCTCGAGGGGACACTGGCAGGAGGCTGGACAGGTGGAGAGCGCCTGAAACGGGAAAGAAACACAGTGAAAAGACTGCAGGATGCAAGTACCCTGGGGGGGAAGGGAGATCTCAAGGCTTTGATCTAACGCAAAGATCGGACCAGCCCAGAGTGGCTGCTAAGGTGGCCAAGTTCATTAGGGGAGAGAACGTCCCCGGGAAGGTTTCAAGGTTTGCCAGGGACAGGGGAGGCTTAATACAAAAAGTCTGATCCTCTCGCCCTCCTCCCCGTCCAAGGCTGTGGTTTGGGACTGACTGGGGACAGTGTAGGGGACTGGATAGAGGAGGAGGGAAGCAGACAGGTACTGCAAAACTTACCAGTCTGGCTAAATGGAACAAGGTGACGGCAAAGGCGAGACTTCTGGCTGCCTGGGTGCTCATTGTTGGGCGCAGGAATAACCCTCGTGCTATGGCAACAAAAGAAAAAGAGAAACAGGAAAGGCTAACTTCGGGCTGAGCCTGACAACTCTTTGAGCCCGGACTTGAAGGCTGGTGCTGGGCTCTGGATCTTCCTCTGGAGACAGGATTCAACGATCCGACAGTGGGCGCGACTTCTTCCTCGGAGATCGGAGATCAGAGGTGCAGCGAGAGTGGCCGCTGCGGTCTACTTGCAGCTGCCGAGGTCACCCAGCTCACTTTCGGGGAGATTCTCTTGCAGAGTGCGGAGGAGCCGAGGACTGCGCCTTTTATACCCTGAGCCCAGCGCGCCGCGTGTATGCAGCTGAGTGACGTAGGCGCTGTCTGAGCGTTCCAGAATTCTCAAACATCTCAGGAATGTTTCTTTGGCGCGAGCTCCTTCCAAGCGCCTCCCCTGGCTTCCTTGCACCTTTTTGTCCCAGACCCATCAAGAAAACAGTCCATTTTTTCCACTTTAAATAACCACTTAGATCTGGGAGGATTTTCCTTGCTGGAGGCTGGGGGGGGGGGGGGGGAAGGGAGGTGTGTGAAGCAGAGTGGGGAAAGTGATAGCCAGCATAAAGGAGAGCAGGGAAACAGATAAAGAACTCGCTGGGGGTGGGAGGATTCGAGAGGGAGGAACAAAAGTATATTTGTTTGCAGATTTTTATTTTAATAGGCAGGCTCCTAAAACTTTCGTCCCTGGAAGGCAGCGAACGGTTTTATTTACACTGAGAAGCAGAGTAAAGTATCTTTTCAGCCATGGGGGAGGGGGGAAGGGGGAGGAGGGGGAAGACTGGGAAGGAGAGGAAGTCTCTGATCCATGCATGCATTCATTACTGAACAAGTCCCAGATCTTTAGCCTACTGTATATGAGTCAAGAACGCCTATTGCAGATTAACACTGGCATTTATGAATGAAAATAAAACAATGAGCTATTTCCCATTGTCGGGCAACTTCTTAAGCAAAGCTCTCCTCTCCTCTCTTCTCCTCTCCGACCCCCATCCCGAGCTTGTTTAGGTTTGGAAGTGACTACTTTTGTCCCAGCTTAGTGCCTGGATTTGCAGTTCCTAGATGAAAAGCTATAGTTTCTCAGCGAGAACTTTTTAACTGCCGTATATTTCAAAGATACAGCAGAAAGTGTTAGCCCTTCCCTTTAGCCCAGGTTGTAGTAGAAGAGGAGCTAACCAGGAACTGAAATGATGATTTCTAAATGATTTTTACTTCACCCACAGGTTCTGTAAGAATTCCAGTTTGGACTACACTCACAACTGTATTTTACTGAATGCCTGGAGGTGAAGGGGGAAGGGAAGGGGAACAAGCGACAATCCCCACTTGGGAATCTGCCCCTTAAGTTGAAATTGACAGTATTGTGAAATTGACAGTATTGTAAAGCCTTACTTTGGGATCTCTTGGACTGGAAACTTTCCTTCTCAGGGCAATTGCATTGAACTGTCTAGGCTTATTTTTAAATATGGTATTGAGAAATAAAAATGTTATTTTAAAAGGTACTAGCTAGCCATGTCATTTTTCTGAGACAAAAATAGTCTCACATGGTTTATAAATGTTATATTCTACCTGCTGCTTTGTGAGTAAAGACCCTGTGAATGCAGTCTACTCACTGAATATCAACAACACCCTCAGTGAATTTTATGTATATGTTGAAATTGTAAAAATCAACCTTGGGTCTCATCATTTTGGTGGACAATGCACAAATAATTAAATCTAAATCCTTTAATACATGCTACTGGAGAAACTACACTTCTTTTCATTTTTAGGCCTATTCTGCATAAAAATAAATAAGCTAGCCAATTCAACAAGGTAGCCCCTAGGTATTCAAAGCCAACACTTCTAGGAAATATTGAACTTTTCATGACCTTTATTATAGCGGACAAGGGTAAGCTATTAGAACAAACTGCACTTTTCCCTTGAAAATATAGAGTCAAGTTTCCCACATCAGGAAGTGTTCCTTCTCCATACCTTATGCTGTATTTGCTGTAATGGAGGGTCCTGATTTAAGGCTATTAGAGACAAATGAGTCTATTCAATAAAATCAAATGTTAAAGTGTAGGCCAATAAGTGAAGGAAGCTCTAGGCCCTGTTCCCATTCACAACCAAACCCATCTTTTCTGCTAGGATGTTGCTTTCTCAAATTTGATTCCTTTAACAGTTTTTTAGTTAATGAAGGGACTCAGGAGGGGTGGGGTGGGGGTAGGGGGGTAGGAGGAAGGCTCTGAGAGAGAATGGAGACTGAGGAGAAGAGTTTCTGGCTTCTGTTGTGGCGTCTTTTCTATTTGACTTCATGGCTGTAAGTATTTCCAGATGGTGAATCAGACACCAGACGTAACAATATTTCCATATTTGGTATAGCAGTAGCCTGCATTTTTAACATTTTTCTGCCTCTGTTATCCAACCACAGAGCATTCTCAACAGCTTTAAATGTTGTTAAATATAGATTTCATTTCTGTTCCCAGGGCAGGAAATTCTTCGGAATTCCTTGTTTTTCACGCAATCATGCTTTAAAAGAAAATAAGAGTGGAGAATCCAATTGGTTGTATATAACCTATTCGTTTATTGGTGATGGGGGGAGGGGTGGGGAAAGAAGGCTGATCTGCTCCACCAGAGTACTAAAAAAAAAAAAAAAAGCCTACCATACCAGGGATTCTTTGAAAAATCAGATTAAAGTTTCTGACACAGGGTGTGTGGGCTTCTTGCTTTAGTTTTCTACAGGATGGTGGAAGACTAGAGTCTGCCTGAGAGGAGAAACTAAGAAACCCCTCCACCCAGCCACCCATGGAAAAGCAAGAAGGGTGGGGTAGAGAAGGGGGAAGAGGGGGAGTAGGGGAAGAGAGAAGCAGCAAGAGAAAATGAGGGGGTGGGGGGGAGCTAGGGGGGTGGCTGCTATTAACCTGTGTGCATAGTATTACCATACAGTATGTCCTGTGTGCAATTGCGAATGAAGGATAGGCTTTTAGAAGAGGAAACGCCGCAGCTCCACACGTTCCTGTCTGAAGGATGGTCCAGAAACCCCAGACGTCTCGTCGCCTTCTCGTTTCCACCTCTGAGAGAACTAGAGAAGATCGTTTCATGTTGACGGACTGGGGGGAAATGTGCAAATGTTTATGGGTAAGTGTTGCTTTGGGTGCTAATTCTGCTGAATTTCTTTCTTTTTTTTTCTTTTCTTTTCATATGGTGCCATTTTCAGGAATAACGGGCAGCCTTGTTTCCTTGGGCTGTGAGCCACAGAGCAGGGGCTTGTCTTCTGCAGCTCCTTCCTGACTTGGGGGTGAGCTGTGGGGGCAATTCTTGCGTTACTGATGCCAGGGGAGTACAAAGGATCAAAAGAAGGGGCCACTTGTGTGGCTGGTAGCAACTTAGAGTAATAATTCTGAATTGTGTTTTCCCAGTCATAACCCGTCCCTCCACACACACACCCTCCGCCACACACATATACCCAGCTATGCATCTATTTCGGCCGTATACATGCTTAATTACAAATATGCACACATTCACACAAAAAAGCCAACTTTTTTATTTGGGAGCTGTTCAACCCTCTCCCCCCACCTCCTGCCCAAGAATTGAGCGGCAGTTGACTCATCCCCATCCCTCACTACTCAAAAAGACCATTAAGGAAGAACCCTAGAGTCAATTCCAGGTGAAAACAGTATTGAGAATTGAGGAAGATGAAAATGCCAAGAGAGGGGACATCTTTTTTATAGGAGTAGTTTTAGAGTGGGAAGCGACCTTAGAAGATTATATAGTACAACCATCTCATTTTACAGATTAGGAAACAGATCTCGGAGAGGCTGTGACTTTCTCCAAGGTCACACAGTACTAAAGCTTCTAACGATGCGACCCAGCGCTCTGGAGCAGTTGTAAACCTTTCCGCCTCCTGCCCCCAAATCCCCCACAAGCATCTCTGGGCTCTGAAGTCTCTGCGAGTTCCAGCGATTGATTCCTTCGATTCAACATTCCACTCTATTGTATGCTGTGGGCTTCTCTGGTGCTTTCGTGAAACTAACTTCTCTCTGGGGCTACACGCACTTTGGTCTTGGCTTCAAGCCTTCTGCAGCCGTCTAGGGGAGCGCAGGCAGACAGGCTGACCGTCCGCTCTGGCCCGCGCCTCTCTCTCCAGACGCTGTCAGTGCAGCTGGGGCGCGGAGAGGGAGGGGTTTCGGGGTTGGCAGGTGCCCCCCTGCTGGAAGAAGGCACGTTGCCCGCCCGTTGGGGGTGGGTGGGGTGGAGGAGCTGGCGGCGGCAGGCCCCAGGCCCGGCCCCCTTTTTCATTTGGTCCGGTTGCCAGAATCTGAGATTTCCGGCGGCGCTAGGTCCAGGACGTTTCCAGCCCCAGCCCATATTTGGTGAAAGTCTTGAGAGGCTCCGTCATCCTCCGACGCGGCTAGGCGGCGGTTACAGCCAGGCCCTTTGATACCACTAGAAATCGCGGGCCTTTGACCCTGCTGCATTCCTGAAAATATGGGTCGCCTTGGAGAACCCGGGGCCTTTCTCCTTCCTCTCCACCCCACCCCCCAACCCGTGCCTCAGGGGACCCATCCTCCGGCCCGGGACTGCCTCCAGGATGGAATCTGCCAAGCACGCAGTTTTTTCTTTCCATTCCAAGAGTCATTTCATCATTAAAAAAAAAATCACACAAGGGATATCCTGCTGAGGGTTCCCTCCCTTCCCACCCCTTTGGGGATCTCTCCTGCGTATGTCAAAAATGCGCTGGGCAGGGGGGCGGGGAGGGAATCCCCTGCTTGATGGTAGGGCAGTTTCCTTCCCTTCCTCCCTCCCCCCATAGTAAAACACACGTCCTCGCCCGCTTATGGGCTGCCTCCAGCTTTAAGGCCTCTCTGGTCTGGTTTGTCTCATGTATGAGGCTGGAACTGGGCTTTGGTTCATTTCCCCCCACTTCCCCTCTGGTAACACAGCTTCCTCAAAACAATCCGTTGCTGTTCTGTCCTAGGTGGCCAGGTTCTGGAGTACTTAGAGAAGTCTGAATAATTTTTTGCATTATTTTCTTAGGCAAATCTTAGTAGATAAACATTCTACGCAGTACTTTGTATTACACTATACACTCTATACCTAGTTAATTACAAGTTGTTTCCTCCATCGGAGTATAAGGTCCTTGAGGGCAGAAACTGTTTTTTGCTTTTCCTTATATGCCTTGCGCTTTGCACAGTGCCTGGTGTTTAACCAAAGGTCCTTGACTGACAACATATGTCCCACCCACGATTCAATTTGGGGGACTTATGGAAAGGATTGGGGGGGGGGGATTTTGACACTGGATTGTCATTTTTCCCAATGCCATAGGAAAATGGTACAAATAGGTAGTTTGGCTTTGTCATCCATCCACAATCTCTCTTGTTTATCAATCTCACCTTCCCTGCCACCCCTCCCCCAAACTCCTGGTCTTCTTCCCTCCCTCTCCTCCACTGCAATAACCTGTCTCATTATATAAGTCCTTTCACAGACCCCTATAAAAAACTTTACCTGGACCGAGACCCAACTATTCTGTTTCCAGTCACAAAAGACTTCTGGCAAACTACTCAAGCTCTGACATTAATGGCAGATGATGCTATTGTCATTCTGGGGGTATAGAAATTCCTAGAGAATCAGTGCGCTTAACTGAAAGAAAGTAATCTCTGGAAGCAGAATTTCAGGCACCATAAAGGCTAGGTTGTATTGGTGTTGGGTGGGGGGTGCCAGGGATACTATTTCTCCTACCTCTCAAAGCACCTGCTTACTAAATCTAGTAATAGTGCTAATAAGGCCAGGCAGAAGCTGGAACCAAGTGTAGAACTGAGACAAAAGTTACAGGTCTCCTGACTCTACCTGTTCTTAAAATTTCTCTTGGCTCTATATAACCACAACACATGTGATGTCCAGCTGATAGACATTTATATTCATTAATAAGGCCTGGGACTTTTGAGATCTGTTTGTCAATTTTAAGTGCACTTTGGCTCCTGAGAGGGTTTTTTAATGTTTTGTTTAGAACATTTCTTAACCCTTTTTTGGGTGTTGAGGATCCTTTCTCAGAATAATGTTTTTAAATAATTGAAGGAAACGTCCAACTTCAGTTGGAGATTAGTGGAAATAAAGATATTATTTTTAAGTTCCACTTCCTGGACCCCCTGAAATCAGAAGTCTGTGGACTCCAGGTTAAGAACCCCTGGTTTAGAGGAAGCCCAGTAAAATAGAGGGAGAGTCAGCTGTTGCATCAGGAACACCTGGGTTTTAATCCTTTCTCTGAACCATATTTGTTGTGTGATCTTGGGAAAGTCACTAAAATATTTAGTGCCCCAGATAAATCTCCAAAGAAAAGTTTGAGAGCAGATGCCAGTGTCAATTGGTAGAGGGATTTTTCTCACTTCGAGTTCCCTGTATCACTGAAACCATCACTTTGGTCCAAAAGAAAAATTGCTGAAGGAATCAACACTGCCACCCAACTCTTGCCTCATAGACTGCCCAATGTTTAAAACTTGTTCACAGATTCCCTAAATCTCATACTTTACCCATTCCTATAAAATTTTTTTCTGGCTCCTTCCCCCTCCCTATTCTTTCCCCTTTATTCCCCACCCCCAGTAATGCTGTAAGTATTTGGCATTGCCTTAGAAACTTCCCAGAATGTATTCTCAACACATCTGTATCCAATGGGAAGTATATCTAGCTGTTTATTTCCTTTCCTTGGCAGCAGTCCATAGGAAATTGGGCATTTTTCATTCCCTACCTTACAGAATTTTTTTGTTTTGTGATAATGTTAAAGTGTTTCATAGGAACAGACTTGGAGACCCCTCTTCTACCCCACCCTGCAATGTGATGGGGCTAGATGTTCTGTAATGGTGACAGATCACCATCAGAACAAGCTGGCTTCACATCTGTTAGCTGAAAATTGACCTTGACCTCTCACATTCCAGAGCCTGAGAGGTTTTGTAATTTGTCCCTTACAAGGGAAAACAGATAGTAAATGCTACTCACCAGGGCTAAAACAAAACAAAGCAAAGAAACTCAGAGCCTGAAAAGTTTGTTCCCTGCAGGTGGAGGATGGGGGTCTTTTCAGAGATCTGACAGTGCTTCATGGCATCCTTCTATAGGTAGCAGCATGGTGCTGTGGAAAGAGGACTTCCTTTAGAGACAGAGGACCTAAGTTCAAATTCCAACCTGATACTTAAACCATGTGTGACCTTGGGCAAGTCATTTAATCTCTGTGGGCCTCAGTTTCTTCATTTGTAAAAATGAGGGGTTGGACTAGATAGCTTCTGAGGTCCTTTCCAACTCTACATTTATGATCCTAAGTCATTCATTCTATGTGTTTATGTGATGATGGAATAGAATTGTGTAAAGGAAATACCACTGGATGAGGAATAGGGAGCCTAGTGTTATAGCTGTAACTGCAATTCACTAGCTATCATGTAGGCAAATAATTTTTCATGGGATCATAGATCTGGAGGGAAGCTTAAGGACCATCTATCCAGAACTCTTCTTTTACAGTGAAAGAAAGTGAGGCACAGAATGGTATGGTGACCTGGCTATGTCACATGGCCAAAAAAACAACTCACCTTTATTTAATGCTTGAAGGTTTTCATGAGAGTAGTAGAGGGGCTGGCCCCTGGAAAACCAGTCGCTGATGTGTACTAGGTGCCTGACTCTGGGCAAGCCACTTAACATGCCATCTATAAAATGGAGTTAAAATAACACCAACCTTGTGAGGAGCGAATGAAATGTATAAAATGCTTTGAAAATCTTAGAGGACTATACAAGTGCTAGCTATTATTTTATTATTATCATCATCAATGACTATTTTAATGCCCAGGCAAATCTCTGACTATAAGTTGATCTGCAGTGGTAGAGGGAATTTCCACACCAGAAATACCCTATATTGGTTTAATCAACAATCCTGTGAGAGAGATGGTAACTACTTTACAGAAGAGGAAACAGGTCAACTGGCTAATGCAAGAGATAAGAGGAATGGAAGTTTGAAACCATTTCTATTAGACCATAATCCTCCCCAAAACCTCCTCCTAAAGTCTCCCTTTATTATACTCAGAATTATCCAGTCAATCTTTCATTTCCCACTCTGCTCCCTGTGTTGGGTTCCCTCTGGAATACCTCCCTCTCAGCTTCCTTTTGTGTGTTACTTTCTCCCAATAGATTGTAAACTCCTTGAGGGCAGGGACTTTCTCTTTTTTATTTGTATATCCAGCCCTCAGCCCAGTGCCTGGCATATAGCAAATGCTTAATAAATATTTATTGACTATGATTATGTTTGTACCATTCTGCCTTCATTGGTAGATAGCAGAATTGTCATTTAAACCCAGATCTTCTGACCTCAGATCCAAGGGCAGCTAGAGGCAGAGCAGTAGACTTGGAATTGCGAAGCCCTGAAGTCAAATTCCACCTCATATATGCTCTAGCGGTGTGACCCTGGACAAGTCACTTAACTTCCGTCTGCCACAGTTTCCTTACATGTAAAACAGAGATAATACTAATAGGACCTACCTCCTAACATTGTTGTGAGGATCAGATAACATGTGATATTTGTAAAGCACTTTGTAAACTTTTAAGTGCTATATAAATGCCAGCTATTATTATTATTAACCACCCTGAACCTCAGTTTTCTCATCTGTAAAATGAGGGAAAGATAGGAATTGAGTAAGATAATCTGTAAGGTCCCTGCCAGCTCTAAAATGTAGTGATTCTCTCTCTCTCTCTCTGTCTCTCTGTCTCTCTCTGTCTCTGTCTCTCTCTGTCTCTCTCTCTGTCTCTCTCTCTCTGTCTCTTCTCTCTCTCTCTCTCTCCCTCTCTCTCTCTCTTTCTCTGTCTTTTTGGAGGGGGGAAGGCAGGGCAATTGGAGTTAAGTGACTTGCCCAAGGTCACATGGCTAGTAAGTGTTAAGTGTCTGAGGTCTGATTTGAACTCAGGTCCTCCTGACTCCAGGGCTGGTGCTCTATTCACTGCGTCACCTAGCTGCCCCTAAATTCAATGATTTTCTAGTGTGGCATATATGTGATCAGAATTCAGACTGGCAGTGGTGAACATCATAGCTCCAGAGATGGACTTTTAAGGTGATCACATCCAACCCTTTCATTTTAAAGATGCAGACACTGAGATACAGGGAGGTTTAAGTGCCTTTCTCCAGTGTTAAGAAGCTCCTAAGTAATAGCAATGGGGAGGTCCTCTGGATTCTAGCCCCTACAGCATCCTGTTTCTCTTTTATGGGAAAGCCTGTCGTTAACCTGGTAGTCTAACCTCAGAAGTTTAGGGCAGCTCACCCAAACCCTCCAGCCACCTCATTATGGATACATCACCTACTTAGTTTTCTAAACCAGTCATGAACCTAGGCATGTTTTCAAATGATGCAGAGCCCTGGTTTTTATAGGTTAAACCCAACATGGATGGGTTCGCTGATGTTAGATGGCTTCTCTCCCTGCCTTTCTACCTGAGCTTGTTTTAACTTCCACTGAAACCTGCGACAGGCACACGAGATGTATCAGAAAAGAGAAAAAATAAAATTTGGGGGATGCTTCTGCCATAATCTAGTTTTGCTGTTTTTCTAACTTGAGGCAAACTAAACTGTCCCCCTTCCACAGTCACCCACACAACAGAAAGGAATTGTGCCACCTAAGGCAACATCTAGGAGCCCCTGAGGACAATAGTTCTCATCAGAGTACGGATTTCCAAGGGCTTGAAAGTTTACAAAGCAGTGGTGTGTCTTCCTTCTGTAGAGGAGCCCTAGAGTCTTTTGGTGATATTAGTAAATTAACATAAAATTGGCATCTAACCTGAGCGAATGCTAGAGATTTTCCAGTTCCTTCTTCCTTTTCCTCCTCTTCTTGGCAACAAGAAGACCTGAATTCTAATCCTGCCTCATTCCCTCACTTAACCCTACGACTCTGGGCAAATCACTTATTCTCTCTTTGACTCAGTTTCCTGAGTCTATAAAATGCTTCCTTGTTGTAGAGATAAAATAAATGAACGTATATAAGAAGCACTTTGTGAACCTTATCTATAGGACTAAGTTACTTCTCCTATCCTGCCTTTAGTTTCTTGGATTGTAAAGTGAGATGGTTGATCTAGATGTCAAACCCATAGCCTACAAAATTTCAGAAATATAACTGGGAATTTTTTAGCAAAATAAATAAAAATACAATAAAATGTACATAACATTACATTTTAAAACTAAATCAACATGTGACCTCCAGGGATAGTCATGTACTAATTAATGGCCCTGTTTTAGTCTGTTGCACTGGTCTACAAGGTAATGTAGACTCTATAATGTCCCTCCCAATTCTAAATCTATGATCATATAACCACCTATGATCCAATTGACCATTGTAGTGGATATTCTACAGTAGCTGTGATCCCCAGTATAGGGTCAAAGTACTCACTGGGGTACTTTACTACTGGTTGGATAGAATGTGTAGAGCATATGGGATTCAATGGATAGAGTTCTGGATCTGGAATCAGAAAGACCCGAGTTCAAATGTGACCTCAGACACTAGCTATGTGACCCTGGGAAAGTCACCCTGTTTGCCTCAGTTTTTTCCTCATCTGTAAAATGAGCTGGAGAAGGAAATGGCAAACCACTCCAGTTATCTTTGCCAAGAAAACCCCAAAAAAGGGGGTGGCAAAGAGTCAGACATGAGTGAAACCATCTAAACAGCAGCAATAGCAGCGATTGAATGGGCTACTCAGTCCAGTGTCTGAAGATCTAAGATTCAGATGATACATCTTGATGGGAAAGGATCTCCCGGTGACATTCCTTTTGAAGCCATTGATGTGACTGAAAGGGTATGTTTTTCCGAGGGTTCAGAGAACATCAAAAGAGAAGACTTGTATGAATTGCTGAAGAATTATTAATTAAAGACAGGTCCAACACTTGTATATGTGGTTGATAATTCTCTTCTTAGCCCATCTCTCTATAGCCATCTCTCTTATCTCACTTCCCTCTGGCTCTCTTTTCCCTCATTCCAGTGTTTGCTTTCTTTGTCCTTTTAAAAAATATTACTATTGCCATATATTTATAGTGTTATCATTGTCATTGTTGGGGTTGTTGTATCCAAATGGCATTGATGGAAATGTCAATGTCATATCTGCATGTGATTTCTCCCCAAGCATCACATTGAGACCTCCGAGAACTGTGCTCCCGAAGGAATGACAATGTGAGACATTGAGTACAAACCTTAAAAAAAAGGATCATTTGGGGTGGCTAGTGGGTGCAGTGAATAGAGCACCAGCCCCAGAGTCAGGAGGACCTGAGTTCAAATGTGGCCTCAGATACTTAACACAAAACTAGCCGTGTGACGTTGACCAAGTCACTTGACCCTAACTGCCCTCCAAAAAAAGAGGATTATTTGAGGATAGTTTGAAAAATTATAAGAATAGTTGGGATTTATGTAGCATTTTAAATAGAGTATGCCAAAGATCTTAGTGTAGCATCAAGCTTTCTTGTTGTTGTTTGTCCTTCATTCTCAATGAGTACCATAACATCAGAAAGATGAGACCATGGCTTACAAGTGAATTGGATTTAAGCGTGGGAGGCTGTGCAATGTCACCAGAACCCCCTGAGTCCAGTGGCACGATATAGATCACAAAGACTGGAAATGGCCCCTGTTAAGTGTTAAGATTTGGGGGACATCCTACTTGTTATTTCATTTGAGCCTTCCTATACCTGAGGAAGATAGTGAAGGCAGTATCTTCATTTTGCAGGTAAAGAAATGGAAGATCATGGAGGTTAAGTGACTTGTCTATAGTCATTAAACTAGTAAGTTTTAAAAATAGGATCTGAACCTAGATCTTTGTGACTCCAAGTTCAGCTCTCTAGACAGACCCCCATGATGCCTCAGTGGAAGGGGAGGAGATGGGTTCATGCAGGTGTGCATTCATCATCATAAGATTATAGAACTAACTCTGTAGGGGTTATTCAGGCCATCCAATCCCACTCTATTTTATAGGTGAACAGGCTGAGAAATGACTTGTTCATGGGGACGTAGCTAAATAAGTACCAAAGCTGGGATTCAATCTAGGATTCTTTGATTCCAAATCCTGTATTTTTTCCATTGGTTTGGGAGGCTTAAATTTAGGTTTAAGGATAATCCAGCACTATTATACAAACTGGAAGGTAGTTTAGGGGTGAAAGTTAAACAAAGGAATGGATGGGGCTTTGAGAAAATGTTTCTGAAGAGTGTGTGTGTGTGTGTGTGTGTGTGTGTGTGTGTGTGTGTTGGGGTACCAAGAGTGGATATTGCAATACTATGTGGAATTGAAATACTAAAGAATGCACTTGGAGATGCTCCTACTGGGCACCTTAGTGAAGGCTTTCAAAGCATGGAGAGAGGAATGATACTGTGATTTCTAATGCATTCTAAAGTCATTGCTGAGCCTTCAGGAGAAAAGCGGCATGGTCCCCAACCCAGCTCACTATGAGTGTACTCTGGACTGTATCTAGGGAGTTCTAATTCAGCTCCTCTAAAGCCCCTTTCTGCCCCTGAACCTCCATTCTTCTAATGAGTGATTCCCTCAAAGGAACTCCCGTTTTGGGTGGGCCTCTAGTCAGTACTCATTTTACTCCCCTCTAGACTCACTCTTTGAACCTCACTTCCTCATCAGATGCCTTGCCCGCAAAGCAGGTATCCTGCCTCCCTCTTCACCTCCATACACCTCCTGGTTTTCTAGCTTCCCTTTATGGGTTGTCTTCCCCCATTAGAATATAAGCTTGTTGAGGGCAGGAATAGTCTTGCTCATATTTGTTATTGTTAAAACTCAACACAGTGCTTGTCACTTAGCAAGTATTTAATAAATATATTCTTTAATTTCTTCTTCCTTCCTTTTTTTCTTTCCTTCATTTTTTCTTTCTTTTTCTTCTATCCACTTATCTTTCCATCTATCCATCCATCTTTCTATGTGTCATCTACCTAGCTACTTATCTATCTTTCTATAAAGCATGCAGCAAATAGGGGAGGAAGGGGATTGGCAAATGCAGTCAAGTCAGAGGAATGTATTCAAGCAATAGGAAGTACCTGGAAATCAAAAAGAGCTGTGGCAGTTATGAAGTCCAAGTGGATCCAATATCTTTCTACATGGGAAAAAAAGGAGGAAAGTGATACTGGCAATAAGGCACATTCTTTGGGGAGTGGGGGCCTGGATGTAAAAGGAGGCCTGCTGGCAGAACTAGGGAGAACTAGGCAAGTCACAATCCAGCTCTACTCTGCCTTGGTTGGACTACATTTGGTGTTCAGTTTAGGCTTCACAATCTAGAAAGAAGACAGAAGAGGAGGTCAAGGAGAATGACGAAGGTCTTGAGAATGGGTTGGGGGGACTGGGGATATTTAAGCTAGAAAAGATGGATGGGAAGAATGGGCTCATGAATGCTGTTTTCATATACTTGAACAGCCTTTGCAAAGATGAAGAAATAGATTTATTCTAATTGTCAAGTGGGGGCAGAATGAGTAGCAATGACTCAAAGTTGTTCAGTTTAAGGGAAGAAAAAACTTCTTAACAATTAGAGATACCCAAAAAAAGGAACAGGCTAACCCTGGAAAGCATGGCTTCTCCTTCACTAGAGTTTTTTCAAACAAAGACTAGATGGCCACGATGTTCAGTATGTTTTTGGTTAGGTAGGGATTGAGGTCCCTTTTCAGTTTGTAAGAGGGTATCTGGGAGATTATGACTTAAACCATGGAGCTAGACTATGTGTTAACTCAGAGCCAGACAGAGACTTAGCAAATTGTTGGACTGGCTGGTTGTTTTTGTTAGTCTAGTTATTTTTATGCACTGTGATTTCTCCCACCCTTTGTATTATCAATTAATTTGCTTTTGTCCCTATAAATAAAATGTGATATAATAATAAAAAATTATAATAGCTAGCATTTCGGGTCAAAATATGTTACCTAAGAGGCAGTAGTGTGGGTAGCAGAGTGTTTAGCTCCAGGTCCATGAAATGCAAGCACATTGAGGGCAGAGACAGTTTTGTTTTTCTCTTTATCCATAGCACCTGGCAAATAGAAGGCACTTTACAGATTCCTGTTGAATAGAATAAAATGGAGAGGAATTGAAATTAACTGAATTAAATTGACAATGACTTTAACACAGCTTTAGGACCAGATTCCCAGTACCAGGGAACAGAAGCATATCATGTTACCTGTAACTAATCCACATTCTGCTTATCTTTCTTCTCCCCATACTTTCTGTCCACCCAGAATTAGTTTACTTTTGTTTGCCTATATTTAGGTCATTACTCTTCCTTGAATAGATGAAAATCCTGTTAGCTAAGATCCAGAGGAGGAAGCTAACTAACTAAAGGGTTAACTATCATAGCTGAACTAAGCCAGAGAAACAATATGTTTCAAGGACCAAAACAGGATAAACCAAAAGGGGCAGCCAACCCCAGGGAGGATTTCAGAAGAGGCTCTTTTACAGAGAGATTTTGTAATATTCCCACTGGAAATTGAACTCCTCATTATTTCTGTTATTAAGCTCCTGGAACCAAACATGCAACACATTGGGAATGTGGGGGTGCTGGCAAATCTGCCATTAGTATCCATTGCCTTAGGACACTACATTTTCCTGTCCTTTTCTCAGGGGACACAAGTTGATTTGAGTCCAAAGGAAGTTGAACAGAACTCTTACATCTCATGAGTCATCAGCAATCACTACCCTGTTTCATCCTGCTGTTATAGAAAGATGGGGCTGATAAAAACAAGGACCCACCCACGCTTTCGCTGAACACTTGAAATCTATCCAATTTCATTTTCCAACTTTTAAAACGCCTAGTCGAGTTTGAGAAATCAAAACAAATCCAAACAAACCAACAAAAAAGTGAAAGTAAGTAAAGCTCTTTTCTGACATTCCTAGTGTTTTTATGGGGCCATAGTAGGTCCTCAAACAAGAAAGGATCTTAGCAAACATCAGAATCAACCCCTTTCTTTTAAAAATGAACTAATAAGCATTTATTAAATAGGTACTTGGTGTGTACCCTTATACTAAGTGTTGAGGGTTTAAAGACAAAAGTGAAATATTTCCTTCCTTCGAGAATATGTGAATACATACATGTATTAGTATATACAAATTACATATTATATATGTGTGTATGTGTACACACACAAACAAACAAGGTGATTTGAGATGGAGAGTGCTAGCAGTTGGTGGAAAAAGGGGGAAGGAATCAGGAAAGGCCTCAAGTGGAAGGTGGCACTTGAACTAAGTCAAAGGAAATAAGGAATTCTAAGTGATACAGGCCACTAATGACCCAGTGCGTTAATGAATACAAGAGCAGAAATGGAAGTCAGAATGGCATGCATGAGGAAAAGTAAGAAAGCTGTTTGGGTGGATTATGGAGTTTAGAAAGTTGTACAATAAGGTCAGAAGTATAAATTAGGGCCAGATTGTAAAGAGCTTTAAAAGCCAAACAGAAGAGCACATATTTGATACTGGAGCAAAGAGGGAGCCACTGGAGTTTACTGAGCAGGAGATAACATGGTCAGACTTGCACTTTAGGCAGATCACTTTGGTAGCTGAGTGTAAAATGGATGGGAGTGGGGAGAGATTTGAGGCAAGGAAGACAAATAATAATTATTATTAGAAGACTATTGCAGTAGACCAGGTTGAGAGGAGATGAGGACTTGAACTAATAATGGTGTCAATCGGGCTGGAGAGAAGAGATTTCATGGAGAGAGTAAAAGGAAGATTTAGCAACTTATTGGCTAAGTGAAGTGAAGGAGAGGGAAATCAAAGAAATGGAAGGAATATTTCACTTAATTTACTCGACAAGTGGGGAACTAGAAAAGTTTTTAAGATTCGGAGGACTTTTATAGATCGCAGAGGTTCAGGTCTCAGGCTTGGCTATGAGTAGGCTTGCTTACTAGAGAACTGGGATGAAGTCTTCCCACCTCACTGGCAAGACTGGTCTCTAGATACTGGTGGAGCTTCCTACCTTGAGCTCCAGATGAACTTCTGACTCTAGCTCAGCTTTCTTAAAGGGTTATATTGCTCTATCCCAAACAGTGATATCAGTATAGGCATTAAGGGGCCTCCTTAGATAACACCCTGTTATTAGGAAATCAAGTATATGGTTTTTGAACACCTTCCCACTTTCCATTTGTAGGTATTCCAGACTCTGCTTCCGAAGGTTGGTAATCTTTTGTGTTCATTTCCGTCAGCTTATGTTTTAATTATAGCCGGCAGATAGACAGCCCATATTTTCTGTCTTAACCCGAAGCACTGTATAGCATCGATCTAATCTCTACAAAGGGATTTCTGAGGACATGCATGGTGTCATCATAGATCTGGGTCTGGAAGAGACCTCAGAGACCATCTAATCCCACCTCATTTTACAGATAAGGAAATTGAGACCCCCAAGGTCACATAGCAAAGCCTGGATTCAGATCCTCTTCTTCCAAACCCAGCATCCTTTCTATTAGGCTTTCCTTGTCCATCCTCCCCACCTCCAACCACTTAATGGGTCTGTGAAAGAGACCAAAAAGGAAAGGTGAAGGGCAAGAGAAGCATTGCTCTCTATTATTTTGGTTGACCAAGTCTTGAGGGAATGACTTGGACAGGTTAACACCATGTACTAGGGCAGTGCTTAGGTATGAAAAACATAGGAGGGGCCAAGGAGTTCCCACACTAGTTGGGGACTTAAAACACACATGAAACAGTTAAATTGCTGCTCATGGTAGAATCAAAATGAGTACAGATGGTAAGCACAGTGGAGGGGAAGATCAGGGAATGTAGAGGACTGAGGTTCATAGCCTAGCTCTTCCTCTCATCCCTATGTAACCCTGGAAAATTACATTTGACTAGCACTTATTAATTGCCTTCTATATGGAAGGCTCTCTGTTAGCTCCTAGAGACACAATAAAAAGAATAAGTAAAAGCCTTACCATCAAAGGGCTTACATTCTCCTGGAGGGAAACAACCTGTATACAGATAAGTCAACACAGGAGATATATAGATATCTATAAGTTTACCTTAGGTAGACTTATAGACATATAGATATAGATAAATCTTAAGATATGTCTATATGTCTATATCTAGATATAGAGATATGTAGATATCTATAAGTCTATCTTAGGTAGGCTGATCTATAGCCATATCTTGGACTTATATAGGTTTACACCCTAAGTTATGCGTTGGCTTTTTCCCCTTTTATTTCTGTATAATGAGTCTTTTTTTCTTTATCTGTTAAATGGAGATAATATTCAGAGAACAAAAATCTCCTGGTTATTGTGAATCTCAGATGTAGCATATGTAAAGTACTCTGCGAACTTCACAATGCCACAAAAATAACTTATTATTTTTTTGGATTTCGCCTAGATCTGTGATTTCATTGAAGTGGGAAGTTCCCAGTGAAGAAGTTCTCTTTACCAGTATTTGGAATCCTACAATCTCCTAGGGGCAGTAAGTCGTTAAGTGGCTTCCCAAGAGCCCACCATGGCTCACAATTGCCTTTCAAACCAGACCCAGATTGTTAATTACAAACTTTCCTCCAGTTTTCCTCCTTCTTTTAGCTACTTTTATCTTTAGTAATCTAGTTAGGATATTCCGTTGAAGCTAAGAAAGCCTGTTTAATATGCCCTACTCAAACACAACCAACCCACTCCTACCCTTATGCTGTTGCTGCCTAATGGCATCTGTGTGCCAAACTTCACCCCTCCTTTAAAATTTTAATCAGAAATCCTGGTCCAAGATTCTCTCGTTCACTTCATTCATTAAACATTTATTAAGTGTAGATTCATGATCTGGATTTTAGAGTCAAAGGCACTTTAAAGATCACCAGCCCAATTCCCTCATTCCACAAATGAGGAACCTCAAGCTTGGAAAAAAAGTATTGGGCAGTAAGTGACAGAGTCAGGATCCAAACGCATGTCCTCTGAGGTCAAAATTATATAGGACACTGACTTCCCATATAACCCCATTAGGCCTGAACCTTCATGTACTTATTTAAGTTATTGCATATTTATCTAATTTTGATAAATTACATAGTTATCCATATACATGACTTAAATTTTTTCTTTTTGCTATATTCTCTAATACATTGTCAGCTGCTCTAGGGTAAAGATTCCTTCTATAAAGTATTTGTCTATAAAGTATTTCATCACTGGGTGGTCAGTTAGTCAGTTAGAACTCAGGATACAAAGAAAGGCAAACATATAGTTTCTGCCCTCAGAGATTTGTCATTAGGAAAGCACCTTATAGACCTTAAATGCTGTATCAATGACAATGGTGTTTTCGGAATGTGTTCCATTCCCCTTTGCTTCCAATCCCCTGGAAAGGTTCAGGGATGAAATAGCCAATAATTACGTGGAGACATAATATCATGGGTAGAGTGCTGGACTTGAAATAAGGAAGATCTGGATTCAGACACTCACTAGCTGGGTAATCATTGGCAACCAATTAACTTAGCCTCTGAACCTTGGTTTCCTCAGCTGTAAATGGGGATGATAATAAGGACTGTGGTTACTGTCTCAGAAGGTGTTTGTGAGGTTCAGATATGACCATGTGCTTAATGAGCTTTTTTAAAGTATGATATAAATGGCAGCTATTGTGGCTGCCATGATATTATCTCCACTATTAATTATTATTAAGTTAGTGCACCCAGATGTCCAGTGAGACAGACTCCCTAGTCTCCAGTTGTGTAAAGGACACTTGAGGGTCCCCTGGGAACTCTTAATGATCACTAAAATAACTGTTCCCAGACTCATCAATTCTGGCATTGGTTGACTCTGCTCTCCCAATGGCAAGGGGCCCAGGTGGTGGAAAGAATCAAGAAAACCCTTTGATAACTCCACACCGAATGTTGGAAGCAGCATAAATGCTAACTGCCCACCTCCCTTGTACTATGCTCTGCCAGGCTGCTATTCATGAAGGCCAAGTGGTAATTGAGCATTAAAAAGAGAGAAATCTTCCAAGCCTCCATGTGGCTCTGGGGAAGGAGTACCCCTGTGGGCCCCGTTAACTCTCTTTGGCTATTGTCTGACTGGAAGATCTCATCCATCTGACAGCAGTAAACCGGTAATTAGTCAAAATTATATCTTCATAGACAGGAATGAGTATTAAGCAGCCAAGAGCCCTCCTGGGTGTTTTTAAAATGTTATTTGAGGGAGGTTTCCCTTTCAGGAATGGCCAAATAACTGTTGCCTATTCACTTTACTCACCCTCAGAAGTTTTAATTTTTACTTTTCAACTACTTTTGACTTCCATTTCACTTAATTCAACTCAGCAAACAGGTATTAAATGCCTGCAATATGCCAAGGACTTTATTAGGCACTGGGGATATGAAGACAAAAATGAACTTGTCCCTGCCCTCAAAAAGCTTATATTCTTTCAGGGAAGATAATGTGTACAGAGATAAGTAGAGACATTTCAAGAGGGAGAGGGTGGGAGAAATCAGGAAAGGCTTCTTGTAAGAGATGACACTACAGCTGTATTTGGAAGGAATCTTGGAGCTCTATAAAATAGAGATGAAGAAGTATATTCCTAATTCCAGAAATGGAACTGAAAAGTGAAATGTTATTGTAACACTCCCTAGGTACTCATTCCTCAATCCACACTGACACTAGCTGATTTGATCCCCAGAGGTGTGGCTGTTACCACTACCACAGTTTCTAGGGTTAACCTTATGGATGACTATACTTCAAAATCCTAGTTCATAAGCCCCCACTAGTGTATTTCCTCTTAACAATCAAACAATAGACTCATTTCTTTAAGCAAAGGGATTTTTACTCAAATGGTAAAACAAGGTCAGTAGTCATGAATCATTTCCCCCCAATATCAGGGGTAGACTATCTTACAAATATGCTCAGGGTGTCCAATGGTTCTGAGGCACATGTGCAGGGAATACATATGGCTGCTCCAGTGGCCCCTTTACAACTGTCTCTACCACATAGGTTGAATGGCTGATCTCATTCTTCACACATTTTGGTGCATTTTTTTAAGTTTGATTTCCTACTTTGAAGTTGGGATTTTTCCTGTTGACTCCAGCTTTGAAGTGATTTATCCCCCTGCAAGAGGCAGGGGGTTTGCCTTTTCTTTCAACGAATCCTTTGTGACTGGGGATATGTCTAAAGACCCTTCCTTCTATAAACTACTCTATGTTGCCTTAGGGTGAATAGTTTTAGTTCAGTTATTACCTCCCATAAATCTTAGGTAGGTATCTAGGGGGATAAAGGTGTGAATGTAGTTTATACTCTAAAAGCTGTGTTCATTGTCTTATGGGCCACATCCCAAGCAATTAACACATTCTCCCTCCAACTCTTTCTAGCATGAGGAGTGTCTATTTTGTATCAGAAAGCATTCCCCTTTACCATTTACATCTCTGTCTTTTAGTTTCTACAGAGCTTTTGCTGAAGTCTCACTGAGGCACTCCATTTCCTTACACTGGACATCTGGCAACTCATTCTGACTTCACAGTTGTTCCTGGATACAATAATGCATGAGTTTCAAATCCAGCCTCAGATGCTTACTAGCTATATGACCCTTTGTGACTGGGGAAGTCACTTAACCCAGATTGCCTCAAAACAAACAAAAAATTATGCATGAATCATGGAGGGAAGTTTCCTAGATTCCACCCTGAAACCCTGGGCTTTCTATTAGTATTTATTCAAATGCATCATGCCCAAGTCCTAGCCTCCCAACCTTCCATAGTACTTCCCAGACATCTTCATATCATCCTCTGCACAACTACCTTTCCCCCTATCCTCTCCCCTGCCCCTACTTTATAGCTCTAGCTCTGAAAATGATGTAATCAAATCAATATTGCTCTTCTTGGAAAGTCCTATCAGCCACTTTCCATGTCACTCCTATCCATAGCATTCCTTCTGGGCCATCACTCTCCTACATAAGTTTTCTTCACCTATAAGAATGGAAGTTCCTTGAGGGCATTCAAGGCTCCAAACTCCCAGATCAGATGTGAGGGATCACATCAGGCACCTAAAACTAAGGACAAACAACACACAACAGAGACCTCAGGCCTATTTCCCTGAGACAGGAGAGAAGAGAATGGGGAATGTATTCTTTCTCTTCTCAGGGATCTTTACCCTGTGCATGTATGTAGGAAAGAGCTCACAGGAAAAATAAAGCTAGGAAAAAGAGCAACCCTATCAGTTTGTCCAGTTTTAAAGACATAGATTGTTCCAGCCTGTTCTAAGCACTCAGACAGCCAAAGGCAACCACACTCACCCAGGTGGTAGAGTACACAGGTGCCTCTGTGTTAGGTGATCTGGGTCTGTCCAGACAAGCCTCCTTATACTTTTTTTCCTGATTAATTATTGCTTTTTTTCTTTCATTAATTATTTAATTGAGTAGAATAATTTGAAAGTAATGGAAATTTTTAATAAAAGTACCTACCATTATTTGATTCTGAAACATATTTTAATCACTTCAGTCTTTTGAATGCTTTATTTTAGGAACTAATTTATCTATTAATTGACACAGTGTGGTGTAGGGAAGCCAGGAAGATCAGAGATCAAGCCCTACCTCTGACAGATGCTGGCTGGGTCCCCAAACCTCTCTGAGCTCAAGGCAACTAAGACTATATGTTGATGAGACTATACCCATCTGCATTGTCAGAAGGAGTTTCCTCACCCAGAAATTCCTCATACTAATAAAATCACGGGCCAAGTCCCTATCCTATGCTTAATTAATCCATATAATTCCTTCTGTTATCTCTACATTGTTCATTTTGTATGGGTGCAAATCATGAAACACTGTAGTCACTAGAGAACTGAGGTTGCCAATTGCCCAAAGGGCAACAGAGAGGCATATGGTGGGTGTGAGCAGGCTGTAACACATTACATGAGGAACTATGAACAGGGAAGTAGGGGAAAGGATGTTAGAGAAATGTTTGGCTGGCAAAGACAACGAACCTGTCACAGATCCAGGGCCAGGCACAAGGGATGTTGTGTGCTCCATCAGGGCTCAGCTAATGGCAAGGAAATCCCCCAGCAGGTTGGGTGGGGCCCCAATGTAAATTTAAGGAGACTGTGGATTAGTGTCACATAGGATGGGCTGCAATCTGCAAAGCTAGAAAGGCTTAACCGTACTGATGAGAAAAGGAAAACAAAATTGGTGTAATTAAAACCAGCTCATTCTAAAATAATACTAAGTTTTATGAAGGGCTTTCCTTACAATGATCCTGGGAGGTAACCAGAATTAGTACTATGATCCTCATTTCACTGATGAAGAATCGGAGATTCAAAAAGAACATGTGATTTACCCAGGGTCACACAACCAGTTGTTAGGAACATATCACTTCCAGGATATGAGATCATGGTCTTAGAGCTAGAAGGACTGTCCAGGTTATCTGAAGAATAGTGATATGTTATATGAATAATTATATGAAGAAGTGAACCCCACAGAAATGAAGTGATTTGGTCAACGGAGCTACTGAAGTGAGATTTGAATCCAGTCAATGAGTCAGTCAGGCTACAAGCATTTATTACACATTTCCTATATGTCAGACACTGTGCTAAGCACCAGGAATACAAATACGAACAGAAAGAAAGAACCTTTCTGCCCTAGCAACACATAAAAAGAAGCCGAAAGCGGGGAGTGGGGTGGATATGAAGGATGTGAAGGTATCCTGCACAGGGGAAAGGTAGACAAGGCCAGCATATAGACTGGAAAGTTCCTGGGTACCCTCTTTAAATGGAGGAGGCATACAATCAGAAGAAGAGGCCACAGGGACAGGTGGAGGGTGCTTCCAAGGTGGGAACTGTGAAGTTGGAGTGACGTTCCAGGATAAAGATCATTTCATCAGTTCATCAGATGGGAAATAGATGGGTAATTTCAGTTCCCACCAGCTGAACCGTTTTGGACTTTCATCATGCCCTTGGGAATCTCATCTTCCTGCAAGATCATAACAACTCTGAAACTCATTTCTCTTCAGTACCCCTTGCGATTCCCCCTCATAGGAAAGGGGGGGAAGCTGGAAAGTGGAGAGCTCCTCTGTTTAAAGAGGGCACATAGGGCAGTTATCCATAATTTCCCATCTGGCTGCATTTTTCTGGACTTATGATTCTCCATTGTGTACCTTTTCCCTTTCCCCTCACCCCTTTTAGCCTCCTTTTATGTGCTATCCACCTACTTTAGACTGTAAACTCCTTGAGGACAGGTACCATCTTTTGCATTTCTTTGTTTCCCTGGTGCTTAGCAAAATACCTGGCACATAGTAATCACTTAATAAATGCTTGTTGACTGACTAAAGAGGTTTGGGGGCATGGGGAGAAGTCCTGGAGAGCAGCAGCCTGGTGACTGGTCCTCTGACTGCAGAGTCACGCACACCAGCTGTCCCTATATCCTCCACTCTTCCACTGTGGCTGGACGCACTCTCTCTATGTAGAGACTCCAGGGAGTTTAGAGGCTTGCTATTATGATACGGATAGAGCCTGGAGTTGTGATTTCATTGGCATAGAGAACTGCCAGGTGGGAAAGCTCCTTCTATCAATACAGGTCAGCACCTTCTCTATGCTTTAGAGTCTTGGAAAGTTATCTGAGGACACGGAGAGGTGACTTGTGTGATTCTCCCAGGGTCACACAATCAGTATGTGTCAGAGGTCCTGACCTCCAGATGAGCTCATTAGCCACTCCCACAGCTTTGGGCCCCTCCTCTCCTGGCAACATCTGGCAGCCTCAGCTAGTAAACTTCGGAGCCAGGCATTCTGATTCCAGGATCAGGGTTCTTCTTCCCACTATACTAGTGTTGGAGATCAAATGATGTAACATATATTAAAGGCTTTGCAAACCTTGGTGTTCTGGGTGCTGTCATAGCTCATCCGAGGTACTCTAGAATGGCAAAGACACAGCCAAGATTAAGGCTGGGATTCTTCCTCCTCCTTCCCCTCTCCCCAGTTCAGATTCTGCCCCCTCCCCACCAATGGAATAAATCTTTGTTTATTGGTTCGAGCCAAGATAAAACTAGGAATATGTGTGTGTGTATGCACACACAATATACATGCCTATATACACATACATGTCTGTGTATGTATATATATATAGATATATAATATATTTTATATATTTTATTTGTAGAGGGAGTAAGGCAGCTATGTGACTCACTAGACAAATTTCTGGCCTAGAAATCAGGAAGATGTGAGTTCAAATCTAGCCTTAAATACTTAATACCTATGTGACTGAACAAGTCACTTAACCTTTACCTGCCTCAGTTTCTTCAGCTGTAAAATGGGCATCATCCCCTACCTACCAGCTGTTGTGATGATCAAATAAGATAACACTTGTAAAGTGTTTAGCACAGTGTCAGGCACAAAGGAGACACTTCATAAATGCTTGGTCCCTTCCCTCCTTTCAAACCTCCTTAAAATGGGGATCATAACAGCAACTACCTCCCAGGGATTTTGTGAGAAGAAAATGAGATCGGATTTGTAAAGGCATTTTGCAATCCTTACGGCTTTATAGAAATGCTATCATCCTCACTATTATATAAGTGCAAAATGTTTTCCCCCTTACTTCACCTCTATATGTCAATCCCATAAGAAACAAATTTAAACCTGCTCTTTGATTTTCATGGGATTAGGGCTGTATCTGATGAAAGACCTATGGCTAGAAATTCAATGCTGTAATGAATCAACTTTTACACAATTGATATGCCTTAAACAACAACAAGAAAAGAGTGAGAGAGATTTACACCATTTGCCTTTTATATAATAGAGCAGATTTTCCAAGTTTTGAGAGATCTATTGTTCAAGTATGGTTGAATTAGACATAGGTGCCATTAACACAGTGGCTACATTTCCCAATGATGACGGCTACATTTCTTTATTCTCTACCATAATTTTTTGGGTGGTGGGGTAGGTCCACATATGCAGTTTCAGCAGTGCAGGGAAATCTCATTGGAGAAAGTTTGCCTACCAGTGAAGATTAGCAACTGTTGTGTAATTTATAGTCTTGAGAGTTTCCAGGGGCATTGAGAGGCTAAATAATTTGCCTAGGCTCACATGGCCTGTGTGTGTCTAAGATAGGATTTAAACTCAGGTTATCTTGACTATGAGACTAGCTATCTATTCATTATGCCATGCTGTCCCTCTAGAGTAAGATGTATCTTGTTTCCACATGATCCCCAAAGAGTGGAATTTCTTAGATTGGGGGTTGGGACTCCATTGTGGTGGCACAACAATCCTTAGAAAGCCACCATCACCAAGATTTGAATTGCCCATTCCTCAGAACAACAAATTATGACCTCACACCAAAGCCAACCTTCTAATCAATGTTGATTCACACATAGGTCCAAACCAAAGTATCTCTCACAATTTGCTGGCTTTAATTATAGAGATTTCTTTCCTTGCCCTTAATTAAGCCAGAGTTTTAATTTAATAAAGGGACTTTCACTTTGGTGATGTGAATCAAGGACATTTACCTGAATCCATTGGCCCATCCTAGGGTCATATCCATCCATAGCATTCATATTACAGTTTAATGACTCCCAAATTCTTTGCTAGGGTCATCTTCTAACAAACTCTGACAATTCAGTGAAAGAACAGTTATTCATTTCAGTTGCCTTCCATTGGAGACATTTTCTCTTTTTTTCCTGGCCACAGATTCCTCCTCCCCCACCCCTCAAGGCCATCAGATTACTTGGGATTAGAGGAAGTCCCAAAGGAAACTCGAAATGATTTGCTGTTCCACTGTTATCTCAAGAGTAGCTTCTTATCGCCACATGGAAATTTGTAGCCAATTAAATCTTCCTTATTGGAAGAGATGTTGTCAAATAGGCTCACTCTCAAATTCCATTTGGAAATGTTAAAAATAGAAAAGCCACCAGTTAATCACTAAACTCTTCAGCCAATGGGCAACAAATGTTATTTCCAGAGTTAACATCACTGATGATTGGCGTTCCCTCAGAATTAGAGTTTGAGTCATGAGTATCTATATTTTATAGCTGACTCTTCCACTGACTGATGAGCTAGGCTTGGTTAAATTGTTTCATATCTTTCTTTATTCCACTTGTGTTTACAGAGTGGGGATATCACTACAGGAAGTTTGTTTTTTGGGTTTTTTTTTAAGGGTGAGTTAATGTTTAAACTTGAAGTTTTCCTGGTAGGTGGTTTTCCCTCACCCTCCAATAACTTTGTATTTCTTTTGTATTTGTTTATCAGTGAATAGTTTATCCCAATCCGATCAGTAGAATGTAAGGCCCTTGAGTGCAAAGAATATTTCATTTTTGCCTCTATCACCAGCACCCAGCACAGGACCTGGCATAATAGCAAACACCTTATTGATCAGAAGACTATAGCTGTAGAACTGAAAAGGACCCCAGAGGCCATCTAGGCCAAGGGTTCTTACCCTGGATCCATGGATACATCTCAGAGGGATCTGTGAACTTGGATAGGGGGAAAAGACTACCATCTTTATTTTCACTAGCCTTTGGTTTCCTTCATAATCCTAAATCCTATATTTTATGCATTTAAAAATATTATTCTGAAAAGACATTTGTACGTTTCCACAGATTGCCTGCCAAAGAAGTCCATGATGCAAAACAGGTGAAGAACTCTTGATCTAGTCCAATATAAACGAGTAAACTCAGGTCCAGAGAGGGAATAAAATAGTAATGGCTAACATCTATACATATAGTGCTTACTCTGTGCCAAGTTCTTTACAATTATTATATATTTGAGCCTTACAACAAACCTGGGAGACAGATGCTATTATTACCCCCATTTTATAGATCAGGAAACTGTCACAGATTAAATGACTTGCCCAGTTCCATAAAACTAATTAGTATCTGAGGTGGGATTTGAGCTCTTCCTGACTCCGAGCCAAAAGTCCTATCCACTGTGTCACCTCCCTCCCTTAATGACCTAGTCAAAGGCACACAGGTGGTAAATAACAGAGCTGGCTTTTAAGTTAAGGCTTTCTGACTCCAAATCTAAAGTTATTATTAATAGACTATTTAAAGATGTTTACTAAGCTGAATTGAAAGGGAAAATAGTGTTATTCTTTTTTTTTTTTTTGGAGGGCAATTGGGGTTAAGTAACTTGCCCAAGGTCACACAGCTAGGTTTTTGTTTGTGTGTGTTAAGTGTCTGAGGCCGGATCCAAACTCAGGTCCTTCTGACTCCAGGGCCAGCACTCTATTCACTGCGCCACCTAGCTGCCCCAATAGTGTTATTCTTGATCCCAGTGGATAAAGGAGTGAATAAAATGGAAACGCTTAACTGATTTTGCATTGTTTTGAAAACTAAAATGAAAACAGATCAAGCTAAATGCTTAGGTCATTGTAATTGCTTTGTCCAAATAAAACCTCTAGAACTCATAGAAAAAGAACATTGGATTTCATATTTTCCAACTACATAATTCACTTCTCACCTTCTGAACACTTGGGATTTCATTGCTGTGGGGATTTCCCACACCTGTGTATTATACTAGCCCTATCCCCGCCCATGTCCACCCCCACCCATGTCCACCCCCACCCATGTCTACACACAAGCATATATTTTAGAAGAAGTTTCAATGAGTTCATGAGATCATAGTTTTGGAGCTGGAAGGTATCTTAGAGGTCATCTAGTTCAACCCTCGTCATTTTAAAGATGACGAAACTGAAGTTCCATGAAGGAAAAGTGACTGACCGGGTTACTTAACCAGGTAACAATTAACACAGTTGGGATTCCAACACTGGTGCCCTCACTCAAGATCCTCTCATCTTTCCATGGCACCAGGCTGCTGCCCAGTCTTGGTAGTCCTCCAAAATTCATTACTTGGTCACTAAAGCCTTTGACTGTGTGGATCACCACAAAATGTAGAAGTCCTCAAAGAGATGGGAGAACTCATATGGGAGTAAGATGATGGAGAACGCCTGAAGAACCTGTATGGGGGTCAAAAAGCAACAGATAGAGAATAGGGACCAACTGCTTGGTTCAAGCAGGAAAGAATGACAAGGCTTTATATTGTCGCCTTATTTATTTAACTTATCCACAGAGTATATCATCATGCAAAATGCCAGCATGATGAATCTAAAACTGAAATTAGGTTGTTGGGAGAAAGATCAACAATCTATGCAGGGGACTCTAATCTGGTGGCAGAAAATGAAGAATTAAGAAGCCTCTTGATGAGGGTGAAAGGGGAGAGTGTAAAAGCCAGCTTGAAGCTTACCATCAAAAACCCTAAGATCCCAGCATCTAGTCTCATTAGTACCTGGCAAATAGAGGGAGAAGAAATGGAAACAGTGTCAAATTTTTATATTCTGGGATCAAAGATCACTGCAGATGGCAACTGTAGTCATGAAATGAAAAGACATTTGCTCTTTGGAAGGAAAACTATGGCAAATCTGGTCAGCATTCTAACAAAGGTCCTATTGTCAAAGCTATGGTTTTTCCAGTAGTAATGTATGGCTGGGAGAGTTGGACTATATGGAAAGCTGAGTGCCACAGAAGCAACACTTTCGAATTGCGGTGCTGGAGAAGGCTTTTGAGAATCCCTTGGACAGCCAGGAGATCAAATCAATCAATACTTAAAGAAATTAATTCAGACTATTATTGGAAGGACAAATATTGAAGTTAAAGCTGAAATACTTTGCCCACATAATGAGAAGACAGGACCCATTACAAAAGACCCTAATTTGGAAAAGATTGAAAGTAAAAGTAAAAGGGGACAGTAGGAGAAGAGAGGGAGAGACAGTGTCATGGAAGCAATGAACTTGGACAGACTTTGAGAGATAATGGAGGACAAAAAGGCCTGGCATGCTATGGTCCATAGGGTCCCAGAGGGTCGGGAGTGACTAAACAGCAAGGATCTTCTGTGAATGAGTTTCTCCAAATTTGGCTAGGCTGGTCCTCACGGGGCAGACAGCTACTTGATTGTTGAATAGCACTCCAAGCCTTTCCAGGTTAGTCCATTATGTCAGAGAGAAACCATAGGTATTCACCTGCATAGACTACCATGAGGCATTTGAGTATAATTCTCTGGAAGAATTAATAAGAAATAAAGTTAACTATTTTTTACATTTAAGTTTATAAGTTAATTTTATTTTTTTACAATTCATTTTTATATAAAATTTTGAGAGTCTCCCTGCTTCCCTTCCCTCTCCATTCCCTAAAATGATATGCAATCTGTATATAGGACATATACATATGTATATATGTATGTATGTATGTATGTATACACACAATCATCTAAAACATATATCCATATCAATTGTATGGTATCACAATATATTTTAAATGAGTTCAGAGATCCCTCTGCTCTAGGTTAAAACAATTTTAAGAACACAGTTTTAGTGATAAAATAAACCTAAATCCAACCATCTCCATTTTTGTGATCATTAGGGGACCCTAAAACACAGAACTGAGCTGTTTGGGACCATCAAAAGGATTGAAATCAACTCAACAAAACATTTATTAAGTACCTAGTGTATGTGGGTTCTGGGGGAAAAATGAATTCTAGATTAAATATAGAGTTTATATGACTTGTACAGAGATAGCTAGAATGAATAATATAACATATAAGCTCATCACAGATATGAAAAAGCAGAGTGAGCAAAAGTTCATTATGAATTAAAAGTATTTCAATTTGGGAAGGCTAGGTGGCGCAGTGAGTAGAGCACCAGACCTGGAGTCAGGAGGACCTGAGTTCAAATCCAGCCTCAGATGCTTAACACAAAGCTAGCCATGTGACCTTGGGCAAGTCACTTAACCACAATTGCCCTACCTTCCCCACTTCAAAAAGAAAAAAGAAAAATCTAAAAAAAAAAAGTATTTCAGTTGAGCTTTAAAGACTAGTAGTAATTTAATGGGTAAAGAGAAAGAGGAATTCTAAGCATTGGGAACAACTTGAGCAAAGGACCCCCAGAGGCAGGGAGGCAGAAAGGGCAGATTGGGAAGAGGGAAAGGAGTAGTTCATATTGTTTAGAATGCAGAATATGTAGCTAGAGGTAGTTTGAGAGAAAGCTGGGTAAGTATGGTGGTGCTACAATGTTGCTGGCCTTGAAAAACAGGCAAAGGTCTTTCAAATAACATGGTAAAGTATATTTTCACGATAAGGGATTAAAAAATGTCTCTCCCCAAAAATGAAAAAAAAGGAAGAAAAGGACCAGGGTATATATGCATTATTTTTCTTGCCAAGCATTACGTAACTGAGAGTTTAAAAAATATAGTATCCTATGTATTATCAAAGATAAAAATCTATCTTGTAATATGTTAGTAAGATAGATGATAATGATTGGTTTGTAACACGTAAAATAATGAAAAATATGTATTAACATTACATAAAAGGAAAACAGGCAAAGGAGCTTGATTTGGACTCAGTAGGCATGTCCTGACATTTATGTGCCCTTAATGGAAACTTGCTGAAATTCTTCAAGTAGGATCAAGCTGGATCTGTAGAATGGAACTGTCTCCTAAATCTAACTTTAGTTCATTTGACTTGATTGAAGTTGAAGTGATTGAAATTTAGTCTAACTGTACCCAGTCTTTTTTTTTTTTTTTTTGCTTTTTGGAGGGCAATTGGGGTTGACTTGCCCAAGGTCACATGGCTATTTTTTGTGTTAAGTGTCTGAGGCCGGATTCGAACCCAGGTCCTCCTGACTCCAGGGCTGGTGCTCTATTCACTGCGCCACCTAGCCGCCCCTTCAGTCCTATCTTGTATGGTATGAATGTGGGTTATTGAATATGGGTCATCAGAATGAAGAGAATGTTTCCAAGATTATGAACTTCAGTGACTGGGAGAATGAGGATACCCTCAATGGAAAGAGGCAATTGGATGAGGGACAGGTTTAGGGAAGAAGTAAGTTGAATACATTTTTCAGAGTGTTGAATTTGTGATGTTGCCCAGATATCCAGGCAAAGATTCCAATGAGCAGTTATTGATATGGGCCTCAAGTTCAAGAGATGAGAAATGGAAAATATAATTTGGGAACCATCCACCTAGAGATGAGACATTATTCCACTCAATCCCTCTCCCCAATTTTAGTTTCCACCTCTAATACATTCCTTCTAGTAAGGAGTGATAGCTAAAAAATAGCATTGTGCTCTTTATGTACTGACCCACCCACTAGACAAGTACTTTAAGTTCCTTTCGGGGCAGGGGTGATAGGTTTATGCCAATCTGCCTCCTACTTTAATTCTAGCAGTAGTAGTACTTTTGAAAAGGAACATGATACTGAAATAACTCCCAGGCCAAGAGTGCCCTGAGGGGTCATGGGGACGAGGCAGAGGATGTCAAGCATAGGGGCACTAAAAATAGCAAGATGGAGATCAAAGCACCAAGGGCCACAAGAAATTTATTTTGGCCTTAGCAAATGGGCTGGCTTGTGCCTACTCTGCCCACCCTCAAACCGGAGCCAAGAACTCAGAAGGATGGGATAGAAGGGAGTCAGTGACTTGCTGCTGTATGTTTTCATTTCTGATTGTGGAACATTGTCAAATTGATCCTAAGAGGGACATAACTGATAGGAACAAAACTTTTAGAGAAGTTGCTATTAGTGAAAAGTTGGACTTACTCTGCCTTTTTCCAATGTGACAAGTTAAGTCAAGTCCATTAGATTGCAAGTTCCTTGAGGGCAAGGACTGTCTTTTGCCTCTTTTTGTGTCCCCAGTGTTTAGCATGGTGCCTACTAGCACACTGAACTGAAGTCAACACACATTTATTAAGTGTGTACCTAAGCATGGGGAATACAAAGAATTACAAAAGAAATTTATGCACTAATAGGAGAGACAACATGCAAACAACATGTACAACTAAAATATAAATAGGATAAATTGAAGATAATTGAGGGAATGAGTAAAGACTAGAAAGGCAGGAAAGAGCCAGTTAGTGGGGGGCACAGGCTCTAAATATAAGATAAATATCCATAATGGTATCAATCAGTCAGGCATTTATTAAACTCGAGATAGATGCCAGGGACTGGGTTAAGTGGAAAGAAAAACTAAACACGGCAGTCCCTGCCCTTGAAGAACTTGCATTCTATCATGGAAAGCAACACATGTGCACAGGAGTCGATATTAAGTTGTTTGGTTGTTTTTTTCTACAATGACTAATAGTTGGAGGTATCAGGAATGGATTAATGTAGCAGGTAGCAGGTGGATTGGGCTTTGAAAGGATCTAGCATTTCTAAAAGGCAAAAGCGAGAGGCGGAATGTGCCAAGCATGGATGTTCAACCTTGCCTAAGCAATGTGGATGGTAGATTAGGCCTTGTATAATCCAACATTGGATTTGGGGTCAGATGGCCTGGCTTTGAGTCATGCCTTTGCCATTTACTACTTTTAGAATAGTAGACAGGTCACCAGACTTGTTGAAGCCTCAGCTTTCACATTTATAAAATAGGGATCATAATATTGATACAACCCAACTTGGTACAATGGAAACAGCACTGGATTTAAAGTTAGGAGAGACTTCGGTTTGAATTTCTGCCTTCAAGACATAGCCAATGCAGGGGTGGCTAGGTGAACAGAGCACTGGCCCTGGAGCCAGCCTCAGACACTTAACATACTAGCCATGTGACCTTGGGAAAGTCACTTAACCGCAATTGCCCTCCGTTCCCCCTATAAAAAGCAAAAAAAAAAAAAGACATAGCCAAATGCAAGGCCTTTAATCCTCAATTTCCTCATCTTTAAAAAGAGGGTGATACTTGTACCTACCTCACAGAGCTGCTGGGAGGCTGCATTGAAATAATGCACATCCAGTGCCTTTTTAAAAATAAGGTAGTGTATAAGTAGATCCAATGAGATAACATATGTAAAACGTTTGTGAACCTTAAATTGTTATGTAAATTCTAGCTATTATATTAGCTCTTGTTATTCTTGAGAGACAACATGGTTTAGTAGAAAGAGAGTCAGTCCTGAGAGTCAGGGAGATAGATACAAGCCTCACTTTTGACACATATCAACTGAGTGACTCTGGGGGAGTCACTTACCTTTTCAGTGCCCCCAGACAACTTTCTAAACCCTAAGTTTCAGAGGGAAAATACAATGGATGGATTGTTGATTCTGCACTGGCCAAGGAAGTCTGCATAGTGGGTACACTACAATAAAGTCACAGATCTCAACCAAAAACAAAAAATGCGCCCATTAAGTATCGTCATGCTTTCTAGTTCTCTCTCTTTGTGTCTTATCCTTTCACTAGGCTGTAATACCTGAGGTCAGGGATTGTAGCTTATCTAAACTTCGTAGATCCCTACTGTCTAGCACAAAGTTCTACACATGTTAGAGGTTTAATAAATACTTGTGTTGTATCAGGCCCAGGCAACCCACTTCCATATAGCAAAGAGAACAGACCGTGTTTTAGTCTTATTTGCTCATTAAATAAGTACTTATTAAGTACCTACTACATGGAAAGCACTTAAAGTTTAGGACCACTTGCTCCATTTTTTTTAAACCTTGCCTCTTATTTTATTTGTATGAGAAACTCTCAGTGAGGGTATGACCTGTAGCCTGACTTGCTTTTACTATCACAAATCCTCATGAACATTTTGCCAGGAGACACCAAAAAGAAGGGGCACAGTTTATGGGAAATAGCACCAGAGAGTAGAAGGAGAGAGGGAGTGCTAGAGTTAGAATCACAGGACCTGGGTTCAGATCCCAATTCTGCTTTTTACTACCTGTTTTATGTTGGACAAGAAACACCACTTCCTCATCTGGAAAATGAGGGGATGGGACACAACAATCCCTGAGATCCTTTCCAGCTCTAAATCTAAGATGTAATCTTTGGGGGTTGGAGCTAGATGGCACAGGTGAGCCAGTATTGTATAATGAGGAGAAATAATGAGGTTCAATGAATGGTACTATGAGATATCAGAAGAGGCAAGATGGAGGAATGAGGGACAGAGGGCAAAAAAGAAAATGAATTAGCATGGGAAGGGTTCTAATGTTTTAAACTCCCCCCCACCCCACTCCATTTCTTCACATGATTTGGGTAAAGTCACTTCACTCTTCTATAAGTTTCTCATCTATAGAATAAGTTTCATGGGCTAGATATAGTCATAAAAGTATTTAAGGTTTGTGAAGTCACTTCTCCTCCCCAAAACTCAGTTTCTTCATCTGTAAAATAAATGAGTTGTACTAGATGCCCTTGGAGTTCCCTTCTAGTTCCAGATATATTATCTTATACTGTTAGATACTTAACAAAGAGGAGGAGAAAAAAGCAAACCCTAAAACCTTGCTATGGTTGTGTAAAAGTAGCATTAATTGCATTTATTTATTAGAATGAATGTAGTTTATGGATAATTGCCATGTGCACAATAACCATAACCAGACATGTTAGGCATAGGTATCAGATTAATTCTGTCTAGTCAGTGTATTACCACATTGAATTTTTAAAAATTTATTTAATTTTTAATTTATGGAATAAAACAAGCATTTCCATACCATAGTATAATGAAAAAGATGATTGCATATGAAGCTGCACATTTATCGTGTAGAACTTGCTATTCCTTTTAAATACATAATGAAGTTATCATGTAAATTTCTTTTTTTCTTTCCTTTTTTTCTTCCCTCTCCCTCCCACCCTAGAGATAACTACCATTAGACACAAACGTGTGTGTATATTATAAAATATATATATGTAAAATCATTCTCTACAGACTTCTATTCATCAGATCTTTATGTGTCTGCAGAATTATGGTCTGTGGAACTTAGGTCTCATTACCATTCCCAGAGAAGAATAGTCATACATTCATAACCTCACACACAACATTTGAGGGGGAGAAGGGACCTCCTGGGTCTCAGCACAGGGCTTTGCATGGAAGTTCAACAAATATTAATTGATTGATTTCATGGAAAAGTATATTTTACAAAATTGAATCTATGCTTTAAAAATAATTCTTTAGAATTATTATTCTCCCTTCTATAGGAAAATAATAACAACAATAGCAGCTAGCCTTTATATAATACTCTAAGGTTTGCAAAGTATCTTGCAAATATTTTCTCCTTTGATCTTCACAACAACCCTGGGAGGTAAATGCTGTTATGATCACTATTTTACAGATGAGGAAACTGAGGCATAAAGAGGTTAAGTGACTTGTCCAGGGTCACACAGCTAAAAAATGTCTAAGGGGTGCGGCTAGGTGGTGCAGTGAGTAGAGTGTCGGCCCTGGAGTCAGAAGGACCTGAGTTCAGATCCGGCCTCAGACACTTAACGCACACAGAAATAAAAAAAAAACCTAGCCGTGTGACCTTGGGCAAGTTACTTAACCCCCAATTGCCCTCCAAAAAAAAAAAAAAAAGAAAGAAAGAAAAAAATGTCTAAGGAAGAATTCAGACTTGACTTTTCCTGATTCAAAGAGCTGCATTTCATTCATGGTACCACCAAGCTGCCCATCTCTGCCCATCAGATCATTTTTGAAGGTTCCTTCCAACCTTAATGTTCTTTAAGGCCAGGTTTTCACATTAACTAGCTATATGACTGTGACTATGGGCAAATTATTAAATTTCTCTAAGCCTTAGTATCTCATTACAATCTGTACAACATGAAATAACACTTGCTCAGTCTCCCTCACAGGGTGATGAGGTGAGCTTTTTCCTCACCTAGCAAATAGACATTTAAATACTTGACATATTGAATGTCATTGAGCTCAATTATTTTTACACCAATTCATTTAAAGACCTTCAAAAGAAATAGGCAGTCTGGTCTAAAAGAGTTGATCTTGGAGCCAAGAAAATCTGGATTTAAGCCCTGCCTATGATATTTGCTAGCTGTCTGAACCTGGGAAAGTCCCTTAACCAATCAATACTTGAGTCTAAGGAACTGCAAGGGTTTTCGTTGTTCTTGTAGTTTTTGTTGTCTTGCTTTATTTTTAGACTGAGGTTCCCTATCTGGCTTAGGACTTATAGGAGCCTCTCCTGGGCCTAACCCAGCTCAGATCAACTCAAAAGTATCCACCTGTTCATTTCTGACTTGGGAGAATTTGCCCCTCCTCAGGCAACCTGGTGGCCCATTGCTCCTGGAAGCTCAACAGAAATTCTGTACTTCGTGCATAAGAAAGCTGACCAATGCCAATCAGTGCCTCCTCTGAAACATATAGTCAGAAAGCTAGGCATGATAGCATACACTTAGAATCTCTGCTATAGGGGAAGCCTCAGGCTATTGAACTAGACCTCTGATTTCCTCCATATAGAAAACTCTCAAGGGGCGGCTAGGTGGCGCAGTGAGTAAGAGCGCCAGCCTCGGAGTTGGGATGACCCGAGATTGAATCCGGCCTCAGAAAATGAGCACCCACACACAAATAATGACTAGCCGTGTAACCTTGAGCAAGTTACTTAACCCCAATTGCTCTAAAAAAAATAAAAATAAAAAAAAAGAAAACTCTCAAATGAAGGGAATTCCCTATACCAGTGGAATCACACATCCAGACCCTAGCTCATTCTTAATCCTTGGCTAACCCCAACTATTGAATTATTAGATTATAGAAAGGACTTTAGCAGTTATCCAGTCCAATTCATTCATTTATAAATGAGGCCATGAGAAATCTTTATCTTTCAGTAGCAAAATTATTTGTCACAGATAATCCAAGGTCAACAGCCATTTAGCATTTTCATTAATGTTATTTTTTTTAAGTAAGATTCTCTCTTTCTCCCTCTCTCTTTCTCTCTCTGTCCCTCTCTCTGTCTCTGTCTCTGTGTTTCTTTCTCTGTCTCTCTCTGCCTGTCTCTCTGTCTCTGTTTCTCTGTCTATGTCTCTCTATCTCCTTCTCTCTCTGTCTCTGTCTCTCTCTGTTTATCTGTTTCTGTCTCTCTGTCTCCCCCCCTGCCCCCCCCCGCCCAATCTAGGACAACCTTAGCCCATTGTAGCTCAGAACTCTGTAGTTCAAGAGATATGCCAACTTCAGACTCCACAGGAGAAGGAATTCCAGGCATGTACCACCTTGCCTGACTTTCATTCATGTTACTGTAGGATCACAGAATGATAGATCCTGTAGACTTGGAGGAGGCTCCAGTATTGCCCCAAAGAAATCCCTCTGCAATCAACCCAACAAACGATGATCTGGCCTCTTCCAGAAGACCTCCCATGACAGGAAGCCCATCATTTCTCAAGACAGGCATTCTACTTTAGGCTGACTCTAATTGAGAAGTGTTGGGTTGTATTTTTCCCCCTGACCTCGAGCCTAAATTTATCTCTTTAAAACTCCCTTCCATTGTTTCTAGTTCTTCCCTCCAGGGCCATTCAGAATAGCCATAATATTACCCTAAAGCCTTCTCTTCTACATCTAGACATCCCTTGCTCCTTCAACCAGTCTTCTCATAGAATGGACTCAAGCTCTTCACCATCTTAGTTACCCTCTTTGGTTGCTCACTCTCTGGCTTATCAATGCCTTTCCTAAACTGTGGTACCCAGAACTGAACGCAGTTCTCCAAATGTGGTCTGACCAGGACAGAGTACAGTTGGGAGGTCCAATAGAGCACTGACTGGGCCTGAATTCAAATCCAGCCCAAGACACCTACTAGTTGTAGAATTTTAGGCAAATTATTTAACCTGTTTGCCTCAATTTTCTCAACTGTAAAGTGGAGTAACAGTATCTACCTGATTGAGATATTGTGAGAATGAGATGAGATAATATTTCTAAAGCCCTTAGCACAGTGCTTGGCACATAATAGGTACAATATAAATGCTTATTCCCTTCCCTCCTTTATTTCTGGAAACTTGGTCCCTTTGAATGCAGCTACCTGGGGCACTGTTTTAGAATCACACTGGCTTGTATTGAGCTTGCAGTCTACTGAAGCTGTTAAATCTTTTTCAGGCAAACTGCTCTCTAACCATTGCTTCCCCATCTTGCACTTGGGAAATCAGTTTTTGCAGCCCATTTTTAGACTTTACATCCATCCTTATTCCATTTCATTTTATTCGATTCTGTACAATGCTTTAGCCTGTCAAGACCTTTTTGAATCCTGAACTTGTTATTCACTACATTAGCTATCCCGCCCAGCATTGTCCTCTGCAAATGTGATCAGCATTCCATCTGTGCCTTTATCCACTTCGTGGATTAACAAAGGTTTAAAAGCATAAGTAGAAAGCAGTAATGTGGCACTGTGAATAGAACCCTGGGCCTGGAAATTCAAACCCAGCCTTAGACAGCTATCAGCTGTGTGACCCTGGGCAAGTCACTTAACCTGTGTTTGCCTCAGCTTCCTCAACTGTAAAATGAAGATCATAATAATACTACTTTTGGGAAGCTAGGTGGCACAGTGAATAGAGCACCGGCCCTGGAGTCAGGAGGACCTGAGTTCAAATCCAGCCTCAGACACTTACTACAAAAAAATAGCCATGTGACCTTGGGCAAGTCACTTAACCCCAACTGCCCTCCAAAAAGCAAAAAAAAAAAAAATCCAAAACCAATAATCAATAATAATACTATTTTCCATGGGTGATATGAGGATTAAGTGGCATAATATTTGTAAAGCATTTAGCATAGTGCCTGGAACATAGTGGATATTTAATAAATATTTGTTTCCTTCCACAAAGTTGACCAAATGAAAAAATGATTACTTTTGATTCTAAGGCTGTTCTTGTAATTGTATAAATTGTTTTCCTGATTATGTTCACTTCACTCTGCATCATTGGTTTCATATAAGTCTTCCTGGGTTTCTCTAAAACCATCCCCTTCATCATTTCTTACAGCACAAGAATATTCCATTACATTTATATACCTCTTCAGCCACTCCTCAATTCATGTATACCCTCTCAGATTCCCATTCTTTGAGCTCTTAAAAAGAGCCAGAAATATTTTTGTACATTTTTAATTAGAGTTTGTTTTGCTTAGAACTAATCTTTCCCTTAATCTACCCCTTTTCTCTTATTCTTCCTTCTCTTTTCCCTTTTCCCTGTTAAATAAAATGCATTTCTGTATCTAAATGTGTGTGTGCATTCTCTTTGATCAGTTCAGATGAGAGAGAGGTTCAAGTGTCAGTTACTTTCCAGACTCCTTATTTGTCTACTTGTGTACTTTGATTATGTGAGATAAATTTCCTTAATTTTCCTTTTCCTTTCCCCCTTTCCCAGTGTATTCTTATTCCTCCCCCTCTTTCCATTTTTTTCTTAAGATCATTAGGACATAACAGAACTATTCTCTTATCTAATTAGACTCCCTCTATGACTCTTCAATAATGATGGAGTTTGGAGAAGATACATGTATCATCTCCCCATATTAGAATGTAAACAGTTTGTTCTTGTTTAGTCTTTTAAGATTATTCATTCATGTTTACTTTTTTTATGTTTCTCTTAACTCCTGTGTTTGAATTTCAAAATTTCTATATAATTCTGGTCTTTTCATCAGGAATGCTTGAAAGTCCTCTATTTCATTAAAATTCCATTTTACATACAACCCCCCCCTCCAGAATTATACTCAGTTTTGCTTGCTAAGTTATTCATGGCTTTAAACTTCATATATCTTTTGTCTTATGACATATGAAGTCAGGAGTTCAAATCCAGCCTTAGACACTTACTAGCTATGTGACCCTGGGCACATCACTTAACCCAATCTGCCTCAGTTCCTCATCTGTCAAATGATCCAGAGAAGGAAATGGCAAACCACGCAAGTATCTTTGCCAAAAAACCTCAAATGGGGTCACAAAGAGTTAGATGTGATGGAAATGACTGAATAACAACAACAAAATATGGTATCCCAAGCTCTCCTTTTCATTAACACAGTGGCTGCCAAATTATGTGTGATCTTTGTTTTGCTAATCTATACTTAAATTCTATTTTTCAGGTTGCTTGCAGCACTTTTTCTTTAACCTGGGAGCTCTGAATTTTGGCTATAAGGTTCCTGGGAGTTCCCATATTAATGTTTGTTTTTTTTTTTCAGGAGATAGCTAGTAGGTTCTTCATATTTCCACTTTGTCTTCTGATTCTAAGAAATCTGGGCAGTTTTCTTTTAATAATTTTTGAAATATCTAAGTTCTTTTTTTGGTCCTGGCATTCAGGTAATCCAATGATTCTCAGTTTTTTTCTCCTCAATCTGCTTTCTAGATCAGTTGTTTTTGCTATTCTTCTATTTTGACTTTGTTTTAATATTTCTTATTGTCTCATAGAGTAATTGGCTTCTGTATGATCCATTCTAATTTTCAGAGAGTTTGTGGTTCTTTCCAATTCTTTCTTCTATAGTTTCCCCTTTCTTTTTTAATTGTTTCCTCTAGTGCTCTTATTTCATCTATTTAAAACAATTTTTAATTATTTTTTTTCAACTCTTGTTTTATCTCTTACAGGAATTCTAGTTGAATTTATGGTCAACTTGTGTTTTTCTTTGAGACTTTGTTTTGGATATTTTGAATCATTCTCTTCTTCTGGGTTTGTTTCTTGACTCCCCCTGTCACCATATTAGCTTTTTATGATGGGATTCTTTTTTGTTTCTTTGTTTGCTCATTCTTCCAGACTACTTTATTACTTCAGATATGATGTGAGGGCTGAACTCTGTGCACTTTTGGAGGGAAATTCTAGGCTGTTTTTATTGCTGCTTTCTTTTGGAATTGAGTATTGTTTTATTATAGGCTCTCAAGGACAACTCAGGCTAGAGATGGGAAAGCTCTCAGTGCCCCCAACATGGTCTGATCGAGGGCAAAGTCTGATTGCTATCTCCTTGGTCTGAGCTCTACACATTCCTGACCTGGGTATAGGTCTGAGTAACAGTGCTCAGAAGGCTAACTGACTCAGCATTTTTCAGCCAGCTGGGAATCTCCTCTTGTTGGGAGTGACAGGCTCCCTTTTGGTCTGGAATTCCTGGCCTGATTATTCCTTCTGCAGGCTTGAAACTGGTCTAGATGCTGGAACTGAGACCCTGCTCTGCTGCTGGAATCTGAGCCACACTGCTGATGCTGGCTTCTGAACTTGCTTCTCTCTTGGTAAACAATCTAGGACTCTAGTGCTTCTTACTCCAGAATGCCAGCCCTCAGCATGTGGTACCCTCTTCAGTTTGCCCTTGATCCATGATCCATAACTGACTAATGGGCAAAAAGCTGCCATGCAGTACCTGTTTCTGTCTTGGTGTCCCACCATTGATTTGATTCACAGGGCAGTTAGGTGGCTCAGTAGACAGAATGGTCAGCCTGACATAAGGAAGACTCATCTTCCTGAGTTCAAATCTAGCTTCAGACACTTACTAACCATGTGACCCTAGGTAAATCATTTAACCCTATTTACCTCAGTTTCCTCATCTGTCAAATGAACTGGAGAAGGAAATGGCAAACCACTCCAGTATCTCTGCCAAGAAAACCCCAAATGGGGTCACAAGGAGTCAAAATGACTTAACAACAACAAAATAGGTTTGGGGTCACTTCTTGCTCTGGTATGTAGTGCTTCCTTGCGCTAGAGTGCTCCACAGAGCCAGTCCCAGCTAATCTCCATCTCCAGCATCCACAGATGTCTCTGTCTGTCTCCCTAGGCTAACCTGGGCTGGAAAATTACTCACTGTGACTTTTTTTTATTAACTTTGCAGTCTGCTGCATTTTCTAGATTGGCTTGGAGGCTTTTTAGTAGGAAGATTTCACCTCTGCCATGTTGGTTCTGCCTGTATTTCATCCCATTCTTAATTTTAGCAAAGTTTTGAATTCATCCCCAGCAATTCGCCCTTGCCTCATCTTCTTTATGCCTGTAAACTCTAAGTTGGTTGGTGAGATCCCTGTTCATCCACATCTATCTCTTCATACAATTCTCATTTTTTCCTTCTGTTTCTCTTTTTATTTTCAGAATTTCATAATTGAATTTCTCATCCATCTTTGGCTGACTTTTTCTATAGAAATTTAGTTCACAGAATCCCACCTCTTCTTCTTCTGAACCCTTTGAAATGTGTTTTTCCAAAATCTAGAGCCCACATTTGAGCATGTCTGACTAGCCTCTATCCTTACAGGGTCATTTTGTATGTTATCTTGGTTCTGCTCTTCATTCTTTTGGTATTAATTTCATTTAAGTCTTCCCATTTTTAAAATAATTTCTTAAATTTGTAGTCTATTGTAGTTCAATAATATTCCATTATATTAAAATTCCACATTTTTAAGTCATTGAGGCAGTTAGGTGGTGCAATGGGTAGGTAGGCCTGAAGTCAGAAAAACCTGAGTTCAAATACAGCTGCAAGCACTCACTAGCTGTGTGACCCCAGGCAAGCCACTTAGCCTCTCTCTACCTCAGTTTCCTCAATTGTACAATGAGGATAATAATAGCACTTATTGGGAGGATCAAATGAGATAATATTTGTAAAGTACTTAACATAGAGCCTGACATATAGTACAGACTTAATAAATGCTTGTTCTCTCCCCTCCCATCATCCCCCAATAGTTGGGTACCTATTCTGTTTTAACTAATGTTACTTGGTTCTTAGTTTGTTTTGATTCCAAACCTATTCCAAATTCTATTTATAGCAAACCTTGAATAGAAGCCCCTTCTGTATAAAATGTAGCTAACAGGCTATTCAATCAATCTGTGACGTTGTTCAGAAGCAAAAATGGCCTGATTTCCCTTCAAGGTCGTGTCTTTTTTGATCAATAAAAAATATCCCCAAAATGGGGAAATTTCAGCATATCCTATCTCAAAATGGTGTGATTTGCAGCAAAGGGATGGAAGAAACCAGATAAAAACCCACCAATGGAGCCTTAGACATTTTTTCATGCAGCCCAAGTTTGGCCTGGCACAAATGTGACTGGAACATGGCATCTTTAAAAGGAATGATACCCCAGGAACAAGGACAATAATAGCATATTCACAGAGGGGGTTAACACTGGCAGAACACTTTACAGAGATGTTCTTGGAACGGAGGGAAGCCAGTTTAGAAATCATCAGGTGTTCATGCCTGAAGAATTGGGAATGAGTTCATTCAGCATTGGCACAGGAGAGAGCTTAAATATGGACTTTTGGGGAAAAGAAATCATTGGAAGACAATGAAAAGTGAAATGTTTTCTCTCATTTATTGAGCTAGGGGCTGAGTGCTGTTAGAGAAACCATCGCTTTTATGTTCAGTTAATAAATTCCACAGAATAGTAGGGAAGGAAATGCAGATAAGAGTGAATGGAGCAAGGGACTTTATTTCCCTCTATGTTTCCGGTCCAAAAACTTCCAGAAAGGTATTCCAAGGAATACAGCGTCAGCACCTTCCACAGAGAGTAAAGTGGCTTAGGGTTTTCATCAGACAAAGGTGAGTTGTATTCTTTGACCAATTGACTGAGGTAATTTTTGAGATGTAATCCAGTGAAAATCAGCAGACTCCAGATTAGTATAACTGTTCCCACACTGCCCTCCCTCCTTTCTTCTCTCTCCTTCCATTTCTTCCCTTTTCCCTTCTATCCTTCCTTCCCTTCTTTCTCTTTCCTTTCTTCCCTCCTTCCTTCCTTCCTCCTTGCCTCCCTCCCCTCTTTCCTCTCTCTTTCCCTCCTTCCCTCCCTTTTTCCACCTTTCCTCTCTCCTTCCCTCTCTCTCCCTTTCCTTCCTCCCTCCCTCCCTTCCTCCCTCCCTCCCTCCCTTCCTTCCTTCCTTCCTTCCTTCCTTCCTTCCTTCCTTCCTTCCTTCCTTTTCTTAAATAAAACAAACTTCTCTCTACAGCACCATAAGCAGCCCAATCATTCCATTTATTCCCAATGAATAGAAGCCGGAGATGTCCTTATGATTTGCAGGTAACAGTAGGTGATGTCCTGGTTTTTTCAGCTACATGTGTCCTTCCAAAGGCTGACATTCAAGGATAGTTGGACCCTGAACAACCTCTCTGTGTCTCTGTTAGAGTTTGCTATCATGAGAATAAGACTCATATTAAAAAGTACTACAAATACCAGCTTACAGGCATGCTTTAAACCCTCCAGACCATCCCCTACCATAGGATTGCTTTCTAGGCTAGGGAGGATGTTATTTGCACAGGTTTTGCAATCCTTCAGTAGAAAGGGTTATCTTCCTATGCCATAAACTGCTTTTGCTCAGCCAAATTCTTGCTTACAGGTTTTTACTCTGGACTGAACAGAATGATTCTTGTGGTCATGTTCTGCTTAGCAGATGATTTATTCCCCATATGAAGAGAGGTCCTTTCTATGCCTTCCTTCATTATGAGCTGCAGCAGCCCACCATGCCTATTAAGTAAGGTTCTGCTGAGGCGTGACATTTTGCATCCTCCCGATTAAGAGCTGTTAGGATTTAATTTTACCCATTATTTACTAACTCAGGATTTCAATTATAAGCAATCTCTCTCCCCCCTGCTTTCCCCTTTGAAAATGTCAGCCATATGAAAGTTATAACCTACCAAACTGCCAAGTTGGGTGGGTCATTAATCTAAAACCAAATGAACCCCCCAAATTCTTCATTTAGTAAAACAGGGGCTCCGTAAAATGGGGGGCTTCTCTATTGCCCTTAGCTGTATGTTTCCAGAGGATTAATTGGACCTTCATAAAGCCCTACAGCTTTCCTGCCTCAATGGTGCATGGAGTGTTAGCTTTGGAAGCAATCAGGGGTGCCCAGGCTCTGGCAAGTTCTACCATTCTGGAAAGACTTTGAATATGGCCCTAGCAGCATCCGGTGTCTTTTCTGCCGACAAGCTAAACCAAATATGCAGAGGCTCATCTCTAGTGGGCTGGCTATTAGGCAATGAATGCTTTGACCATGGCAACCCATGAAACAAAGGCAAATACAAAATGGCCCTCTGCCCTGTGGGGCCCCTTTCTGCTTCTCCAGCGGCAATGACAGAGTGGTGGCAAAGGAGGCAGAGGGTACTAGGGATTGCACAGTTATTTATGCTATCTACAAACATAAACTTAGCTAGTAATCCTCTAAATATGAGATCGTTGCCCCTTGGATATATATCACAGGAAGAATTGAATTATTCTTCGAAGAAGGCAGCTGGGTGATGCAACCTACAGAGCCCTAGACTTAGAGTTAAGAAGACCTGAGTTCAGATCCTACCAAGCACCTTTATTAGCTGTGTGATCCTGGTCAAGTCATTCAACTTTTTAAAGCCTTGATTTTCTTGTCTGTAAAATAGGGATAATAAAAGCCCCTCCCTTCCAGTGTTGTGAGGATCAATAAGAGAATGCTTATGAAGTTCTATGTAAATGCTGGCCATTGTTGTTGTTAATATGCTTTTTATTCCCAGGGTTTAGCACAATGCCTGGAACATAGAAGCACTTAAGAAATACTGATTGACTGACTGATTGATTGATTGATTGACATATTTGCTATAAATGAAAACTGAAAAACAGTTGCAGCTAAATAAAAGGATGGCTCACAGGTTCTTCCTGGATAAGTAAATAAAGGAATTAGGGGAGTTGGTCTGATCATGGGCCCAAAAACAACAAGAATAATTATTCCAAGAAAAGTTTGACTAGGTAGGTAAGTGGCATAGTGTACAGAGTAGTAGATGGGAGTCAGGAAGAACTGAGTTCAAATCTTACCTCAAACCCCTTCCAATTTAATTTTTTTTTAACTTGGTAAAGAGGCCATTCTCTGTTTCATTTCTTACCTAGACTTAATCACTTAATGGGTTGTTGCTTCAGTCAAATTGAGACATACTAAAGATCTTAACTTTGGGGCAGCTTGGTAGCTCAGTGAATAGAGTACTGGCCCTGGAGTCAGGAGGACCTGAGTTCAAATCTGGCCTCAGACACTTAACACTTACTAGCCTGTGACCTTGGCAAATCACTTAACCCCAATTGTCCTGCCTTTCCTTCTCCAAAACAAAAAAAATACCTTAACTTTAAAAGACCAAGGTCTTCTACTGTGTTTAGAGTCAACTCCAGTCCTCCTGAATGAGATTGGTGACTTTGCCCAGCTCTCCCTCATTCAAATATAATTCATTTACATATCATGGCATCACCTCCCTGATATCATGGTCTTCTTTGAGAAGAAAGGACAAACAAAAACAGACATTTATTAGTTATATAACCTTCAACAAATCACTTTCAGCCTTAGTTTCATTGTCTGTAAAATGGGCATACTAATAGCATCTACATCCTAGGATTGTTCTAAGGAGAAAATAAGAAAACATCTGTAAAGCCTTTGTCAACATTAAAAGCACTATATAAATGCTATTATTAATACCTCACATTGTGGTTGTTGTCAAATCATTTCAGTTCTGTCTGACTCTTCATGGCCCCTTTTAGGGTTTTCATGACAAGAATACTGAAATGGTTTGTCATTTCCTTCTCCGGCTCATTTTACAGATGAGGAAACTGAGGCAAACAGGGTGAAGTGACTTGCCCAGGGTCACACAGCTAGTGAGTGTCTGAGACCACATTTGAAATTAGGAAGATGAGTCTTCTAGACTTTAGCCTTGGCACCCCATCCTGGCACTCTGGCTGTTTCTGGTACTCATTATACTATATATTGAAGTACTTATGATAAAAGACTACCATGAAAATACTTACACACCAACATCTGTGGCAGACAATGAGGAAGCAGAGAAATTCTACCAAGAATTAGACAAGAATGGGGCGGCTAGGTGGTGCAGTGAGTAAGAGCACTGGCCCCGGAGTCCGGAGGACCCAGGATCGGTCCAGCCTCAGAAAATGAGCACCCACACATAAATAATGAGTGGCTGTGTAACATTGAAGAAGTTACTTAACACCAATTGCTTGAAAAAAAAAGAATTAGACAAGAGCCTCCTGTTGGAATAAGCATATACTTAAACTCAGTACAAAGGTGGGCATAGAGGAAGATGAAGAAAAATACATTGAACAAAATTTTAAAAAGAAGAAGAAAAATACATTGAATGACACAGTTCTAGAATAAGAAATAGGAAAGACCAAATGCTCTTAAACTGTACAAAAGCCTCAAGAGCGTAGATTGCCAACATTTTCTTTAAACAGAGATTTGGGAGGCATGGATGCGTCAATCACCAGATAAGATCATGAAATACAAAATTGATTATATTTTAGCAGGCAGGAAATACCTGCTTACCAACACGGGTGTCATTTCTGAATCAGTCATCTGTATGGTCAGACCATCGACTTGTTAGAACCAAGATCAAAATTGATGTCAAACTATATGGAAAAGAAGGGTGAGATGAAGATATGCTGTGCAGGTGAGGCAGCTCCACCCCTGACATTTAGATGTGCTGCACAAGATCCAGCAAACATCTGGCAATTCAAGACTGACTGTAGATTTGGGAGAGAATAATTAAAGCCACCAAAGCTAATGAGATCTCTGGGGCAAAGCTGGGAGTTACCCTTCCACTTATTTAGGTCTTTGAGGTTCATTTATAGCAAAAAGTTCATTTGGATGTAGTCCTCCACCAAATCAGCTTGTCGATTGCTGAGAAAGGATATGTCAAGTGTTAAATTGAGGTTTATAAAACTAAGAACTGTGTGATTCTCAGCACTTCTGCCTTCCTTCCCACCACTCTATCATCTTTGCTGGAGAATTAGAAGTGGACCTTAAGAGAACAGAGGGTTATTTTATATTTTTGCCTCTTTCACATTAGAATGCTATGACCCCCTAAATTTGTCACCCCGTCACCAAACTTCTGTGATTTTCCACTGCTACCTCTAGGGTCATACAGTCCTGTTGGAAAGTGTTAGGAGCTGTGCAGACCAATTTGCACGTGATCCTGGAGATTATCACATTGGAATGTAAAAAGGTAGGTAGAATAAGCATTTATGTAGTGTGTGCCTGGCTCTGTACTAAACACTTTACAAATATTATCTCATTGATCCTTACAGTAGTGCTATTATTGTTTACATTTTATGGTTAAGGAAACTGAGGCAGGCAGGAATTTAATGACTTGCCAAGGGTCACCCAACTAGTAAGTATCTAAAGCTAGATTTGAACTCATGTCTTCCTGACTCTAGGCCCAGTGTTCCAGCACCACCTAGCTACCTCCAGTGCTGTATAAATGTGTGCCTGGCTTCTGCTAGGCCCTCAGCAAACCCCTTTAGGACAATGACCATGTTCAGCTTCCACCTGAGACCTCTCCATGCTTAACTCAGGTGATTATCAAATGGCAGAAGGTAACATGTTTGCTAAACCAGACCACCTTCTTCCCTATGCCAGATGGTCCATGGTCCTCTTTCTCACAAGAGAAAGATTCTCCATTCTCCAGGCATGTGCTCATAACATCTCTGATCATGGCATTGTGTGTAAAATACTGGTCTTGAAATCAGAGCTTGAATCCCCCCTTAGATATTTACAAGCTGTGTGACTCTGGCCAAGTCACTTAACTTTTCCTCATCTGTAAAACAGGAATAACGGTACCTGTAACCACACAGGGTCATTATGAGGCTGAAATAAGCTAGCCTATAAAAGCATTTATCAAACTTTAAATAACCATATAAATTTCATTTATTATTGTCATTCACCTCTACTTCTGGCCTGTCTTTTCTCAGCCTTATACATTAAGATCTTTCTTTCCACTGTTTTCTCCCCCCTTCCCTCCCATTCCGGGGTGATGGAGGGATGGAAAAAACCAAACCTTACTTTGGAGTAGCACCTTTGATGCTTCAAGAATTATCATTGGGATAACTAAACCCACCCTGTTTGCCACTGCCAAATTCTGTTTTAATAATTCCATTCACACCTCCACCCAGAACACATCATTTAAAAAAAAAAGTTGAGTTCCACCCATGTTTCTTCCCATCTCTCATGACTCATCACCATCCTGGTCATTCACTGCTACTTGGGAGAGTTGGAAGCTGCCCAGAAATATTTACAAACTACTTTAGAGGCTGCCAAGATGGCGTATACATGGGACACTATCACCAGACCCTTAGTGAACCCCTTTCTCTGTGACCAAGTTTGGCTCTCAAAGTGGAATTTCGGTTAGCAGTTGACCTTCTTAGAGATGGGAGGTCTGAAACATCAGACCCTCCCCAATAGTATAAGTAGTAAGTCTGGTAGCTTTCTAGTTAAAACTCCCTAATACCATGTGACTCTATTCAGTCTTCTGCCAGTGGGAAACTGTGTTTCCCACCCCCTCCATTGATGGTTAAAAGCGAGAAAGGTTCGTAGTCAAGGAGAATCTGGACTTCTGGTGTCAATGGGACCAACTTCAGTACTTCATGAACTGGGAAGGTTATGGGCTGGAAGACCATATGTAGGAACCTACTAGGGACCTCTATATTCCTAAGCTTGTCATATGTTTCCAATCTCTGACACACTTACCAGCCTTGACCCCATAGCCTGAGGAGGTATTCTGGGAAGGGTGATGATCCATCATCCATTGTTGGGTACATTCAATGTTTGAGTCTAGACTGGAGGTTCTTGACATGGAGTCCAGAGATCCCCAAGGATTCCATGGATATAGTTCAAGGGGCTTGTGAACTTGGATGAGAGAACATTTACATCATTATTTTCGCTAATCTTTAATTGAAATCTCTTATTTCCTTCAGTTATGAATATAAGCAAGAAACACTATCTAAGAAGGGGTCCATAGTCTTTGTCAGACATTCAAGGAAGTTATGCCACAGAAAAATTTAAAACCTCTGGTGTAGGCCAATAAGAAGACAAGTTTTCAATAATGTGATCAGTGTTCACCTGTTTCCCATTGTACTCTTTATCAGCTAAATTCATACACTGTGCATGACCAACGTAATGGCAAAATGGACAGGTTTTTTGTGTTTACTTGTCTGCCATGATATGTTTTTTCTTTTCAAAATTCCTTGGACTACTTCACAGTAATTCAAAGTTGCATGGAACAGAATTTGAAAAACAATGATGTAGTCCAATCCTTCCATTTTACAGATTAAGAAATTAAGAGCCAGAAAGCTGAAGAGTTAGGGAATAAGGAGGAGAGCTGGGACTAGAATTCAGACTGTCCTGATTCTTGGTACACTGGTCTCTTTGCTATACACTTTTCCTCACTCTCAGTTTATTTCGAGCTCATTTCCATTTGTCCAGTCTTTAGTGGAGGCAAAGAAGACATCAACCATCTTCCTTTATAATAACCTTTCGCTTCTAGTAAAAATCCTTTATAAAGCAGGTGATTCTTTCAAGCAACCATGATGGGCAACTAGGTGGCACAGTGGATAATGCATGAGACCTGGAATCAGGAAGACCTGAATTCAAATCCGTCCTTAGATACTAGCTATGTGATGCTGGGCAATTCATTTAACATCTGTCAGCCTCAGTTTCCTCATCTGCAAAAAGGTGATAATAATCGCATTTACTTCCCAGGATTATTGTGAGGATCAAATGAGATATTTGTAAAGAACTTTAGAAACCTTACAGTACTATATAAATGCTAGCTATGAAGATGATGATGATGATTATGACATTGAAAGATTTTATTCTTTGATGGTAGAGACCTATAAGAACCCAGGGTCGATCACCTCCATGAGGCATCAGAGTAGAAATTAAGGAGTGTTAGATTTGGAGTCCAGAAGACTTGGGTTTGAATCCTACCTCTGACACTTACTAGTTGTGTGACCTTGGACAAGTCACTTCACATTTCTTAGTCTCAGATTCCTCAACTCTTAAATGAGGATAATTCTTTCAAGCACCTTCCTCACAGAGCTGTTATGAACATAGTACTTGCTCAGTACTTCCAGGCTCATATTCCAGAGATTTCCAAGGAATTGTCCCTGGTCTTTAGGAGCGCCCAATCACATTGGAGAAACTGGAGCAATAGGGAAGAGTCAGATGTTAAACTGTGCAGAACTGACCACAAGAGCAACAAGTGGGCAGGGAAGGAGGAGATCAAGGTGCATTGGACTGGATAGGCAATTTTCACAGAGAGTGCCCTGAAGGTTAGTCAAGACAAACCACAGGTTCAGCTCATTCTGGGCCAGTCACATCCCCAGATCCGTGCTGGTGTCTTACACTTAGGCAGGAAGCTTATAGACATGCCTGTTAGTCCTACTCTTGCATCCTCCTCACCCTCCAGCCTTATGACACTGTTGACAATGCTTCATAAGCCCCCATCAGTCTTCCTCTTTTTTTCAACCTAAGTAGTCCCCATCCCTTTTATATTTTCAATTCTTTGGGGTTTAAAAAATTGCTTTATTCTTTTATAGCCTTCAATTTCTCTGTCCCCTTTGTGAAATTAAGAACCCAGTCATGGCAACCTTTTACAGACGACCAGCTATACCGTCACACCTGGAATCCACTAACTTCAAGATCACCCAAGATTCCAGGTGCTAGTGTAGTGGGTCAGCTGCTCAGGCCTGAAGAAGCCAGGAGGCCTGGGATCCCAGCTTGAGGGAATTTTGGACTTGGAACTGAGACTATGCTCTAGAAGAACCAAGATAAGCTAGGAACCTAATAAAACAACCTCTTTCAGCCCCTCCCTCTTGTCCTTAGACTGAGGTGGTAGTGGTAGTAGGGGGAGGAGGGTGGAATTATGCCTCTCATGTGTTGGGGACTAAGTTTGTATATGTGTGATCATGTCTTTTGGAGTAAATATCTCTTTGTAAAAGAAGGAAGGGAGGGAGGAAGGGAGGGAGAAAGAAAGGAAGGAAGAAAAGAAGGAAGGAAGGAAAGGAGGAAGGGAGGAAAGAAGGAAGGAAAGGAAGGAAAAGAAGGAAAGAAGGAAAAGAAAGAAAGAAAGGAAGGAAGGAAGGAAGGAAGGAAGGAAGGAGGGAAGGAAGGAATGGAAGGAAGGAAGGAAAGAATGGAAGGAAGAATAGAGGGAAGGAGAAAGGGAGGGAGGAAGGAAGCAAGGAAGACAGAAGAAAGAAAAAGAAAGGGAGAGAAAGGAATAAAGAGAGAAAGAAAGGAAGAGAGAAAAGAAGGAAGGAAGAAGGAAACTGAGACCCAAATGGATTTGATTAAACCTCTATATTACTTAATTACTATGTAAAAATTTCTTTCTAGATCTGGGAAATCAGGAGCCTACAAAGAAATGCCAGAATAGTAACCTCTCTGAGGTTTTTCATCTGCAAAATAGAGATCAATCAATAATAAACATTTGTTAGATGCCTAAAACATACCAGGCCTATGCTAAGAACCGAGGATATGAAAAGAGGCAAAAGACAGTCCCTACCTTCAAAGATTACTAATGGGATGATGTCTATTCTACCTGCTTAACCAGATTGGAAGGAAAACACTTTATGAGGAGCTATAGAAATGTGAGTTGTTCTTACTACTTAAAATAAAATGGTCTCTTTTAAAAAAGAGTGAATTCATTAACTTTTGTTTTATTTATGCTCCAAACAAAGATATTTTCCAGCCACATCTATAAACTAATCGGTTTTTTTGTTGTTGTTCAACAAAACAGCTGGGTCTGGAGTTGGAAAGACCTGAATTCAACTCCACCCTCAGACACTAGCTCTACCACCCCAAGCAAGTGCCTTAACCTCAATCTGCCTTAATTTCTTCAACTATAAAATGAGGATAATAATAGTACCTTTGTCCCCGAGTTGTTGAGAGGATCAAAGGAGAGAACTGCAGAATTTAACACAGAGCCTGGCATAAGAGCTATATAAATGCTGTTTGTTATTATTATTATTATCATTATTATTATTTATTTTGTTGTTAAGATTCTCCTTGCTGAAAAGATGGGCCTGAGGGGCGGCTAAGTGGCACAGTGAGTAGAGCGCTGGCCCTGGAGTCAGAAGGACCTGAGTTTGGATCCGGCCTCAGACACTTAACACACACTCAAACAAAAACCTAGCCGTGTGACCTTGGGCAAGTTACTTAACCCAAATTGCCCTCCAAAAAGCAAAAAAAAAAGATGGGCCTTTATTTCAGAGGGAAGTTTGGGGTCTGCATCATTCCTCAAAGGCAATGGACCAACGTTCCTTTGGGGGCCATGCTTATGGATAACATCATGTTCACTGTCTCTTCAAAATAGCTATGCCTGCTGAGTGAGCTCTCTCAGAGAAATGTATGACAAACAAGAAAGTGGGCGGATCCATAACCAGAGTGATCGATGAGTGACAGGCAAGCTTTCTACCTATCAGCCAGTCCAGCCTGCTTGCTCAGCTTCTCAGCCATCATTCCCTTTCCCATCCTCTTGCCATGGTGTGCTCCATCATTAGCCATATGAGATTGAGAAAAGGGAATGGTGGTCCTCAGCATCTTGGTGATGGATTTACAGAAGGAGATGGACAAGAGTTGCCAGGATGGGGGGGTGGGCATGTATGGTTTGGAAGCAACATTGCATCAATGTCCAGAATAGCCACCTTGATGAGATCACAGATCCATGGGAGTATTGGAGCATTCGTGGTTGGTCTGGCCATCTAATTGAAAGGTCTGAAAAGAGAGTAGTTATTTAGAGTGGGAGACAGCTGGGACTCAGAGAACTGGCAATAAGAAAGGGGACATTTAGGATTTGCCCCACCACACACACACACACACACACACACACACACACACACACACACACACGCCCCCACACACCCCTCTTTCCAAAATGGAGAATTGTTCATTCATTGACTAATTTTCCTAGGGAAAAGGTGGAGGCTCAGCCTTCCAGAACATGATGAACCAGAACAGTGCCCCACCCCTTGAAGCAGCCTGCTGTCATAGCACAAAACAACAATTTATAGATCCTTGCCATATCTAACACATTTCAGCCTTAGGAGGAATTTTTTTTAAAGGACTCATCATTCTAATTTTTAAATAATCAAAAGAACATAAAACTTGGTTCTTCTTCATCTTTATCTTATGGGAGCCCCTTCTTTCAAGAGGTCAATCCTGATTGTTCACTTATTAGAAGTCTCCCCCACCCCCACCCCAATCACTTCCTATCTCTTGTATGTGCTTTGTGTTGTCTGATATATCTTGTGTTAACTTATCTTTGGACGTGTAGAATGTAAGCCCTTTGAGGACAAAGTTCTCACCTTTGGAACCATAATAATGGTTAGCATTTATATAGAACCTGCTATGTGCTGGACTCTGTGATAAGCACTTTACAAATATTATTTCATTTTCTCCTCATAATAACTCTGGGCAGTAGGTGTTAGCATGATCCCCATTTTATAGATGTAGACACTGAGTCAGAGGTTAAGTGACTTACCAGGGATCACACAGCTATTAATGGTACCAGGAGGGATTTGAATGCAAGTTTTCCCCAACTACAGGAACTGTTCATATAATATGAATTGTATTTTTGTCCCCTGCATGTAGCAGTCTTAACAAGCATTGATTAAGCTAGGATACTAAGTGCTAGGAAGACAAAGAAAAGGGAGGGAGGCACACAGTGCCTGCCTTCAGGGGATGCACAGTGTAATGGGGGCAAGCTAAGTAAATGAATGTTAGATAATTAAAGCTTGTGGATTAATATACTTGACATTAGAGCTAGACCAGGAAGCAACCTCAAAGGTCATCCAGTCCACTGAGAGGCAATATGGTGTAATAGATAAGAGTTCAGGACTTGAAGGCAAGAAAACCTGGGTTCCAATCCCACCTCACATGGGTGACCCTGGATGAGTCACCTGTCTTCTCTATGCCTCTGTTTCCTCATCTGTAAAATGAGGTGGTTGGACTCAGTGACCTCTTGGGTCACTTTAAATCTATGATCCTATGAACACCATCAGATTACAGGAGAGGAAACTGAGGCTTGGGGAGGTTAAGCCACTAAGTGGCAGAATAGGTCTCAAACATGGGTTTTCTCCCTCCAGCCCCAGCACCTTTCCCCCAGTATCATGGATGTCTGTCTCCTTCTGTTACTTGAATATTTGGAAACAAGATTTGCCTGGAAATTCATTTGCAAAGAGCACCTTCTCCCATCTAGGTCCTAGTCATCATGCAGTAGATACCCAGGCACCTCCCTGACCTCCCCTGGGTGCTTTGGGATTATTGCAAGGGACAGAAGTTGAGGCACTCTGGGCTTTGCTTTGGCTGGAGGGGAGAGGTGGAGCGGGCTTTCTCAACTTCCCTCCCCTGGCCTTGGAACATGTCTTGCTCTGCTTGTACTCACATCTCAGCCTCCAGGCCCCAGCACAATGGGCCAGTGTTTTAGGCAGTGAAGGAAGGAGAGGAATGTGTGTGAGTGGGGGGGAGAAAAGGAAGAGGGAGAAGGGGGAGAGGAGGGACTTTGTTGACTTTATTTAAAAATACTCTTTTGGAAAATATTTCAGATGCTGTTAGGTTTTGTAGAGCTTTCTTGTCATCCCCTCCTTTCCCTTCCCTCTGTCCGTCCTTCCGCAGCTTTAAACATAAATGAAGAATTTTAGTCTTCATTGGAGGAGGCTAGAAGAAAGAGCCCCACTGTTACTATCTGTGCTGGACCCAGTGCCTGAGTGTGTGAGGGTAAATAGACCCTGGGGGGATTCCACAGGGAATCCTCTGGAGCCAGACAACCTCAAGCCAAGCAAGACTGGTATCAACTGGCCAGGATACACTGAGGCCCCAAGCAGTTTCCTCTTAGCCAGCTACTGTACCCAGGCATTTAGACTTTATCCTGACACTAAGGGCATGTGAGGGTTTTAACTCCAGGGAGGGTGGGTGGGCCGAAATCTCCTCTTCATCTTTCATGGTGCTGAGGGAGAAGGAGCTGAGTCCCAGATTGAGAGGCAGTGCTATTGTTATCCCCATTTGATAGATGAGGAAACTGAGGCTGACAGGAAGTTAAACAATTTGCCCATGGTCACAAAGTTAGAAGTGTCTGAGGCAGGTCTTCCTCAGTCCCCTGTGTGACCTTGGGTAAGTCATTTAACCACCCTCAAACTTCCTCAAATGAAAATGAGTGGGGTGGATTAAATGGATCTTAAAAGCTCTTTCCAGCCCTAAGCCTATGATTCTATGATCCTTGCTGATTTGGATGAGGATGAGAGGTAGTCTTGGTGAAGGAAAAAGAATGTAACAGCCATATTAATATAAAATATGGGGAGAGAGGGATGGAGGAAGGAGAGAAAGAGGAAAGAGAGAAGAGAAGGGAGAGAAAGAGAGGAGAAGGGAGAAGAGAAAGGGGAGGGGAGGAGGAGAATCATTGAGGGGACCACTATCCCTGCCCACCACCATCACCAGTCACTGCCCCCAGTGGCCAGTTAAACCTAAGAGCCTCAGGAACAGCAGTCTTCAAGACCACAAACCTTGCTTCTAGTACTGTTCTTGTGACCATCATCAGTAAAGAACCTTCTGGGAAGGTGTGACCTGGAACTGATTTTGCAGGTGTTGAGGACCCTGCCTCCTCAGCAGCCACGGCTACAGAAGGCTGAGAAGGGAAGTTCTTACCCCAAGTCCTTGGTTTTATCAGTGGAAACAGCATTGAAGGAGATGCAGTTCTGTTGACTATGCTGACGCACCCTGAGGATCCTGGTGCCTTTCCATCAGATGTGCAGCTGAAACACCTTGTATATATTCTTTCTCCCAGTAGAATATGAACACTTTGAGAACAAATACTTTATCTTTTTTTCTATTTCTATTCTGTGCCCCACCCCACTCTTGAGAGTACTTAGCACATAGTGAAGCTTAATAAATGTTCTCTCTCTCCCTGTTTCTTTCTCCCTTTCTTTCTTCCTCCTTTATCCCTCCCTCCCTCTTTCCTTCTTTCTTTCTTCCTTTTCTCCCTTCTTTCCTTAGTTTCTTCTCTTCCTTTCTCCTTCCCCCTTCCCTCTCTCCTTCCTTCCTTCCTCCTTTTTTCTTTCTTTCTTTCTCTCTTTCTTTTTTCTTTCTTTCTTTCTTTCTTTCTTTCTTTCTTTCTTTCTTTCTTTCTTTCCTTCCTTCCTTCCTTTCTTCCTTCTTTCCTTCCTTCTGCACAATAGCAGGGAAAGAGGAAGGTTACTGGATTTGGAGTCAGACAACCTGGGATCAAATCTTGGCTCTGCCACTTACTACTTGTTTAACCATAGGCTTATCTCATCAAGGCCTCAGTTTCTCCATCTGTAAGATGAACAGGTTAAACTAGATGACATCTAAAATTCATTCCAACCCTGAAACTGTAATCCTAGGAACTAGAAGACTCTAAGGGGAAAAACACTTTATCCTTATTTGCATTGTTTAGGTTCATAGATTTAGCATTGGAAGAGACCCTAGAGGTCATGACCTCCAACTCCCCCATTTTCCCAAGGTCACCCATATATTAAGTACCATAAGGGTCTGGATAGAGTCAACCTCCATCTCAGATTTCTTTTAGTGACACATACACTGTAATGTCTGAGTCAGAAACCCTCGAAAGATTTTTTATCTTTCTAGCAAATGTGTGTGTGTGTGTGTGTGTGTGTGTGTGTGTGTGTGTGTGTACGTGTGCACAGCATATGGCTCAGCTTTCCCTGGTACTTGTCCTCACCCCTGAAATTTCCTTGTTGCTGCTTCCTTCCACTCATGCATAGACCTCATCACTCTAGACTCACATTCAGCCTCCTTGTTGGATTTTTTGTGCATTTCATACCCTTCCACATACATATAATCATAAGATTCCTAGAGACCCTGTAGTTCATACTATAGCTATACAGGAATCCATTCTACACCTTCCCCAACAAGCAAACATGAGCCCCCTTACACCTTTGAATTTCACACAACTGAACTAACCATACTAGCTAGCACTTATATATTGCTCTAAGATATAGAGATGTATGTGTACATATATATGTACACACGTGTACATGCACACACACAGAGTCATTTGATCTTTACAACAATCCTGTGGAACAGGTGCTACTATATCCCCATTTTGTGGATGAAGAAACTACGACTGAGTGCAGTTGAATAACTTGCCCCTGTTCACACAGCTAGTCAGGATTGGAACTCATCTTTTTTTTTTCCTCCAGAGACTGATACCCCACACCATGGTTTAAATCCCACTGCTGATTGACTGATTGGCGGGGATGCTTTCCCCTGCTCTGTTTCTGACCTGGGCTAGTTCACCTTGACCTGAGCAGCCTGGCCCTTCACCTCCACTCAGCCCCCATTATATTAAACACCCAACTAAGGGCAGATACTTGATCAGCATAGCCCAATGCAGCTCAGAAGCTCCTGAGCTCAAGAGATCCTCCAGCTGTCAGCATACCAGGTAGCTGGCATTATAGGCATGAGCCACACCATGCCTCCCTCAGATCTCCCTAACTCCAGATCCAGTGCTCTGTCCATCATGCCGACTGGCTGCCTAGGTCTCCCTGTCCACCACAAGCCATCATCCAGCTTCTTTGTCCAGTAATCGGCAAGCCACCCCCTAGGGGCAGCCCTTCACTTTTAGAAAGGTATTCCTTATTCCCTAATTGATTTCTTTGTCAGGACTAACCATTGTTCCTCCTTCTGCCCACTGGGGTCAAGCAGAGCATGTCCGCTACCTCTTCCATAGGATAGTCCTTCAAAAATGAAGACCGTTACGTTCCTACCTTACACCAAGCCTTCTCCAGGCTCAACATCCCTAGTTCCTTCAATGCACGACTGCCATTTTGGTCCTGTCACCCCCCACCCCCCAAGCTCCATTGCCTGTAAGGTGAAATACAAAATTTTCTGCCTGGCATTTAAAGCCTTTTCTTCTCAATCCAGTTCCAGCCTGCCTTTACAGGCTAAACTTTCATTCACTCTCCATTCCGGTCAAATTGGCCTATTTACTCATTATTGGAAACAACATCCCATCTTCCCATTTCTTGGTCTTTGCACCAGCCGTCCCTGTGCCTGGACTGAACCCCTACTTCAGCCTTTTAGGATACCTTCAGAACTCAATTCCAGCATCTCCCTGAGCTGCTAATGCCTCTGAATTACTTTAAGTATATTTCGTATTTAATTATATGTGTATGTTATTTCACTAGTAGAATGTAAGCTCTTTGGGGAGAGGTAACCCCTGGTATCTGTTATATGCCTAAGAAATGTTGGTTGAATGATTTGTCAACCTGTAGAGTATGTGTACGTATTTCTAAGTAAATGTATTGGCTGAAATTGTGTGTCTCACTATACCCACCCCACTTATGTACTAGAGAGTTTAAAGATATAAACAATGGTGTGCTGGGTCTCCCTCCAAAAATGTAGCATGACACACTTTTAATTTTAATCTTGATTATTCATGTTTTCTTCCACCACCTTTTTAAGTCTAGACTCTGGACAATCAGCAAAACAATAAATCAAGCCCTGGATTGTAAAACATGGTGATTGCCAAGGTATAAGTACTCACACTGAAAAATTAACAATTAACTCCCTCTCCAAGCATACCCTTGTATATCAAAGACGAAATTAAATTGGAGAAAATATTGACCTTACCCTGCCTCCTCCTTATTTTGCCTTTAACGATCTTTATTTGTATAAAGGGGGTGCTTTTATGCTCCTATTTCTAGTAATGCAATGTCATTATCCTGTAACTATGCAAACTTTGCGATCTCTTTACAAGCTATGAGCCAGTTTGTTGGGTAAAGAAAGGAATAGTTGGACTAGCCAAACAGCTAACTATGGCTTCTTGGGCTTTAAATAGCTAGTGGAATTTAAGTAGAAGACTGTCCAGCCACAAAGTCTATAGACTTAGGACCTTCTGGAGGAAGCCAACCTTTGTATTTGTATCAGAGGACTGCAGGAGGAATATTAAACTCCTTTTCCTCCCCCACTCTTACTGCCCATGTTACTGGAGAAACTAGATCACTAATAGACAACTCATCCATCTAGGAGCAGAAGAAGAAAAAGCCCTGTGTGGTTTCAATGGATACAGAAAGATGGCCACTGGAAGGAGGAAGCCCCTCAAGAGGAACTAGAGAGGACCTCAAGAAAGGACTTCTAATAAATGGGAACTGTGAGTTTAGCCTTTAGCTACACATGTTCTTTGTTATTAGATCCCACTGTTCCATAAACCTGTGTTTACTGTGAGAGAATACGCTCCTAACTTAGGAGTGGGAGGGTGATGTTTTGAACTAACTTCTCTTACTATGCCATATAGTAAACCTTTCCTAAGAAGCTAATTAATGTTATCAGTGAAGGCTCATAAGTGACCCTGCTAGAAACCTAGCTCTTAAGGGTTACCCCTAGAATCCTGAATAGGATTAGTCATCCCAAGGTTGGAGGAGTAGCCCTGAAGGGAGTGCTATATTTTTTCTTTTTTTAATTAATTAATTGATATATTTTAAGTTTTCAGCATTCACTTTTATACCATTTTGAGCTCCAGATTTTTCCTCCTCTCCACTTCTTCCCTTTCCAAGAAAGCATGCAATCTGATATAAGCTATACATGTACAATAATATTAAACATATTTCCACATGAGTCATGTTGTGAAAGAATAATCAGAACAAAAGGGGAAAACCATGAGAAAGAAAAAACAAAATTAAAAAAGAGAGAAGAAGAGTATGCTTTGATCTGTCTTCAGTGAATGCTCTATTTGTAAGGCATAGAGATAGCAATGTATACTGAACAGAGTGCCGGTTTCAAATCTCATCTTTGACACTAATAACCTGGGCAAGTGACAGCTTTTTTGTGCCTAAATCATGTCCTTAAAACTTACCAGATTATATGCCAAACCAGTTATGATCTGATTAATGTGTATGTGTAATATGTTAGTATAGAGTAATCAGTGTCCTATCCTACCAGCCACTCTGTATCTAATGATATCAAAGATCTAAATGTACATATTTTACATATTTGTAACATTAGCAAGAGGTTTGTTAAGGCTGAGACTTTAATAGAGTAAATCGAATCTTGTCATTGTAACTCCAGATTCCAAATTACAGAACGGCTTGGGTAGAGTCTTGATCCCACATCCCTTTTCTTCTTATTGTCCACGCGTGTCCATTGTGCAAAGGGAAGTTGCAACCTAATAACAATGAGCTGACCAAGCTATGTAGGTTTTAGGAATTTCAGAGGCACTCAGCCTCTTAGCAAGGGGCATAAATGAAAAGGTAATTTTTCAGATTCTTCTTTGGTTAGTCCTATATTCAAAGCACACACAGTTTCCTTTTAGGTGACCTCTTAAGCATGAGTCACCAGAATAATATATCTTATGCTTGGTTGAAATAACACAAAATTTTTAAAGGACCAAGTCATTGTCTAATAGCATATTTCAAATACCAAAGAACATGAAATATTAAGAGAATATATGTTTTGTCCACAAAACAGATTCTTTTATGAGATACCAGATGTGGAACAAAGGAATATGTGGGCCCTAAGCACTTGCGGAGTAGGAAAAAACCACTCGTTTTGGAGTTAGAAGACCTGGGTTAATATCCTAATTCTGCCACCTGTGTGACAAGTTACTTAACATCTTTGGTCCTCAACATTAATTGTTTTTTTTTAAAATTGATTTGTTTATTTACTTTTAGTTTACAACATTCAGCTCCAACAGCCCCTTGAGTTTCAAATTTTCTCCCCCTCTTCCTCCTCCCCCCCACCCCTGTCATGGCAACATATATTCTAATATAGGATCTACAAATATCTTCACATTGATCAATAGTCAGGTTGTAAAGGATTACAACTCATGGAGTAATCAGTGGGAAAGAGGAAACAAAACAATACAAGAAAAAGAAACAGAGCAAGTAGTTTGTTTCAATCTGCATTCAGACTCCTCAAGGCTGTCTCTGGATGTGGATATCTCTTTCTATCATGAGTTGTCTTAAATTCTTCCATTGCTGAGAGGAGCCCAGTCTATTGAAGTTGGTCATCACACATACGTTGTGTCTGTGATTGTGTACAGATTTCTCCTGCTTCTGCTCTTCTCATTCAGCATCAGTTTATATAAGTCTCTTCAGGTTGTTATGAAGTCTGTCTGCTCCTCATTTCTTATGGCACAGTAGTATTCCACTACATTCATATATCACAACTTGGTCAGCCATTCCCCCATTGATGGGCATCCTCTTGATTTCCAATTCTTTGCCACCACAAAAAGAGCTGCTATAAATATTTTTATACATACGGGTCCTCCTCCCACTTCTCTGATCTCTTTGAGATACAACACTAGAAGTGGTATTGCTGGGTCAAAGGGCATACACGTATTTATAGCCCTTTGGGCATAGTTCCAGATCGCTCTCCAGGAATGGCTGGATCAGTTCACAACAATGCATTAGTATTCCATTTTTTCCACAACCTGTCCAGCATTTATCATTTGGATTTAGAACATTTTTTCATATTCTTATATGTATCTTTAATTTCATCTTCTGAGAACTGTCTGTTCATATCCTTTGACAATTTATCAGTTGGGGGGTGGCTTGTATTCTTATAGATTTGATTCAGTTCTTTGTATATTTTAGAAATGAGGCCTTTATCAGAGACACTGGTTGTAAAAATTCTTTCCCAATTTTCCACTTCCTTCTTAATCTTGGTAACATTGGCTTTATTTGTACAGAAGCTTTTCAATTAAAGTAATCAAAATTATACATTTTGCATTTTATAATGCTCTCTAACTCTTGTTTCTTGAAGTTTTCCCCTCTCCATAGATCTGACAGGTAAACTATCCCTTGCTCTCCCAGATTGCTTACAGTATCAGCCTTTATACCTAGATCGTGCACCTATTTTGACTTTATTTTGGTGTACAGTGTTATTATATCCCAGTTTTCCCAGTAGTTTTTTTCAGATAATGTGTTCTTATCCCCAAAACTGGAGTCTTTGGGTTTATCAAACAGTAGATTACTGTAGTCATTGGCTGCTGAGTCTCATGTACCCAGTCTATTCCATTGATCCACTGCTCTGTTCCTCAGCTAGTACCAAGTAGTTTTGACGACTGCTGCTTTATAATACAAATTAAAGTCTGGTATGGCTAGGCCACCTTCCCTAGCATTTCTTTTCATTAATTGCCTTGATATTCTGGACCTTTTGTTCTTCCAAATGAATTTTACAATTATTTTTCTAGCTCTACAAAGTAATTTTTTGGTAGATTGATTGGAACGGCACTAAATATGTAATTTAATTTAGGTAAAATTGTCATTATTATATTAGCTCAACCCAGCCATGAGCAATTGATATTTTTCCAATTGGTTAGATCTAACTTTATTTGTGTTTTGTAATTGTGTTCATATAAGTCCTGGGTTTGTTTTAGCAGGTAGATTCCCAAATATTTTATGATGTCTACAGTAACTTTAAATGGGATTTCTCTTCTATCTCTTGCTATTGGATTTTGTTAGAGATATATAGCAATGTTGAGGACTTATGTGGGTTTATTTTGTATCCTACAACTTTGCCAAATTTATTGATAATCTCAAGTAGTTTTTCACTTGATTCTCTAGGATTCTCTTAGTATATCATCATATCATCTGCAAAGAATGATAGCTTGGTCACTTCTTTGCCTAATGTGATTCCTTTGATTTCTTTTTCTTCTCTAATTGCTACTGTTAACATTTCTAGTACCAGATTGAATAAGAGGGGTGATAGTGGACATCCTTGTTTCACCCCTGATCTTATTGGAAGTGCTTCTAGTTTATCCCCATTACGTATAATACTTGCTAATGTTTTTAGATAGATGCTAGTTATTATTTTAAGAAAGACTCCATTTATTCCTATACTTTCTAGTGTTTTTAATAAAAATGGATGAACATTAATTGGGTATGGACCACCAAGAGCCCTTTATATATTTTCTGCATTTTTTTGTAAATTAGACTATAGGCTGTCCTATATCCATTATGTGCATTGTTACCTTCGATGCTTGTATGGGATCTGGGTACCCTTTTCTTCTAGTCTATGGAGACTTCAACATGAACTATATTATAGCTATACTCTGAGATTTATTCCAAAGGCAACTCTGGGTGGAGGAAAAATAAACCAAAGTGATATGATTTGGCAGTAGCCTCCCAAGTTGGAGCCAATCTGTGCAAGCCCAGAGTTTGGGGCACTGCATCATAAGTTACATCTGAAGACTAGATGATCTCCAAAGCCCCTTCCTGCTCTAAACCTACAATCCTATGAGCTAATACGCCTTAGGCAGCGGCATTCCTAATACCCAACTTTGTGAAAGGAATTGATGTGCAGCGTGTCAGCTTTTTGCTTTGTGGAAATTGTCATTTTGAAAAGGAGAAATGGGAAGAAAGAAAGTATTAAAAAATGACTGGGAAGGCAATAAGCCTATAACCTAGAAGAGGTGCTTTTCATTCCTTGTGCTGGTGAGTTAAATAGTAACTTAACCAGGCATTCACATAATTCCCTTCTCTTGGAGGGGCAGTTGTCCCCACAGCTGCATATTTACATACATTAATTCAAATTCAGATGAGAAGGACCTTCTCTTTTGGGGCCCCTAAGGTCTCTATTATTTCTTCCTTCCTAGGTACACTCCTCTACCATCTGCTGACAGCTTCCTTCTGCCCTCTCTATTCAGTTTCTCAGAAGGACCTTTTGGGTGTAGTATTATCAGATTGTAGATCTAGAGTTCAAAGAAGCCTCAGAATCCATCTAGTTTAACACCTTCATTTTACAGATGAGGAAACTGAGGCCCAGAGTTGTCCAAGGTCACACAGGTAGTGACAGGAGCCTCCAACTCCAGAGCAGTGACCTTTCCATGATAGCATGATACTTCTTTAACTTTTTCCTTAAGAAAAATACCTTTATTTTGTGGTATTTCATATCTTCCCTTTGGTATTTTTTTTTTCCTGCAGGCAGAGAACACTTTCTAAGGAAAGTGCCCAAGCCAGCCATGTTTTAATTCCCTTCTGGGCTCCACTCCTGACTCTCCTATGCTTCATCAACTCCTCACTCTTCCCCTTTGACCTCCTCACCCTGGCCATTCACTAACCCTGTCCTCATACTGGAAGGTCACTGCATCCCTTTGTGCTCTTTCTGCGATTGGTCAGGTCCTCTCAGACCTTCCATTTGAAGGAGAATGCCCAGATGAGTCATGCCTTCATTCTTCTCCAGGCTCCACTCCTGACTCTCTCCAGATCTTCTCCCTCCCAACTCCTTCGAAGCTTCCTTCTATGTATTGTCTTCTCCCATTAGATTATAAGCTCTGTGAGGGCAGGGACTGTTTCATTTTTGCTTTTGTATTACCAGTTCTTAGTGCAGTGCCCAGCTCATTGCTTAATGAATGACCATCTAGATTAATGCATCTTATATATAGGTACCACTTTCCTTATTTTGTCTTTAGGGGCACTTTAAAGGTCAGTCCATTGGAAATAACTGTGATTTTATGTCAATGCATACCCCATGATGAATACATCATAGACTGGTAATCAGTGCAATCTTGTACTCTGTATGATGAATTGCCATGTGGTAACGTGTTAGATGTCAGAAATATGTTTTGGAGTGGGACCCTTTTAAGTAGAGATGACTTTGCCCTTTGTTCTGACAGTCTTTTTTGATTCCATAAACTTAGTGTAAGAACAGAAATCTAGAGCTACAAAAGGCCTTAGAGGTCATTGAGTCTGACCCCTTCATTTTATAGAAGATGAAACAGATTCAGAGAAGTAAAAATAACTTGCCCATGGTCATACAGTAGCAGAACTAAGATTTGAACACGAGTTTTTTGGACCTAGATAATAAAAATAACAATGACAATGATAGCCAGCATTTATACAATGTTTACTATGTACTGGGCACTTTACAATTATTATCTCATTTGATTCTCACAACAAGCCTGGGAGGTAGATACTATTATGATCCCTATTTTACAGATTAGGAAAGTGAGACCAACAGTGGGTAAGTGACTTTCCCAGGTTTGCACAGCTAGTAAGCATCTGAGGCTGGATTTGAACTTAGGCTGACTGACTCCCGGCCTGGAACTCTATCCACTGTTCCACCCAGCCTCCTTCCCCCATTGGAAACAAATGGAGCCTGTGAATGCAGTCATACAGTCCCTATAGCAAACCAGAACAGATAAAACCATCTGACACTCATGGATATGGCAGTTATATATAACTAAGATGAAGAAAACACAAATGAACATTAATTCACTGTTCCATATGTGACCTTGGGCAAATCTCTTTAACTGGATGGGCCTCAGTTTACTTAAATCTCACTTTGCTGATGGCATTCATCACACCAGACTAGGCTTTGTTGGCCCCTTAATTTTTTTCCATTTATATAAAGGAGGAATAGATTTATAAATCATAGCAATAGTAAGGTAAACAACTGAAAAAAACCAAGCCATTTAAAAGGAAACAGCTGGCTGACCTGCTTACAAGGTGGAAAAGATAGAATTGATCCCTTCCACTTAGTTCTGCCTCCCTGACAAGGTAGGAAATGAATTGGATAATTACCAGACACTTAACAGAGGGATACTTCCCAACTACAGATGGAGGCCTCTCAGCATGGTGGAGGCTCACCAACATACTCCATAGTTAGCTGCTCCCACTCTCTGGTAATTAATATTAGGAAGTCCTATTAATAGCAGCAAACCATAAGAATTGCTGGAGCCTCAAGGAGGAGGGAAGGGTGCCTCTTGGTTAGATGTGCTCCTCTGACACCATCTTGTACTGTAGCTAACCAAGAATTAATCAGCTGAAGCCACAGGGTCTGGCAATCCTTGCCAATCCCTGTCTTTCACCTGCCCTTGAGGTTTGCCCTGGGTTCACTGACCCCTTAATGTGGGAAGTAGGTTTTCCATTCTCATAGTTATTGGCTTATGCCTCCCCCACCCATAGCTAATCTGGGGAAAATTCTATTTTTGGTTCTAGTCTAATAGTTCTTCCTAGCAAGAGAGAAAAAGGTAAAAAACCAAACAAACAAGGTTACCAAGAGAGTCAAATATGGGATAGGTAGTTTTATTCCCCCATAGAAAAGAGATTGCTAAGCAATGAAGAATTTTAGGATGATTCGATTAGAATCACTGTTAATTTATCACTACTAGTACAATCAGCTGGGAGGATAATATTCAAGTCTCGTTGGACATATGTGGCTTTCTTGTTTTACATTTTATCTCCACTGAGCACCAGCCAAAAGATGCCAGGTTGGTGCCTTCTTTCCAGACCTCTCTACTTCTCTCTTTATCTCTGTCTCTGTCTCTGATTCTCTTCAGGTGACTCTTTTCCTTTCAGTCTCCCCTCTTCTGCTGCTCTGGTGACTACTATGCTGGTGCTTGAATGCCTGGGAAGGGAAGGGTACCGGACACCTTTTGACATCCCACAAAGACCTGTAACAAAGGAAAGAGACATAAATTGTAGGCAACCTCACGTCAGATACAGGCTTGTCTAAGGCTCTGAGGTCAAAGTTTGTTGCCAGGTTGGGGGAGATGCCCCCAACCCACATAACCTTCCAGATAGCACAAAAAGTCATCCTTGCCCTTTGAAACTAACAAAAAGAGGAAACCTAAGGGATAGGAACCATCCTTTAGGATATCTATGGTTCTGGCTCAGCAGTTAATTAAAACATTTTTGCCACCATATAGTGTGAATCCCTGAGTTATCATGGCCAATAGGAACCAATCAGAGAATATCAGGCATACTCTGAAGTGGTAGTGGTGGGATGCCCTTTCCATAATGCAAGCTTGGAAACAGAGCCCATCTAAGCTGCCATGAGTTTGCCTGGAATGCTATCTGAGCATTCCCCTAGGTAGGACCACAACTCCAAGTCAGCCCTGGCCCTCTAGATGATCTAGGATTACTGGTCTTTCCCAAAATGTGGTCCTTAAAATTGAACATTATAATACAGATATATGGGCTGACCATATCTGGAAGGTATATATGTAATATGTATTATATGTGTGTGCGTATGTGTGTCTACTAAATACATCTTCCTATATCCCACAGCACAGTATCCTGTTTCAAGAAGGGTTTGTTGAATGGATCTAGATGATGTCCTAACAAAATGGGTCAAAGTCATTATAGGATCACAGGCTATTACCTAGTTTGAGAATTAGTGAAGCCTTAGGGAGATATCTTAAAATTGAAAAAAAGCCAAAATATAACTTTCTTGTTTAAAGGGAAACTATAAAAGTCTATCTTTCATACCTGGATATTGGTGTTGCTGTTTAGCTATGTCTAACTCTTCATGACCCTTTTGGAGTTTTCTTGGCACACACTGGAGTAGTTTTCCTTTTCCTTCTCCAGTTCATTTTACAGATTAGAAAACTGAGGCAAACAGGGTTAAGTGATTTACCTGAGATCATACTTGTAGTATATGTCAGAGGCTGGATTCAAACTCATGAAGAGGAATTTTTCTGACTCCAGGGTTGGCACTCTAGTCACTGTGCCACCTAGTTGCCATATTTAGGCAGATATTTGTAGCAGCAAGAAAAAATTAGTTTGGTGAGTAATCACTTCCTTTCTGCTTTTGCTAAAGGCAAAACTGAAGTAGATTCAAATAGCAACATGAGGAATTTTGACTAGAAAGTAAGTTTTGGAACCAGGAGGGACATTACAATGACATTCTGGGAGTGACTGTTCAAGCCCCCCTTATCAAAGGAGAATTAAAAATAAAATAGATTCTCATCTACCTAGTTTAAATCTAGTATTACCTGAAAGTGAAGAAATGTATTTGATGACTTGTTATTTGACTGCTTGATTTTCTGCTAGATTTGGAATTAGGAAGACCTGAGTTGGAATTTTGCCTAAGAAATTGACTAGCCATGTGACGCTAGGCAAATAAATCACTTGACCTCTCTGTTCTTCGGTTTTCTCATTTGTAAAGTGGAAGGGAGGTTGACCCCAAAGTCACTTTCTACTCTAATAACTTTTGCAGCAAAAGAAGGTTTAGGGAGAGCGTAGTTGTTTCATCTCAATGTTTAAAAATATTGGCAATCTCTCTTCTAATGATAATTTTTTAGTGCGTTATTCCTTAACTTCAAGTGAATTTATTTTCATCTATCAAGATAAGGAAATGTTTACCTAGTGATCTTCATTTTGATGGAAAAGATATCATTTCATGCCCTCCTTTTAATTTTTTTTCCTGCCTTGGTACATTGGGTTTTCTATTACTTGTATACACAATTCAGTCCAAATCACCCATCCCAGGGACCATTTTTTGGCATTCCAAGTCCACTGAATCTACACCACATAATGTATAATAATTAGAGCCAGAGAGGAGGGGCAGAGGGCCCAGACTTTCTTGGCAGCTGGGCTGTCTGGTTAGGAAAGGAAGCAAGTTACAGAGTTTTGGACATTTAGTTCTGAGACTTTAGTACTGAGTCAACAAGATCTTAAATATGGATGTGGCCTTGGAGAGCCATTTATGCTTGAGGAACATAATGTCGTTGAATGGACTAGCGATTTTGTTCATGGCCCAGTATCGTAAGGGAGCAGAAAGTGAATTCTGAATGTCCAGAAACAGAGTAGAAGAGGTGCATGATGGTGCCTTTCTTCTCTCCAATGCTTCAATGGGTCTGTGATCTATAAATGCGGTCAATCCTTTTCAACAACCATAGGTCAAAACCCATCTACAGAACACTACAGACTCAAGAATCACCCAACAGTAGATTGCCTGGCATGGTGGAGACGATGACTTACTTGGGATTGAGAAAATTCAGGTTCAAATCCCATCTCAGACATGTCCTAGTTGTGTAATTCACTTAACCTCTCTGAGCCTCAGTTTCCTTATTTGCAAATTGGGAAAACAATAGCACCTACCTCGCAGGGTTGTTATGAAAAATAACTGAGATTGTAGATGAAGTCTTTAGCAAACCTTAAGCATTGTCTAAATGCAAGATATTAAAATATCATCATCATCATCATTTTTCATAATCATCACTACTGCTCCCAAAGGACAATACATTAGCACAGAGTGAGCTCCAGAGGGTTATAACACATTATAATGCATTACGCAAAGTACTTGGCAAACCTTAAAAGCCCTATATAAATGTTAAGTACTGTTACTACTACTACTCCAAACGAGGAATGATCCTGAAGTGATATAAAGAATGTCTGTCATCAAAGAAAAATATGAACCAGAGAGAGAGAGACAGAGACAGAGACAGAGAGAAAGACAGAGACAGAGAGACAGAGACACACACAGAGAGATAGGGACAGAGAGAGACAGAGAGATGGGCTCGTCATAGGACAAGAGTGAGGGTAAGTGCTGGACAACCCACACACTTCATTGGCATCCTCTTGAAGTCAGGAGACAGTGATAGGATAAGGGACAAACAGAGCTGCATGTAGTGGGGTGTCAGAGTCACCCACTCACAAGAACCACTTGGTAAATTTCCAGTGAATCATTTACACCTTAGAAACCCCAAAATACTGCAAAACAGGGCTTGACTTCTTGTTTTGTTGATTGTTCCTACTTAAATTTTACTTTAATACTTTCACTTATTTTACCAGATGGGCTGGAACAATTTGAATACACAGCCATTCCTCTGCCACCCATCAAACACCTTTGTCCTTAAAGATTTTTTTTGCAAAGAAAATACTTGCTACTTGATAAAGCTCATAGGATTCTAGATTTAGAGCTGGTTTATTTCATAAATCTGACTATGTGGAGGTAGTTCTCAGACTTTTGATCATTTTAAGTATTTTATCTCAGCTTGATTCTTTTTTTAAAGAGTCATTTAATGTAATTGAGTTGATATTAAACAGTTGTAAAGCTTAATGTAAAATAACCTTCACTAATGTTTGACTCAATCTGATTTGAGTCAGGGAGGTGACACTCAGAAATACCTCATAACCCAATCAAACTGATCTATTAATCTGTCTCCTAATGTGACCTTCCACGTCCTACCTCCAATGCTTTTGCAAATTTCTCCCCACTGTCTGAAAGCACAGATTAACCTAGTACCCAGAACACATTACGAGCTTAACATATTCTATCAGGTTGAGTATTCATCTATCTATCTATCTATCTATCTATCTATCTATCTATCTATCTATCATCCATCCATCTATCCATCTATCTCTCTATCTCTTTATCTCTCTATCAAATATTCTCTCTTCATCTCTGCCTGACAGAAATTTCTAGCTTCTGGGGTGGCTAGGTGGTACAGTGAATAGAGCACCGACCCTGGAGTCAGGAGGACCTGAATTCAAATCCAGCATCAGACACTTAACACTTACTAGCCGTGTGACTTTGGGCAAGTTACTTAACCCCGATTGCCTTGCCTTCCCCCTCCAAAAAGCAAAAAAGAAATTCCTAGCTTCCCTTAGAACATAGCTCATTGTATTCATATACCATAAATTTTAATCCAGTCCCCAAGTTGTGGGTATCCCATTTGTTTCCAGTTTCTTGCTATAACAAAAAATGCTGGTATGATATGATAAAGCATTTTGTAAAGCAAAGTGCTATGTAAATGTCAACCATTCCTGTATAGAGAAAGCCAGTTCTCATTCTTTGTCAGGGTTGGGGTTCTTGGGTAAAAAAACATAAGAAAAGGGGAAACAAAATAGTTGTGCTCAAAGACTATGTAGAGGATAGTTTAGGCTTGCTCAGCTTGGTCCAGGAGGACAGAATTAGGTGCAAAGGGGGAAAGCTTGAAAAGAGGCTAGGTGATCCTGGCAAGTCTTAACTTCTTAACCTCTCAGTGCTCTAGGCAATTCTCCAGCACTAAAAACTGATGACCTGCTTTGATTGAGAAAGGTTTCCTTACCTGGGAATTCCCTGTACCCATGAAGTCATAATCCTAATCCCTATCTGATCCTGAATGCAGTCCAATTACTCCCTCAGTCTGAAATGATCTTTCCTGCCTCAAACCTAATGCTTTGGGTCTCTCTTATATTCTTATCAAATGCTATTTGGTGTTAATTTTCCCATATCAGAGTCTATAGGTTCCTTGAATGCAACCCATATTGCAACCCATCTTTCTATCACCCCTAGCCCCAGGATCTGCAAATAGCAGCCACATAAAATTGTTTGTTGAATTGAATTATTGGCTGCTTGTAGTCCAGGACAAAACAGAATCTTCAGCAAACTTAAAAATAGCAACCCCCTGTTTTGTAAGCCTGAGAACTTGAATCATATTCTTTAATGGCATATTATCCAGTTACCAAAAAAAAAAAATTCTTTCAAGATGAGCCAGATCTGCCGAACCAACATGCCATTGTGTGTCATTGCAAGTTTTCAGGTTTTCCCCCTCCTGAATCTTATTTCTAGTTGACAGATCTCAAAGGTTCCCCAAAGATACGTAATTTCGTAACCCACTCATGCATTCCTCTTCTGTCTAGGACTCACAGAATACTTTCTTACTTTACTACAATCTAGGCACTCACTTTTTGCTTTCCTGTTTTCACCAGAGTTCCATTCAAAGGTAGTGCCTTCAAGGACAAAGCATAAGAAAATTGAGTCCTCATTTTATAAGTCACCTCAGCAGATATGATGATTTATAAAGTTGGCAATTTTGAAGAAATCTGAATCTTTTTCAAGAGCCCTAAAGATACATTTCATTGGATACATTGTTAATGTATCCAATGAAATAACTAAGTTCATAATTCTAATCATAGCCACCAATTTTATATATGTGCATGTATTATATATTATATGCATATGTATGTTTAATATATATGTATATATTATATGTATGTATGTATGTATATTAGGCCCATGGTATCAAACTCAAATAGAAATGGGACCACTAAACTAAATAAAGATTCTTGCTGGTTACTTAGTGACTTAGAAAATTTTAAATTAACATCATCTGTTTTATTCTATTATATATTTTGTTAAATTGTTCCTGTTGTTGCTATTGTTCAGTCATTCAGTCATGTCCAACTCTTTGTGACACCATGGACCATAGCACACCAGGCCCTTCTGTCCTCCACTATCTGCTGAGGTCTGTCCAAGTTCATGCTCATTCTTTCCATGACACTATCTAGCCATCTCATCCTCTGCTATTGCCTTCTCCTTTTGCCTTCAATCTTTCCTGATATTTGAATCTTTTCCAATAAGTTTCATCTTATTATGTGGCCAAAATATTTAAACTTCAGCTTTAATATTTGATCTTCCAGTGAATGGCCCGAATTAATTTCTTTAAGTATTGACTGATTTGATCTCCTTGCTGTCCAAGAGACTCTCAGAAGTCTTCTCCAGCACCACAGTCCAAAAGCATTGACTCTGTGATGCCCCACTTTCCTTATAGTTCAATTCTCATAGCCATACATTGCTACTGGAAAAATCTGACTATCTGGACCTTACATTTTAATATGGTTCTGTGCTCAGGAGTGTTGTGGACCACTTTGATGTGTCTGCATTAGACAATGGAACTGGCCTTGTGCATGTGCTCTACATAAATACACATACTTTTGCACATACATTTTCTAATATATACATAGGATCACATATTTGGGCCTGGCAGGAGTTTCAGAAGTCATCTACTGTGACTACCTCAGTGAGAGGCTAAGTCATTTGACCAAAGCCGCATTTGTAGCAAGGAACAGTTTAATTTGAAATCAGGTCTTCTGACTCCAAACCTAGAATTCATGGTATCAATCAATCTATGTTAATTTTTTTTTTGCTTTTTTTTTGGAGGGCCATTGGGGTTAAGTGACTTGCCCAAGGTCACATGGCTATTTTTTGTGTTAAGTGTCTGAGGCCAGATCCGAACCCAGGTCCTCCTGACTACAGGGTTGGTGCTCTATTCACTGTGCCACCTAGCTGCCCCAATCAATCTATGTTATTAAGTGCCTTCTATGTGTTGTTCAACTGTGGATCCAAGTATAAAAGAGTGAACTAATCTCTACTCACAAGGAACTTACATTATGATGAGGAAGACACAAGTACATATAAAACATATACAGCACAAATATAACATTAATAAATTTAAATACCTACCAAGGTATTTAATACAAGATAGTTTGGGAGGGAGGGTATTAGCAGTCAGGGTAATCAGGAACAGCTTCTTATATAAGGAAATGCTTGAATTGTGAGAAGGACACTATGAGGTAGAAATAAGGAGCAAGTGCATTCTAGGCATGAGGGACAGTAAATGGGAAATAGAGCATTATGAGTGAAGAACAGCAAGGCCAGTTTGTCTGAATTGTGGTGTCCATTCATCTATGTGAATCCCTCCTTTTACAGATGAGGAACCACAACTCAGAGAGGTTAAGTAAACTCACCTAAGGGCACACAGCTGGTAAATGATAGAGCTGGGATTTTGAACCTAGGTCTTCTAAAGCCAAATCCAGTGCTTGTGCCTTCCCTGTTGAAATGATCTTCTATCTGCTTGGTATATATCTTGTATGTACCTAGTTATTTCCATGTTTTCTCTTGAGGGATGGGAGGCTGTTTTTATTTTTATTTTTTTGATATCTCTAGGACTTAGCACAGTAGTAGGTGCTTAGTAAAAGCTTGTTAACTTATTGCATATTATCAGTGCCTAAAATCAGCTAAAAAGAATATAGTATGGACACTGAGATGTAAGGGTTGGGGTGGATGGTTGCTAAAACCAAAACAGCTAAGGGATTGGGGCATGACATAGTCTTCAAGGTCAGGTTTCAAGATCATCTGGCTAATCACAGTTCCCTAATTGGGAACGGGACTGATTGCTCTCATCATGGAAGTCTTTGCTTTTTCATTTGTATATGAATTCACCACAAAATTTCTTTAAGTAGACACCTATTATATTGTATTTCATGAGTGATTCAATTCTCAGAAACCAAACCAAACCAACTATGTTCCCATTTCTTGCATGCACAGGTCTTCCACTGGTATTATCTGCATCTCAACTTTAGAAGAGGAAGCCTTCTCTGTGGCTAGCCCAGTTAGCATTGTAATCTTAGAGATCTGAGAGGGGTGGGGAGGCAGGGAAACCCTGGAAAAGGGTCCCCAAAGAATCCAGACTATTTCTCCTTACTCCTCCTTACTTATAGACCATAAGGAGGGAACTCCTCCTATAAGAGTTCATTCTTCTGACTCTTCATCACCTATCACCTTCAGGACAGCCCTAGCCACTGAAGACCAGTTAAAAGCTGCCTGAGTCATCTCAGCAATATGTGTTTCCTTTATCGAGGCACTGGAGCATGGGTCAAGTTTCATGGGAAGTACCCTTTTCAGCAAACAAGAGGTTCCCTTGGTTACCTCTGAGACACTAGCAAAATAGAAAATCTGAAGGCTTAGGAGAAAGGAAGCAAGATGAACTTAAATACAAAGTTTAAATGGTTATAGAAAGAAAAAAGGGAATGTCTTTGAGTAATGTCTATATCCTGTTATGTCAGAAGTTAATATTCTCCAGATTAGAAAATACAACATGAATGACCCTGGGTAAACTGAGTCCCAAGTACTTGGAGTTCACAAAGGAATAAAGGATTTTCAATTTAACCACATTTGATCATTGTGGAGTAAACTCATCCTGTATCTATTTGCACATATGGTATCAGTGGCAGAGACCACTTCCTTATTTTGCAGATGGGGAAACCGAGGCCCCAAGACATGACACAAGCAGTAAGGTCCCAAGGTCTCACAGGCAGTAACAGAGTCATGCCTCTCCTTATTTGATGAATTTTGGCAAAATAACAGAGAAGAGAGATGGATAAGTGGAGTGAGTATAGACCAGTCATTTAAACGGTCAGTGCCCCTGGACAACTAAGATTGTGTAAGAGTTGAGTTGCTGACCTGCATTGATCAGAAGAATTTCCATATTGGATGTTGCCTATACTAATGAAATAAATCAGTGATCCAGTACCCTCTTCCCTCCCCCCACACTTGAACATACACATATACATGCACATAAATGCACACCTCAAAAGCCAATGAGGGAGAGAGCACAGAAAATATACACGAAAAGGAAAGTCATCCATCACCTTCCACAATGAGCTCTATTCTTAAATATAACTATGTTCATTTTCAATGCCTTCAGTTTTAATTAGTTTGTCAATTACTATCAAGAGAATCAATAGCAGAGGCACCCAGGCAAAATGCCTGTTTATATAAAGAGAATTTTTTAGTTTAAAAATTTCTAATTAGAAATAAGGGTTCCCAATTCCACAAATAGCCCTCGTTAATGGTATAAAATAAAGCTGCAGTTATGCTGGTGTTGATCCTTTCTGTGTGCACCCATTCATACACTCTCAGGGAAAGGCTAATATGAAGGAAAAGGCCAATAGTGGGGGTGAGGTGAGGGAGGAGGGAAACTGGTTCTATATTTTCATGTAAACTTTTGAGCTATTCACATCTCCACTCTCATTAACCTGGGGAAAGAATCTATGCTCCTGTGTGATGCCTGGGGAACCCAGGCAGAATTTCCCAAAGGCCCTCAACGGTTTGGGGGAGACAATTGCATCCTTCATTCTAATGGTTTCTGGCCCCTAATCCAGCTTGGATCAGGACCAGTCTTGCTGAACATTGCAACGCTGTTCTGCCTGTCCCTTATCGTGGTCTATACAGGCTTCCTGGCAACTTACAGGGCTGAAAACATTCCAGACATTCTTCCATCCAACTTCCCTCAAAAGGCTGGTTTCTTAGGATCCTGCAGAAATGCTGCCTGCCTCTTGTGGAGAGGGAGCTGAGTAATTCTTTCATCAGCATAAGGGCCTTATATCACCACCACCCCCTTACTATAAAAGGCTTAACTGAAACTTAGAGCCTGTCAAGGCCACTCATCAAGGCTGCACGAGGACAACCTGGGCTTATTGGGACATCAGAACATGGTGCTGGTGCCACCATTTGTTTCATGGGATACCAAAGGGGCACAGCTATGTTCCTGGTGCTCCTTGGTTAGTGGTGTTAAAATGGTTGTTTCAGGAAAATCTTGCTTCAAAACATTCAGGAAATTGAGGATCAAATTTTTTATGGAATAACAGATTTACCTCTAGAACTTTATTCAGTATGTCTTTTTTTTTGCAATACACACACACACACACACACACACACTCCCCTTTGGAAATGCACTGTATGATTCTCTTTTTCAGTCAATGGTTCTCTATTCCTGTCTCTATCTTCTCTGTCTCTCCTCACCACCCCATTTCTGTCTCCTTCTCACCATCTCAGTCTCCCTCTTAATATTTCTTTCTTTCCCCTTCCCTCTCTCTCTGTCTCTCTTTCTCTCTCCCTTCTTCATTGTCTCTCTCCCTTCTCTGTAGTCTGCCTTTCTGTCTGTCTGTCTCCCCTTCTCTGTCTCTTTTTCTCTCTGTCTCTCTCTGTCTCTCTGTCTCTGTCTGTCTGTCTGTCTCTCTCTGTCTTTCTCTCTGTCTCTCTCTCTCCCTTCTTCACTGTCTCTCTCCCTTCTCTGTAGTCTGCCTTTCTGTCTGTCTCCCCTTCTCTGTCTCTTTTTCTCTCTCTCTGTCTCTGTGTCTCTCTCTGACTCTCTATGCCTCTCTCTGTTTCTCTGTCTTTGTCTCTGTCTCTCTTTCTCTGTCCCCGACTCTCCCTCTATCTCTGTTTTCCTCTCTCTTTCTCCCCCATCTCTGTCTCTCTCCTGCTCTTGCCTTCTCTTCCCATCTTTTTCTTTGTCCTCTCTGTCTCTGTCTCTCTGATTCTTATTCTCTCCCCCTCCTGTTCTTTATCTCTTATATCCATACCAGAACAACAGGGTTACACACCACCATGGGTTTAGGCTATTACAAATGAAGGGACAAGAATAGGAGGAGAAAAAAGTGGAACCTCTTTCACATATGACTGCATCCTTTCACGATCTCCATGGATCATGGGGCATTCACAACCACCAGCAGGGAGTTTTACTTGCCTGGAATCTCCCTCCCCCCACCCCTTCCCAATCCCAGCCCCTCTGCCAGACTGTGGCACTCTGTCACATGTACAGGCCACACCAGCATCTTTCCCAGCAACACAAAACCTCAATGCAAAGCCCTTTATGGAATTTCTCACTGTATCAGATGTCCATTCTGGCAATATCCCTGGGTCAAAGGTTACTTGCTCTGATGATAACCCGAATCTGGATGGTTCTGACCAAATGGGGCTTGTCAGGCATTTCTTTTCAATGATCCATAAAATGCTGAACAAATTAGGGCCAGTCTATATTCAGCTTGTGACTATTTGGAATAGAACTCAAGGTCACGGGTGCCCCCTCAGTGTCAGGGGCCGACTGAGTATCTCAGGGATTGTCTCATACTTCAGATATATAGTACAATGTCTGGAAAACAGCCAGTGCTGTCTAATGATATGCTCTCTCCTCTAATCCTTCTTCTCTGCCTGTCAATTGCCTCCGGCACAATTGTTCTTTTTAATTTAAAAAAAATCTTATCCCAAGTATTGCTTAAATGAAACTGATAGCCAAGTTTTCTGTAGAATATATTTGGTATTTCCAAATTCATAGACCTCTTTGCCATCCTTGCCCCACAAAGGAGAGCACAGAAGCATTTCTGGCACCTTGTCTTTCAGTGGAGGTTCAGGGCCTGCCATTGTGAGCAGAGATTTAGAGCTAACAGGAACCCTCAAGGTCATCTCATGCAACTCTTTGATTTTACATATGGAGAAACTGAGGCCCAGAGAAGTAAAAAGACTTGTCCAAGTTCACACACTTATAAGTAGCCATTCTGGGGTTAGAGCCCAGATCAAAATCCCACCATTTGTTCATTGCCCCATAGGATACTTTTAAAAAGTAGATTTTTATTGAGATGGTTTGTGTTTACATTGCCGAAATACTCCTCTCTATTCCTCCCCTTCCCAGAAAGCCATCCTTTAACATAGTGCTTGGCATGTTTTATTGTTTTTCGTTTATGTTTGATTCTTTGTGACCCCATTTGGGGTTTTCTAGACAAAGATAATAGAGTAGTTTGCCATTTCCTTCTCCAGTAGATTAAGGGAAACATAGGTAAAGTGACTTGCCCAGGGTCACAAAGCTAGTAAGTGTGTAAAGTTGAATTTGAACTCAGGTATTCCTGACTCCAGGCCCAGCACTCTCTGTACTGAACCACCCAATTGCTTCATGTGCCTGAAATAGAGTTGATGATATATAAATGCTAATCCCCTTTCCTTCCCCTTTCCTTTCCCCTTCCCCTATAACAAAGTTTTTCTTTGTTGTTTTAAGAAAAAAGAAGAAGAAAACCCAGTAAAACTGACCAATATATCAGAAAAATCTCACTTGTGGACCCTACCTCCCCCTTCACCTCTGCAAAGCGACTGGCAGTGCTATCTAAACTGGCTTTTTGCCAATTCACAACCTTCATTTCTAACTGTTTTGTGGTAGTTTTTCTTCCCAGTTATATTGTTGTAATCAACGTGGATATTAGGTTTTTTTTGGGGGGGGGGTCCCCTGTTTATTTCACTTACATGTAAGTCTTTTTATGCTTCTCTCTATTCATCATATTTCCTTACTGTTACATTAATGTCATCATTTATTTAGCCATTTTCCAATTGGTGGGCATCTATTTTGTTTCCAGGTTTTGTTTCCACAAAAGTGTTGCTAGAATTATTTTGTTATAGGTGAGAGCCATTCTAGTGATCAGTGACCTCTTCTGTATATGCCTAAAAGTGGAATCTCTGGGTCAAAAGGTATAGATATTTTAACTACTTTTTTGTCTTACAGAATTTTAAATTACTTTCCTGAATGTTGTGTTTTTTTAAAAACCAAATCACAACTCCACCAACAATGAATTAGCATGCCTTTTTCCCCACAGTCCCTCCAACACTAATTCTTCCCATCTTTTGTCATCTTTGCCAATTTCCCAAGTATAAGGTATAACTTTAGAGTTGTTTTGACTTACATTTCTCTTTTTATTAGTGATTTTGAGCATTCATATAGCTGTTAATGGCTTTCAATTATTCTTTTGAAGCTATTTGTCCATATCTTTTGACCACATATCTACTGGAGAATGGCTCTTGGTCTTATTGAAGCAATACTCTAATGCTAGTCAGAGAGCAGAGAAACTCATCTAGATAAACATTGGGTCATAAAATTACCTCAAAATAGCATGGAAGATTTTTCAGAACAGGAAATTCAGCCAGCTCACACTGCTTTTTTTTTTTTTTAATACTCCCCAGGGTATTTACAAGGATCCCAGAGATGCCTAAAATTAGCTGCCCCTGGTCAGCATTACCAAATGCTGACTCAAGATGGTGACAGAAGTAGTGCTTGTGACCTCACCATACAGCTCAGTCCTCCAGAATTGTTCTATGCAGGGAGAGCCCACACGCAGCTTGTATCACTGGACAAAGGACATCAAGAGAACACTCAGCTAGTCTAGCCCTTAGAAGCCTTGTCTCCCATTGACCTAGACTGTGCTAGCTCTTTAACATTCCACGAAGATGCAAAAACCTCCTAACTGTTCTACTGTACTTACTTGGATTTCTACATTGTCCTTTTAGTAATGAAAACAAGAAAAGTTAAGCATTCTGGACAAGAAGATATAGCTGGGTCTTGGTGTCTTCAGAGATTTACAGTCAGAGGGAGTGTAGGCCACCCCTGTGCCTTTGCTTTTCCCAAAGATATCACTAGGAATATTTTTACCTCAGGAAAAAATAGTTTTTTGGGGGGTGGGGGAGGCAGGGGAGGGAGGAAACAAGCATTTATTAATCACTTACTTATGTACCAGGCACTGTACTAAGTGCTTTACAAGTATTATCTCATTTCAATCTCAAAACAACCCTGAAATGTAGGTGCTATTATTATTTTTATTAGCCCTCAGTCACTGGTGGGGTTGAGGGGAGGAGAAGAAATCCCACAAGAGAAATATAGTAGCAATGGGAGACGATGGACCCCATGAGAGGGACCCAGAGCCCAGGGAGGTGATTGAGCTGGGCACTGGCATCTCAAGTCCACAAGGAAAGGCATACAGGCTCATCCAATCTGGGAAGCAGGCATTCTGCCCACCTCACAAGACAGGGAGCCCCTTTATGACAGTATCCTAGAGCAACTGCCACCCCCTGGCCCCAGCCCTGTGCTAACTGCATCTGTGACTTATCCCTTGGATTAATAAAATATTGTTGTACCTGCACTGATGGATAAAGATGAGGGGCCATGTGTCAGTTTATTACAGATGATCAACTTATTAGGAACATATTCAAACAAATACCATCAGATAGAACTATAGAGACATTCAGTTTTACAGATAATTTTTCAAGAGCTTGTCACATACAGAAGATTGTGCTGGCTGCTGGGGGAGACACAGATTTAAATAATAGTTGGTCTCTAGGGGGACATACCTAAACACAAATAACTATAACAGAAACTAGGCCTATAATAACAACACATTTATATAACATATTACAGGTTACAAAGAATTGTACAAGTATCTCATCATATCCTCACAATAACTCTGGGAGATGTGCTATTATTATCCACCAACGGGGAAACCAAGGCAGACAGAGGTTAAGTGACTTACCCAAGGTCACACAGCCAATACATGTCAGAAGATTGAATTTGAACTCAGGTCTATCTGACTTCAGGTTTGATGCTCTATCTGCTGCCCAACCTAGCTGCCTCTCTATATAAAAGAGAAATACAAACAAAATTCTCTACAGGATCTAAGAGTGGAAAGATTATTTCACATTGAAGGGAAGGAGGAATCAGAGAAGGCTTCATGGAGGAAGAGGTTGCTTTTCAGCTTGTTCTCAAAGGGAATGAGCAGGATGTCAAGAGAAGGAAGGAAGGGAGGAAGAAGGAAGGGAGGGAGGGAAGGAGAGAGGGAGGGAGGAATTTTATTAAGTGCCTACTAGGTGCTAAGGATTATACTAAGAACTTTACAACAGTGGTGTCAAACTTATATACATTTTAATCTGGTTCAGGTTGTACTTGGGTGTTTCTGGTACAAGTAGCCCCCTGACGGTAGGTGTCATTATTAACCCATTTTACAATTGAGAAGATCAAGGCAAACAGAGATTAAATGACTTTCCCAAAGTCATACAACTAGTAAAAGAACAAGACTGGATTTGAACTCAAGTCTTCTTGACTGAGGCCTACTGCTCTAGCCACTGTACTACCTAGCTTCCTCTGGAATTTGGGAGAGGAAATTATAGGTAAGAGTACTGGAAGTGGAGAAAGATATAGGAGGTGTGCAAATGGTCAGTAAGGAATCCATTTTGGTTGGATTAAAATGTGGAATTGATGGGTATGATAAAAGGCCAAAAAAGATAGAATGGTGCTAGAGAATGGGAGCCTTGAATGCCAAGTCAAAGTGTTTGGATCTGATTTAGGAGTCAGTAGAAAGTGACTGAAGATCTTTGAGCACAGAGCTGGCATGAGCTGTGATCCTAGTGAAGATGAGTCCAGCAGACATGTGAGGGGGGTGGCTCAGAGGGGAGTGAGATAGGAAGGAAACCCAGGCAGATGATAATGAAAGTCTGTACAAGAAAGGCTCCTTCCAGAGCTCTGTAGATTTAGTTGCTTTCATTTGCTGTAAAAACTTTTTTCTACCCTTAAGAATGAAGTGTTCCAATGAGGCTATGTCCACAAGGGGCAAAAGAATGAAACAATCCAGCCAATTCAGTTTGACTGTCCATTCATAAATGCTTGTTGAATGGCTGAAGGAGGGAGTAAATGAATGAAGAGATTCAGTGGAGAAAACCAGGCATTATCCCTATTTGACTGAATTTATTAATGAGTTAGCCCATGGGGTTGAACTAGTGGTTCCCAGTGGGTTCAGACACAACCCCAAGTCTGACTCTTGACAGTGAATTCTGACGTCCCTCTTGACACCCGTCCTAGGTTTCCTAGAACCCTTACTTCCGGACTCGACTAGACATTCTTGAGCGTATGCTCAAGTCATCAGGTGTGTCTCTGAAGAATTCGTTGCAGAGGTCATTTCTCTGTAGGTGTCTACTCTATGGTATAGATAACCTTTCCCCATCTGTTTATTTTACTTCCTGGCTTATTTCTCACTCCGAAATGATTCTTTCGGTGACAGAGTCAAGCAACTATGCATCATTGCATTTCTATTTCTGTAACCTCCCCAGATGAAAGCCCCTTGGAATGTGGGATAACCATTTTTCTCTGGTTAGAACATACAGTGCTGTGTTTCTAATTTAACTTTCTTTCTCATTCATCTGTGTGTGTGTGTGTGTGTGTGTGTGTGTGTTGTTTTTCCTTGTTTATTTTTAAGTGACTTTTCAAGCTTTTCCTTATTGATAAATTGCACAACCAATAATTGGGAACAGAACTGCATGATGTGCCAGAAACACGATTTCCCAATGAGGTCTTAATGGGAAGAAGGATCAGTCATGGAGAAATTAATTGAACTTTAATTACGAAAGAGCCAGGATTACTCTGGGGCCCAGTAACGGAATGAGAAGATGTTCGTTTCTAGGCTACTGGCCAGGATTCAACTTAGGCTGGTGGTTCCTGAAAGTGGTTAGCCTTTTGTACTCTGGAGTTCCTCTGTAGGTTCAATCCCATTCCTTTCACAATCACCTGCCTAACAAAGGTACCCTTTGTAGTGCCACTGGGTTAGAGCCTTTGTTAAAGCAGAATACACAAAAATACTTTAAAATTAGCTTCCCCCCTCAATCCTTCAAGATCTGCCTCTTCTATGAGGCTTCCCTGATCATTACCCCTCCCCATGTGCACTTAGAAATGATGGCTCCCTCCCTTGGCACATGCAAAGAGCTAGGATTGGATGCACATGCACACCCTTGAGGGGACAACCCATTGATTCTTATGTGCATGCTTATGCCTGGCACCAGAGTATTCTGTACCATACTAGGATACCTCATCTCTAGAGTTAGCCTTTTAGTTTCCTTTTTCCTTATTTCTTTCCCACCACAACAACCCACACCCAACTTCCTTTTCCCTCTCTAACCTCTAATGTGGTCTTACCAACTTCCCCCAGGTTTCTCTTGATTATCTGCCTTGTCAGCTGCTTTTCCTTTCTTGTTAAGTCTAAGTCTCCTTTACCTTTCAGTCCCTCACCTCTTTAAATCCTTCTCCTTAAGCTTGATTCTGTCTCTTCAACCCTAGTCCTCCTTCTTTCCCTTCCTTTAGCTTAAGTTCTTTCCTTCTCCTTCGTTAACTTCTCATCCACCCAAATTTTATTTCTGACTTTCTCCATAATTTTAATTTTATTTTTGCTCCCTCCTCCTCCTCCTCCTCCTCCCCTTCTCCTCACCCAATTAAGAAAGAAAAAAAAAGCAAAGCAAAGCCTTACTATGTGACTTGACTATTTCTTTTTCTGGTTATACATTTCCTACACGATGTCCTTAATGGCACTTCTTGCCTATAAAACACCTTTGTAATATGCTGCAACCTACTTATATCCAACATATGAATTTCCATTACTCTTTGATCACTAGCAATTTTTTCCCTTTGGAAAATGTGATGTTCCATGGCTTACAACTGAATAGCATCACTGAGAGAATAGTGGTGTGAAAAAGATGGAGTTTTATGTCAAGAAGATGGTTGGAGGCAGCTAAGTGGCAAAGTGAATAGAGCACTGGCCCTGGAGTCAGAAGGATCTGAGTTCAAATCTGGCCTCAGACACTTGACACACGTACTAGCCATGTGACCTTGGGCAAGTCATTTAACCCTAATTGTCCTGCCCTTCCCCCCTCAAAAAAAAAGCAAAAAAAAAAAGAGAGAGAGAAGATACTTGGGATCATTAAAAGTATTGAAAACTTTATAAATGCAACCCAACCCACTCTTTTCCTCCCATTCAATCCTAGGCCTAGTCCTCTGTCTATGGGACCTATCCAAGATGTGTGCACAGATGGACTAACTCAACTGGCTGCCCATTCAACTTTATGAGACATTCTAGACAAAAGGTGATTTTTATCTATTTAGATTTGCTTGTGTAGACTTTTAGGCTGATCACCTTTGAGAGATCATAGATCACATTAATGAGGCATTGTAATGTTCTGGGGTTCAATGAAATAAATAAACACAATGTCTTTCAAAACAGGAGTATCTGGAGGACTTCATCTTCTTTAAGGAATCTCTTCTTTGTGAACTCTGCCCCCTAGACCTATCCTATGACAGTGGCAAACCTCTTTGGCAAGGATGTGTCTTCTCGCTTTATGTCTCGCTTGGTAGTGATTATCAGAGGACTGTTAGCAAATTAGCTCTGTGGTTACTTCTGCCAAGGACTTGTGTGATTGTAACATAAACAAGGGAGAAACTTTTAGATTATATTTTGCTCTTTGAGACAAATTCTTTCCAGTAATCTCATCCATTTCCAGACCAGCTCCTCAACCTCTTCCCGCCAGAACTACCCAGACTAGTCCCTCGAGTCTTTGAACTCCAATAATTGAGTTATCACCTTATCTTGCCCAGAACCAGACATTCTCATCACTTCCCAGACATTTCTGTACCATGCTGCCATGAATGTTTCCCTCCTCTCCTTTTTTCAGCTCCCTTTTGTGTGTTGTCTACCACCATTAGAATGTCAGTTTTTTGAGGGCAGAAATTATCTTACTTGTTTGTGTTTGCATCCCTAGCACTTAGGACAAAGCCTGGAATATAGTAAATGCTTTATCATTCTGTCATAATCAACAAATAATAAATATAGGGAGATCTTATATCCTTGTAGCACCAATGCAATATTCACATTTATTCAGCCTAGTAGGGGGCAGAGTATATCTTCAAAGCAGGGAAGGTCTTCAAATTCCCATTACCATTACAATCCTCTATATTTTTCATTTTATAGAAGATACAGTCTGCTGTAGAGAATTCTTCAGGAAACATTTTTCTAATATTTTCTTTTGAAAAAATAAGTTATTGATATATTCTGTTTCTTACAATATCACAGTTATCTCAAGTAGTGTTCCCACTCCCTCTACCAGAGAGCCATTTCATATGATAAATAGTATTGTTTAGAGAGAGAAAAAATCAGCACAACTTATCCATACATTGAAAAAAGTCTGAAAACACCTGAAATATGTAACACCTCTAACCTCCACTAAGCAGTGGGCTGGGCGGGGGAGTATCCTCTCATATCTTTTCATTAGAATCTTGCTTGACCTTTATAATTTTGTTACATTTACTTTTGATTTTTTGGTGTGTCAGTCTTTCCATTTACATTATTGTTTTCTTGTATGTGTATGTTGTTTTCTTGGTTTTGCTTACTTCACTCAGTATCAGTATATATATAGATATGTAGATATAGATATATATCTATCTATATCTATATCGATATATATCTTTTCATGCTTTTCTGTATTCATCACACACATCATTTCTTACAGGACAGTTGTATTCCATTACTGTACCACAATATGTTTAGTCATTCCCTAATTGATTGTTATCTATTTTCTTTCTAATTCTTAGCTTTCACAAAAAGTATTGTTATAAATATTTTGGAGTATATGGGGGACTTCCCTCTTATTAATGACTTCCTTGGGGTATAAGTATAGTAATGGAGTCTCTGACTCAAAGGGTATGGTAATTTTGGTTACTTTATTTGCCCATAATTCCAAATGGCTTTCCAAAATGGGTGTACCATTTCACAGCTCCACCAACAATGTATTAATGTACTAATCATTCCACAATCCCTCCAACATTAACTCGTCATTTTTGCCAGTTTGCAGGGTGTGAAGTAAAACCTTAGGGTTACTTTGATTTGCATTTCTCTTCTCATTGGTGCTTTGAAGAATTCTTTCAATGTGTCTGTGAATATTTTGTACTTTTTTTTTTAAATTGGGGTTAAATAACTTGCCCAAGGTTACACGGCCAGTTATTTTTGTATGGGTGTAAAGTATTTGAGGCTGGAACTGATCCCAGGTCCTCCCAACTCTGGGCCAGCGCTCTTACTCACTTCGCCACCTAGCCGCCCCTATTTTGTAATTCTTTTGAGGACTTTTTATTAATTCTTTGACCACTTATCTATTGGGGAATGGCTATTAATCATATATATTTATTAATTGTTGATTAATTAACATGCCTTGGATACTGAACCCTTATCAGAAAAATTGAATACAAAGATATTTTTTCCTTTAACCATTTCCCTTCTTATCCTAGCTGCATTAATGTTGTCTATGCAGAAGTTTTTCAGTTTCAAGTAAAGTTACCTACTTTATCTTTTGTAACTGCTTCTATCTTTCATTTGGCTAAAAAATAAATCTCTTACCCATAGCTCTTAGACACACACACACATATACATACACACATGCATATATATATATATATATATATATATCTTTTGTTTTTTATAGTTTAATCTTTAATATTGAGGTCATATATTCATTAAGACTATTGTGGAACATGGTATAAGGTATAAACCTAATTTCTGCCAAACTGCTTTCCATTTTTTCTAACAGTTTTTATCAAAGAAAGAGGTTTCTGAGATAATTTATGTTTTCCACTTTATCAAACACTGGGTTATTGGGTCCTATTGTTTCTGATTCTCCCTTGTCTAATCTATTCCACTGATCTATTTCTCTATTTATTAACCAAAAGCATATGACTTTGGTGACTGTTGCTTACCATTTGAGTTCTGGAAGTGCTACTTCCTGCCTTTCCCTGCTTCTTTTCACCATTTCCTTTGATATTTTAGATCTTTTGTTTTTCCAGATGAATTTTGCTACTATTTTATCAAGTTCTATGAAGTATCCCTTTGGTAATTTGATCTATATAGTATTAAAAGTGTAAATTAATTTTGTTTTTTATTGTCATTTTTATTATATTGGCATGGCCTACTCATGAGCATTGAATATTCTTCCAAGTATTTAAGTTGTTTTTTTTATTTTAAGGAATATTTTGTAATTGAATCTGTATAAGTCTTTGGTAGGTTTGTCACCAGATATTTTATGCATTTTCTAGCATTTTGGAATGAGATTCCCTTTCTATTATTCTCCTTAAGTTTTGTTATTATTATATAGAAATGCTATTTTAAAATTTCTATTTATTTTGTTTTGTTTTATTATTCTATTTATTGATTGATTGATTGATTGATTGATGATTTCTTTTATAGTTTGCAACTTTGCTGAAAGTATTAATTGTCTCATTTAGTATCCCTGATGATTACCTAGGATTTTCCAATTAAACCATCATATCATCTGCAAATAGAAATCTTTTTATCTCCTCATTACCCATCTTTAATTTCTTTCTCTAGTTATATTGCTATTGCTATCATTTCCAGAACTATACAAAAATAATAAAGAGTATGGGTATCCTTGATTCACTTTCATTTTTATTAGAAATTCTGATATATATCTATTGCATATGATGATTGCTTTTGGCTTTAGACAGATGCATTTTATGATATTAAAGGAATTTCATCTATAGCTATACTTTATGGGGTTTTTAGCACAAAAAAGTGCTGTACATTGTCAGAGGATTTTTCTGCAGCTATTGATCTTGTGATTTAGGATGCCAGTAGCATGCAGGAGGGGAGATGAGTTAGCTTAGGGTCAGTGAATATCATTTCATGGTTTTTTTTTTAAATTTTCTTTTGAGATTTGAGAGGTTGTGAAGATCAGAGAAAATTTCTAGTGTTTTATCTTGTTGCTTCCATTACCTAGAACTTCTCATATTTTCATCCAGAAAACATGTGTAGATAGTTATGATAAAGTTTTTACAGAGTCAAATAGTTACTTTATTGTCCTTTGATGGCATTGCTGACATTTGTGATTATTTTCCAATTATTTGCTATGTCTCAAATACCTTGAGAATAAATCTCATGCTTCCAACATTGTGTCACTTCCTGCATGAATTTCTTCCATGTGTACTTGATCTCTTCTCTTTGTCTTTAGTACCATCTACTTTATCATATAATGCAATGGGATCTGAGATTTTAGAATTCCAATGTAGTACTTTCACCATCATGGGCAATAAAAATAGATTGTTGCACACATATTAGCAGATCTGATCCATTTTAAAAATCTGTTATCTTTTCAGTTTTATCCAAAAATACTCTTGGGGTGATCTGGCTTAGGTCTCATTTCAACCTTCAGAAAACTAATTTCCCCCTCCACAAGTGTTCATAGTTTTGTGAAATTAATACAGACTTTAATTGTCCATCATTTTCCTCTGGAATTTTTTTAAAATGATTTATTTTGTTGATGTTTTTTGGCTTTACCTGATGGCAGTTTTTTCCTTCTCACCTTCCTCCCCTGGAATGAACTTTCCTTTTTAAAAAGGAAAAACAGTTTAATAAAAACATCCTATGCAGTGACTGCATCTGTCAACATAGACAACATTCTACCCTAATAGTCTGCTGGCATCAATGCTATAAGGTGGGAATTGAGTTGCATTATCTGTTCTCCATTACAGGAATTGGTTTTTCAGTTATTCACAGTTTCTTAGTAATCTTTTATTACATGGTAGTCATTGTGGGTATTGTTCCTTCAGATCTGCCTAGTTCCCTCTTATTAGTTATGTCTCTTCCCATGTTTCTTGGAATTCTTCCTATTCATCATTCTTATTATACAATAAAATTCCTTTGCATTCACATTCCATAGTTTTTTCACTCTTCTTCAAATTATTTTAAGTTTTTTGCAACCACAAAAGTGCTGCTACTATGAATATTTTGGTGTATATTGTACCTTTGTTTCTATATATAACTTCAAGTATTATTTTCCCAGTAGTGGGATAGCAGAATCAAAAGGTAAGGATAGATTAGCCACTACCTTTACATGATTCTAAATTTAAATCCAGAATGGTTGGAATAGTTCAGAGCTCCACTATTTTCCTTTCCTCCAACAGCTAATGTTTTCATTTTTTGGTCATCTTTGCTAATTTTCAGGGTGAAGTGAAACCTCAAAATTGTTTTAAACCGCATTTATCTCATCATTAATCATTTGGAAAATATCTTCAAATGGTCCTTTATAGTTTGAAAAAAAATTTTTTGGAAGATGTTCATATCCTTTGAGTTTGTGTCAGTTTCCTATGTAATTTGGTTTCAGACTTTTATAAGTGATATTTGGTACAGATAGTTTTCCTACTCAACCTTTTTTCTTTTTATTCTGTCTTCAGTTTTTGTATTCATGCAAATGTCCTTTAATTTTATGAAATCAAAATATTAATTCCATCTTTTATAATTACCTACATCCTTTTTTTAAATTAAAAAAATTATCAATTAGCCATAGATCTAAAAAACATATATACCTTTATTTTCTTCTAATCTCTTAATGTAGAACCATTTCATTAATAGTTGTTGTGTATTTTTTAACCATCTTTATCATCTCTTCAAATCTGGTGTTGATTCTGACCTTTCCTCTAATGAGTCAATGATCTGATTGAAAAAAGATAGATGATTTGGAAATGACTCACATCAATAATCAATCATTTTCCTGCCTTCTAAGATATAATCAACTTTATTTGTACTTTTCATTAATCCATTTCCCATTTTAAAATATAGTAGTTAGAATAGGTGAGTTGGAGCTGTTGTAATTTCATACATTGTCTTCTCTTGTCTTTCAAGTTGACCTTAGTTCTGTCTACAATAGTCTAACAACTCAAGGGTCTGACTGTACATAGCCAGCTAGTTTGGAAATGATTGATCAGTATACATAAGGGACTAGTCATTTCCTGTCTTTCGAAACTGGAGTCATTCGATTGGCTGTTTTATTTTTCTCTTACCCATTTTTCAACATCCCTGAATGTCATGAATTACATGGGTTGGGAGGAAGTGAGAAAAATGTCACCAATTTTTTCATTTTTCTATAATCATCTTATATTTCTTAATTGCATAGAACAGAGGATGAAGGAAATTTAAAGTCCATTCAACCCACATGCTATACATGCCTGTGGTATGAAAGGAGCATGAGATTGTTTTCAACAGGGCATGGGGAGGAAAAATGCTTAGGGAAGTCTCATGGAAGATGTGGATCTTGGAGGCTTCTAGTGGATAATTTGTTTCCAGAGAGTTTTGTTTATTTTGCTTTAACAAAAGATTGAACCCAATGGATCTTATAAAGGGTGTCTTTGTTAGGAAAGTGATTGTGAAAGGACTAGCTCAGGTGCCAACAATGGGATTGAATGTAACTCCGCAGAATTACAAAATGCTAACAACTTTCAGGTACTTCCAACCTAAACTGAATACTGGCCCCAGCCTCAAAGAGAACATCTTCTCTTTGCTCATTACAATAGTCTAGGTTGGAATTTTTATAATTAAACTCAATGTCTTCTTGTCTTTATTCTTTTAAAATATTTGGTGTTGGTTTTTTAGCACCAATTATCTAATAAATCAGTGTTCTGACTGTACACACACAACAGTTGGCGGGATTGATTCTCACATTACTCATTTACTTTATCATTTTAGAAAGAAAGGAGACAAGTGCTTACCAAGAGCCTACTATGTGTCAGGCACTGGGCTAAGCCCTTTACAAGTATTCTCATTTGATCTTCACAACAACCCTGTGAACTAGGTACTATTATGATCACCCCCACTTTACAATCCAGGAAACTGAGGTCAGGTGACTTGATCAGAACCACACAATTAGGAAGTGGAGCTAGATTTGAGCTCAGATCTTCTTGAGTCCAGGCCCAGTGATCTATCCACTTCACTACCTAGCTGCTTCTGTCAGTAACAGTTGTTTCTGATTTAAGTGTAGTACCCAGAGCCCCTGTCACTCATTGACCCCCTAAAATTTATCCCAAGTTCTAGGTACTTTGAAGGTCAGAATCCTCTTGGAACCATAGTTCTTGAACCCTCAAAGATGTTTACTAGTCGTCCTGCGGACACACTTAGTTCAAATATCATAGTAGTACAAACAATAGTAGAACAGTCCCTCCCTCCCTCAACTATAAATGTTGAGCTTACTTTTCTACAAACACACACACACATTCAGTAAAAAGAGTGAACCTACGTGAGAATGACACATGGACTATACACCCATGAGGAACACACAGCTACAGAATACAGTTTGGGAGCAACTCATGTGCCTGATGTAGCTAAGCTGTTGATATTTTCTATTGATATCATTCTGGGCTGGGTCTACTCTCCACCAGGCATTGCCCTCTGATTCTCCCTGCTTGGCATTGCTTTTCAGCTGCTTCCTGCCCGTTGATGTATCTACATTACTCCCCACTGGGTATCAGATCTCTACTACAGCTGGTCTTCAACAATCTAGCTTATCCTCAGGCTCATGTACAGGCAGCTACATGGTCCAGTACGTAGAATGTTGAACTTGGAGTGGAGAAAAACTTGTGCTTGAATTCAGCCTCAGACACCTCCTAGTTGCAGGACTCTCAGCAAATCACTTAACCTCTGTCTACCTCAGTTTCTTCATCCACAAAAAATAACACCACCCACCTCAAAGAGTTGTGAGTATAAAATGAAGCAACATTTATAAAGCAATTTGCAAAACTCAGAGCACTACATAAGTTCTTCTTATCATTATCACCTAAGAACCTATCCAATAGCCACTAGAGATGCTGTGGTTAGTGAACCTCTCCCCTGCAGGGGGGGACTATAGTTATTTCAGCCAACTGCCGAGGCCTTTTCTTTTATCCTCTGTATTGTCTTTGGATGAATTGTTTGGGTTGTTTTTTGTCAGACCCACCTGCAACTCTACCCTCCATTCACAGAGCATATTCTCCAAAGTTCTCTTCTCCTAGGGAGGACCTTCTTCAATCAGCTCTCTCAGCCAGTGGTGATAAAGGTCTTCCCTTCAACAAGGCCTCTCACAAAAGTTAGCAGATGGCCACACCTGCTCTTTGAATTGTTCTTTTAAATTTCCCTTACTATCTTCTTGGAGTTCAGTTCACATCTGACATGATCAAAAATCCATTCTAGTGCTTAATTTTAATCATATCCTCCTTGCTGAGGCAATTATTCCTAAGGCTTAACCTCCTTAAACAGAAAAGGTACTGCAATGAGGAAACTACTTTTTAACTTTCTCTTTCGCTCATTTCTGATCTATGCATATGACAAAGACAAGACCAACTGGAGAAGACTAAAAAGGTTGGTGTCTTTTGGCTCACTTCCTGCTGCTTCTTTAATAAGAAATCACAGCCTGTAGTCATTTGACATAAGATAGAGTCGATTTCATTTGGGGGTTCCTATTCTTGAAAAAGGTATTTGAGGCATGAAGTTATAAAACTTTGGAGTCATTTATTAACTTCTGGTCTCTTTCTTGAGCTACACTTCCATATATAGGTAGGTAGGTAGGTACATAGATAGATAGATAGATATAGTCTACCTATATAGATAGATAGATAGATATAGTATATCTATCTATCCATACTCATAGATGTAAATATATATAAAGATATAGCTACAAATACATAAAGATATAAATATATAAATATAAAGACAGATCTGTCTGCCTATCTATCTATTGTCTGCCTATCTATCTATCTATCTATCTATCCATACTCATAGATATAAATGTGTATATATAATACATATGTAAATATAATAAATATATTTTCCATTCTTTTCTATTCCCAGATTTGCATTGAAATCACTGAGAATTAGTATACATGATCATATCAATTCTGCTACCGTTCCTTAAGGGGGTATCAGTCTACTCCCCTTTGATCTCATTTACCACATGTCACCCTGTAACACTGGTATACCTATAATATTAGACATTGGGAAAGGATCTCCCATTTAGACTGCCAGTAGTTAAATTAATGTTTGTAGACAGACTAGAAGCTATCTTATTCTTAGCACTCTTTGGTTCCTTTTCAGATACTCTGCTATTGCCATTGCAAAAGCAGAAGAGGGGAGACACAAAGGAATGGGAGATTTTTTTTTCATTCTTCTTTACTTCATGGCTTTCCATGATTAAAGACTTGATCACCAAGTGGCCAGGCTACTGGTGATGGGCTTCTCTCCACATAACTAGGTTGGTCTTGGGAAAGGATGAGCTCTGAATCTTGATACAACCTGCCAGAGCTTGCTATCTGTTGCCAAAGCCTTTAGGAACACTGCATAACCCTGTTACTATAAGAGGGTTAATTTGAGAAACAGTCCGGTGTAGTGAAGAGAAACTTCAAAGTCAGAAGACCTGGGTTTGAAAATCTTTGCAAATAAGCTTTTCTCCTTATTGGCCATATGATCAAAGGCAAACCACTAATCTCTTTATGTACCTATTTTCTCATCTATAAAATGGGCATAATAATGCCTGCACTTCCATCCTCACAGGGTTGTTGAAAAGTGTTAGGAACTATAGATGTGACACAAATCCTCTGTTCTTGTTGTTAAAAAAAATTTAATTCCGAGATCTGCCTAGGACAGGAGTTGAGTCTGTTGTTCAGTGTGTGTGTCGCAGTTGCCACTGCTTGACAATGCAGATCCTTGTGAAGACCTTGACTGACAAGACCATCACCCTTGAAATGGAGCCCAGTGACATCATTGAGAATGTCAAGGCCAAAATTCAGGACAAGGAAGGCATCCCCCCAGACCAGCAGAGATTGGTCTTTGCCGGAAAGCAGCTGGAAGATGGTCATACCCTGTCTGAGTATAACATCCATAAAGAATCTACCCTATATTCGATCCTTCGTCTCAGAGGTGGGATGTAGATTTTTGTGAAGACCTTGACTGGCAAGACCATCACCCTTGAAGTTGAACCCAGTGATACCATTGAGAATGTCAAGGCAAAGATCCAAAGATCAGGACAAAGAAGGCATCCCCGCCAGACCAGCAGAGATTGATCTTTGCCAGAAAGCATCTGGAAGATGGGCGAACCCTGTCTGACTACAACATCCAGAAAGAATCTACCTTGCACTTGGTCCTGCACTTGAGGGGAGGTGTCTAAACTCCTTCAAGTTTCTTTCAAGCTTTTGAGTAATTTCACTGTACTTTTCTTTCAATAAAGTTGTTGCATCCCCCCTCCAAATTAATTCCCTCAGATTATTTTTTTTGCCTCAAAGAGGAGTTATTTTTATTACACCATTAAATTAGACTCTTGCTAAGAAGGTAGCTGTGCTAGTACAACTGACCAACCAACCTCTTCTGTATAATTTGTAACACTGAAGTAATACATGAGACTGTGATGCAATACTTTCTGTTCCCTGAAATGGGGAGAAGGGAAATTGAAGAGCTATGTATAAGAAAAGTTATTTCTCTGCCCTTATATAACAAGGGGGAAATAGCCAAGTCCTGCTCATTCTAATATCATTGGAGTAAACAATTTTGAGGGGGAAAAGTAGACCTTGAAGCTCTTGGGATTGGAAAAAATATTCCACAGTCTTTTATTTTTCCCTTCTGTGGGTTTGTTCTGTAAATTGTGTGTGAGGCAAGTATGCAGAACAGGGATGTTTGGCTAATTACTTGTCCTCAGATATTTGGTTACCCACTCTAAATAACCCACATACAGTAGCATTCATGTAGAATGAAACTCTGCCCTTTAGGCAAGATTAACTGTTGAAGTCTCTTGTTTCATCAATTAAAATTTTTTTATTCCAATATTTGTACTTTTCCGTTTAGGATAAAAGCATGTTCTTCTTTGTGGTAGCATATAAATATCATGGAATTTTTATGATTCAAGTTCTCATCCTTCCCGGGTTAGGTTGGATTTATACCAATATTAATTTTCATGATTACTCATCTGTTATCATTTATAGAACTATAGAAAGAAATGTCCTCACTTCTCTGTCTCAATTCTTAATTATCTTTTTTTTTCTCATTGAAGGTCACGCCTTTGGTTCTTCCTAGTAGTTTAAGTTGGGGGGGGGGGAGTAGGGCTTTTTTAAAATGATCCTTCACTCTCAAAAAGCAAATATTCCAATGTATAGAATCTTATGTGATCATTAGAAAATCTGCCAACATTGACATTCCTACTATGTAAAAGATACCATTCTGGGAGCTAGAGATACAAAGTCAGATTAAATAGTCCCTATCTTCAAAGTGTTTCCAGTATATTAGAAAGATTCAACATGTACACAAATGTATTACAAAGTTATTGAAGACAGAGCACATGAACAACTGAAAGGATTGTGGAGAAGGAGGCACTTGATCAGGGGGGCAAAGGTTAAGAAAGTGGGAGAGGAAGAGGTAGGACATTCCAGTTATGGGGTCTGGGCAAATACATGGAGATGGGAGATGATACATTGAGTTTGGAATGTAGTATCCATGAAAAGATTAGTTTGTTGTAAATGTGGAAAAATAGGTTTGAATCAGATTGCAGAAGGCTATATAAATGCTAGGATGAGGCATTTGTATTTCACTAGGAGACTGTAAGTAAGTTGTTTCCAGGTAGCAGCTGTTTCATTTTTGTCTTTATATACCTAGCACCTGGCCTGGACCATAATAGGTGCACTAGAGTGAGTTAGTTCTCTCTGCAGTTGAATTGAGATTTTTGTCTTAATCCTTCTATTGACTAAACTAATCTCTATGACTTTCCTGATTGTTGTTTTACTACTTTCTTTGATAAATATGTTTGCTTGTTATCCATGATTGTCTTTTGTGTAAAGTTTAGGTTGGGAGGGAAGCCAAGCTGGCAGCGATTAAGCTAGCTGTTACCTTCTGGGTGGAACTGCTTCTCTCTGTCCCTCTTCTGTCTCATCAGCAACCAGGGAAAGTGGTTTTATACAAAACAGAATTGTGCCCCTAGACTGCAAATATCTGGTGTGTAATAGATATAATTCTATCTTAATAGCTGACCTGAAAGTAGGAAAGTGTAGGAGTGAGGTCTCAGCCACTGCTCTTTTCTAACCCCCAAGTCAGAGGGGGAAACTAGGCTCTTTGGAAATACGGAGCTCTGTAAATCCCTACAATACACCAGCCACCTGGTCTTTGTTGAATATAAGCCTTCATTTATATTTATTTTATGGATTTTAACTTCTTGCTATTCTGATAGTTAATTTCTATACGATCCTACACCTCCCCCCTTAATTATTTGGGGGTACAATCTAGTATGACTATGCTGAATGAATGCCCCTGCTTAGACCTTTGATTTTCCAAGTGGGGTCTGCACACTTCCAGTGGTATAGACCATAACCACAAGGCACCTAGAGCATGATTACAAGAGGGGGAGAATGGGAAGATGGGTTAGAGCTCATCCTCCCACTGAGAGTCAGCCATGGGGTTTGTCTCCAATACAATTACACCACCCTTTCAAACAGCACTGCCCTCCTCTGCCCTGCCCCAGAGCTGGTATCTTATGGTCATTGCGTATTACAAGCTCCCAGCCTTCTCCTTTCTATCCCAAAAACTGACCCCCTCAAGGCAAACTATGACCTAGCTGCTCAGAATAATTGTGCAGATGCTATTACAAATATCCCCCTACCCTCAATGTACCAACAACCTGCTTTCCCCACCCCCCACCATCACCTCTTGATTGTAGCAATCATCTTTTGTTGGCAGGTTTTGTGCTCCTGACTAGTAACAAGTGAGTAAGAGCCCAACCCCAACTCACGCCCTCCTCTCATTTATTTATTTATTTATTTTGGCTAGGACAGAGTATCCAAAAGCATATCCATGAAGAGACATGAATGGGTTGTGATCTGCATGGCTGATTTCATTTCATTCTTCCCCTCCACCCAACCCCAACTCTTTTCCAAAATCATTTATTTCTGTGGAGTACACTATCCTTCTTCTGGTCTCCTGGGTTCTCATTCTTCTCAGGACCTTTGATTATTGACTCAATGAAAACTGCTCTCTTCAAAGTTATCAATGAACCCTTAATAGCCAAATCTGAAGGCCTTTCTTTCTCTTAGTTCTCATCCTTTTTTTTTCTGTCTAAAGTATTTGACCTTGTTGACTACCCTCTCCTCCTGGGTAATTGATCTCTGAATTGCTGAAAAAGCAACATGAATGTGTCATCTGTAAAAAAAACCTCATATCTGAATACTTTTTTGAAAATTGGAAACAGAATTTTCTAACCTGTTTAAAAATCTTCCAAATGCAGTTTCATTGGGTTTTGAATATGTTTGTAAAAAAAAAAGATTTAAAAAAAATATATCCCCAATTAATTAGTTTGCAAGAACAACTGATTGACATCAGGGACAGGACTTTAAAAGTTGAGTTTATTCAAAATAATTGGTGGATAAGACTGAAAAATCAGTATTGTGTTTAAATAAAGTACAACCAATAATTGATTTCTTCCATTTGGATCTATGTATCTTTGTAAAGTTGCATTTTCCCCTTAGTTATAATAACCATTTTAAAATGGTTATTATTAATGAATAATTATATAATCAATTAATAATTATAATTAATTTATATATAATATATTATATAATTATATGTTAAATATTGTATATAATATATAATAATTAACCAATTAACAACACATCAAAATAATCTATAGTTGGAGGCAGACCTTTGGATTGCTATGTCAAAGAGTGTTAAACCAAGGTTTTTATTAATAATGAAGTATCTTCAGTCACATTGCCCTTCTTAAAATATAATTATTAATAATCACATTTTAGTATAAGTAAAAAGTCTTCGGTACCATTAATAACTAAAATGTCATTTTAAAATATTATTTCCTATTTATCTAACCTTTTACATTTCCATTTTGGGGCAAGTTTTATAAAACCCAAAATTACTAGTATAGTATTATATGTGTAAATTTACAGATAAGAAAATGTACACATGTTGAGGGGATGTGCTCAATTTCTTTTATTATAGAGGTACATAATCAAAAAGAATTGGAGACTACTGGCTTATACTAATGACAGCTAGGTCCCAATTAGTGCAAATAAAGAATTTTAAGAACTGGTTACATTGGGGGGCAGAGTCAAGATGGTGGAGTAGAAACAGGACTTCCAAAGGGGCTCCTTCTCCACCTCCTCCAATTCGTGTAAAAGGTGACTCTGAAGAAATTTTAGAGCTACAGAACCCATAATATGACACAGAGAAGCTAACCTCCTGCTGAGGACAGCCTGGCAGGCTGGCAGGAAGGGGCCAGTTCAGTGCTCTGGGAGCTGAGCCCAGCCAGGGGGAGCCTGAGGTCTTAGTCTCAGGGCAGGCCTGAGCAGCCTCTGGCTGGAGGGTCTTTAGTTCTTTAGATCAGCAGCAGCTGTGGTGGTTTCCAGAATTAGCAACCCATAGACTCTAAGGACAAAGTGAGAGGTCATTGCAGTGTGGACTTTGGGATCCAGTAGTTTGGAAGTGTGGTTGGCCTTTGCCCCCCAGGTGAGAAGCAGCTGAGGTGCAGTGGCCATACAGCTGCATCCACGTTGCTGCTTCAGCTCCTGGCCTGCAGATTGTAGGGGGACCAAGCAAGGAGTCTGAGGGATAATCACTCTTGCTTTAACCTTCTTGGATCTGGATTGCTGTCTAGGGTGGAGGTTCTGGGGTGTGAGGAGTGGACACCCAACTAATACCTTTGGCAGCTGAGAAAACCCCAGCATTTGGGACAAAGCTCCCCTGTCTGGTAGCAGAGTCCTACTGTGGAAAAAAGCCCAAAAGTCAAGTAATTGAGTGGCAACATGAGCAGGCAAAGGAAGCAAAGCAAGCAGAACAACCCAACTTTACACTCCTATTTTGGGGACAAAAAGGATCAAAGCATGGAACAACAGGAAGACAGAAAAGTCAGAACTCCTGCACCAAAAGCTTCCAAGAAAAATACAAGCTGGTTACAGTCCATAGAGGACCTTAAGAAGAATTTTGAAAACCAAATAAGAGAAGTGGAGGAAAAATTGGAAAGAGAAATGAGAATGATGAAAGGAAATTATGAAATGAGAGTCAACAACCTGATTGAAGAAAATAACACCTTAAAAATAGACAAACTCAAATGGCAAAAGCAGCTCAAAAAGGCAATGAGGAGAAGAATGTCTTAAAAAGCCAAATTTGCCAGATGGAAAAAGAATCTCAAAAGTTCACTGAAGAGAATCATTCCTTCAGAATTAGACTGGAACAAATGAAGCTAGTGACTTTATGAGAGATGCTGTTAAACAGATCCAAACAAATGAAAGAATAGAAGGCAATGTGAAATATCTCATTGGAAAAATCACTAACCTGGAAAATTGATCCAGGAGAGATAATTTAAAAATTATTGGACTACTTGAAAGCCATGATCAAAGAAAGAACCCAGAAATCATCCTTCAAGAAATTCTCAAGGAAAATTGCCCTGATGTTTTAGCACCAGAGGGCAAAATAGAGGTTGAAAGAATCCACCAATCACCTCCTGAAAAAAATCCCAAAAAGAAAACTAGGAATATTATAGCCAGGTTCCAGAATTCCCAAATCAAGAAGAAAATATTATAAGCAGCCAGGAAGAAACAAGTTGAATACTGTGGAAACACAATCAGGATAATACAGGATATGGCAGCTCCCACACTCAGGGATCAAAGGGTTGGGAATATGATATTCCGGAGGTCAAAGGAGCTGGGATTAAAACCAAGAATCACCTACCCAGCAAAACTGTTTCAGGGGAAAATATGGTCATTTAGTGTAATAGAGGACTTTCAAGCATTCCTGATGAACAAAACCAGAATTGAATAGAAAATTTGACATTCAGATACAAGAAGCAAGAGAAGCATGAGAAGGTAAACAGGGAAAAGAAATCATAAGGAACTTATCAAAGTTGAACTATTTACATACCTACATGGAAAAACGATAACTGTAACTTACAAAACTTTTCTCAGTATGAGAATAGTTGAAGGGAATAGAAATGGATAGATAGATATAGATAGATAGATATACATCCATACATATATATGTCTATATAGTAGGGTATATGGGCGTATGAATACATATATATATATATATATATATATATGATATGTGTGTGTGTGTGTGTGTGTGTGTGTGTATGAGTACAGATATACATAGATAGAGGGCACAGGACCAATTTAATAGAAAGTGATGATACTTAAAAGGTGAAATAAAGACATGAGAAAGGAATATAATGAGAGGAGATGGGAAGAGACAGAATGGGTTAAACTATCTCATATAGAAGAAGCAAGGGAAAGTGGTTACAATGGAGGGGAAGAAGAAGAAGGCAAAAGGGAAAGGGTCAACCTTATTCTCGTTGAATTTGGCTTAGGGAGGGAATGACATACACACTAAATAGGGTATCCCACCCTACAGGAGAGTAGGGGGGAAGGGCATGAGAGGGGGAGTGATGAAAGGAAGGGTAATCTGGGGGGTAGGGAAGCTGGAGCACCCACTTTTGAAAAGGGACAAGATCAAAGTAGAGAATAGAACAAGTGGGAGGTGGGATAGGAGGGAGGGAAGAGAGCAGATTGGAAGAAGGGATATCCAGTGGGATGACTATTTTGGGGTGGTGGGTAGGGGAAAAAGGGAGAGAAAATTTGTAACTCCAAAATCTTGTGGAAATGAATGACATAAACTAGAAGTTAATGCAGCATTTGATAAAAAAAAGTGGTTGCATTATTTGAATTTGCACTGTTTGAAGTAACAATTACATGTAAAACATGGTTGATAATGACTTTTAGCCCAATGGAAATATGAAACAAAAATTTGAATAATGTGATCACTTCATGGGACTGATTATTCCCTAATCACTAATTCCCAGGTCACTAATTGTGACCTGACTATATTCTAATTGATTTTATATTTTCTTGTCAAAGAGAATATTTGTACCTCATCTCTACCTTTCCCCCTCACTTTTAGTTAAGATATAAGTAGGTTCTGTAGCTCAAACATTTTTTATTTTGTGTTATTGATAGGTTAATAATATCTATATTATAGCAAACAAATATTCAGGAAAATAGTTTCTTTTAAAAATCTGATTTTATTTATTTATTCCTAATAACTGCAATCTCTTTAATTTTATTTTTCTTTACTCTTAATCAAGGAAATTTTTTTGCTCTGTCATTTCACTCGTGTCTGACTCTTTGTGACCCCCTTTAAGGTTTTCTTGGCAAATCTACTGAAGCAGTTTGCTATTTCCTTCTCTAGTTCATTTTCCATATGAGGAAACTGAGGCAAACAGAGTTAGGTGACTTGCCCAGGGTCACACAGCTAGTAAGTGTCTGAGGCCAGATTTAAACTCAGGTCTTCCTGACTCCAAACCCAGTACTCTATCCACTGTTCCACCTAGCTGGGAAAAGCAAGTACAATGGGACCCTGTTAGATATTAGAGATCTAATCCAACCTCCTTCTTTTAAACAGATGGAGAAACTGAGGACCAAAGAGTAAAAGTGACCTCCAGTCACAAAGGAAGTTAAGGGAGCTGAGATGTGACCTTCTGTCTTCTGATGTACTGCCCTTTCCACTATCCCATGATGCTTCTCAACAAGAAAAAGTACAATCAAAGATGAACATGGGCTGGTTATATAGTGAGAATAAGGATGGACAGGATGAATGCAGATCCAGTGGCATCCAGCAAGTCATGTTGGTTCTCTATGGAGAATTGTGGACAAGAATCACATAGAATGAGTAATGAGTGACTCACCTAGAATCACATAGCCAATTTGTGTGCAAGACAGAATTTGAATTCAAGTCTTCTTGACTCTGCTAAGAATCGTGTGGTCTTCTTTGGATTGGGGTAAGTAGGGCATGGTTGTTGTCAGAACAAGGAGGCTCATCTTGGATTCATTTCATTCTTTAGATTCTACTCTGTACCCATCTCTTGATATTTTAATGGATCTGTGATCCCATAGACCTTGATATTTACTCCAGTTATGCCCATGGGAACCCACCCCTGCCTCCCCATCCTGTGCATGTTTTGGTTTTTTTTTTTATCTCTCATGAATCCTCCATGGACAGTCCAGGCAGAAACCTATTGGCCCTCTCCTAGATCTCCTAAATGACCCAGATACCAGCAGAGTTGTACACATTCTCCTTCCCTTTCCTGTGAGAGGGCCATCTTCTTCTCTCTGGTCAGATATTTCTCAAATGATATCCTTTGTACAACTGTTTTTCAGCAATTTATTTGTAACATGTCACAGCCTGCTCATGTCCATCATATACTTATCTGTTGCATCTTTGGGCAAGCCTGCACTTAAGTTCTTGAAAGACTGTCCTGTTCAATGTTCCAGTAGCAGAGTACCAGTAGAATATCTGTATTAAAAATTTGCCTTTCTTTCAGAGGGAAATTTGAGATCATTAAAAGCACTGTATAATCTTCTCATAGCTAATTTCTAAAGGTAACTTAGTAGAGGGGATAACTAGGTGGTGCAGTAGAGAGAACACTGGACCTGCAGTTAGGAAGACTCCTCTTCATGCATTCAAACCTGCCTTAGACACTTACTAGCTGTGTGATCCTGGGCAGTGACTTACCCTGTTCGCCTCATTTTCCTCATCTGTATAATGAGAAGGAAATGGCAAACCACTCCAGTATCTTTGCCAAGAAAACACCAAATGGGGTCACAAAGATTCAGACATGATTAAACAAACAAACAAAAACTCGACAACCTTGGTATAGCAGGTAGAAAGCAAATCTTAGGGCTAGGAAGACCTGAATTCCTGCCTCTGACCCTGTGTGTTGCCCTGGGCAAGCCACTTAACCTAGAAGTATTCTAGGCAACACTCTAAGACTAAAAGTTGCAGAAAAGGTGACAACCTGTATTGGTATAAGGAGTTTCTTTATCTGGAAGTTCCCTATGTGAGTGAAATCACCAGTCCATTCCCTATCCCTAATCTATCCCACTCTCTTTCTCTTGTCCAGCTCTGGGCTTAGTTCATTGCCCACCCAAGATTTATAATGTTTGACTGAGACTGGGTTTCACTGGTAAAGGGAGCTCTTAGTGAGTGGCTTCTTACATCAGTGAAAGTCGAGTTGCTTTGGAATGTTGAAGCTAAGTGACTTGGCCAAGTCTTCTTGGGTCTCAAGATTAACTCTGTCTCATTGACCAGAGTTTCAGAGGTAGGTCTCCCCATCTTTTAAGTTGGCTCTCTATCTGTTACTCCAGTGGTTCCCAATAGTTTTATTTCTCAAACTCCTTTCACAGCAAAAAATTTGTTGTGTACTCCCATGGAAATTGAATATACTGCCCATAATATTCTTGTATATTTATTCATTAAGAGGTTACAATAACTGTAAAATGATAGCTTTTACCCCCTGAACTTCAAACTAAAATTTACACTACATAATTATAAAATATAAAATGTTTAACTTATAACTATGAAACTAAATATAAAATTATGAAACTAATTATAAAATAATTATAAATATTTTATGTGAGACATTCTGTAAGAATTAAAAGAATAACCCATCAGAACATCATATGCTTATTATTATCTAAAGGACTTCACATTAAAATTGTCTTTATTTTAACTAGAAAGAACTGAGTTTGAATTCTGATGGAAGCAAGCTACTTGATCTTTTTCTTTTCATTATTTGGTTTTATTTCCTCTTTACCATTTTCCATTCCATCTAGTACAATGCACCTTTGTAACCTGACTAATGTCTAATGTGAAAGTATTTGCAGATCCCATACTGGATTGTATGCCGTCATTGGGGTGGGGGGAGGGAGGGAAGGAAAATTTGAAACTCAAGGAATTATGGAATTGAATCTTGTAAACTAAAAGTAAACAAACAAATTAATAAAGATTAAAAAAATTAAGCAACAATGAAAAAAAATTCTTTATTTTATAAATTTTGCTAAATACAAATAACTTTTTTAATTAAATAAATTCTAGCTTGAGGGTATTTAACATCATATAATAGTAATTTATAAACTTAATTTCAGTGTTGGACTTTTTTAATTTGGAAAAAGTTTACAATATTTGGTTTACATAAGATAAACACCATCTTTAAATCTAATTATGCAACAAATTTATTTCCATTATTTTGATTTAAAACAAAACCAAGGTGAAAATACTTACAAATAGGTGGTAAAAAACACTAGAATTTTACAAGTTATCTTGCTGAGAAATGGAAATTCATTTTGTATTTTTCATTACCTAACCAACTGATAAAAATGAATATCTAGTTATGATAGAAAATATTTACTTTTCTACTGGTTAATAACAAGCATTGTATTAATTGATAAATAGATTTAATATTCAATTGAGTATATTGCCTTGTTTGCTTGTTTTTAAACAGTGTTTACAGATAAACTAAGCTTTTAAAGAAAGAATTCTTCCAGATGTAACTCTTCCTTTCTACCATTGGCAAAACAGCTGCTCTTACAAAAATTCTGCTGAATGACTAACCAGTGCTGCTAATAATTTCCCTTGAAAATTCACTAGTTAGAAGAAGAGAAACATAGGTAGATGATAAGTACAAATAAGAAAACAACCTTAATACTGCAATTAGAAGTAATATAAGGTTTGTTTCTGCAGAATATTTGTGATGGACCATGATTGTTTCAAAATGGCACTTGTAATGTGCAAAACCAAAGATCATAGTTTTCAAATGGTCTGACATTTGTGCTACAAGAATGTAAATCCTAGTAACATCTTGATCACATGATTACAGAGCTGATGAGCTATGATTACAGAGTAACAAAAAAAAATGAGGGAGGTACTCTGGTGCAGGGTTCAAAATGCAAATGAGGTCATGAGCATGCTATCTGACCATCCACTGGGAATTGGTTAGCACTCAAATATAGCAACCTTGTGGCAGTTTGAAAACAATTTGATGAAGGGTTGATGATATGCAAGAACACATTTTGCTTAGTCAGAAGTAGTCAGGGATTGGTGTATAGCAGTTGTTTCTGTTTTAGTCAGAAACATCCTCCCAGATTAATTTTCTTTTGACTAAGTAAAGAGGCCGACAATTAATGTAACAACTAATGAGGCAGACATTTCTCTGCCTCATTTCTTCCCTACCCTTAATCATTGAATGGTCATTGCCTCAGTCAAACTGAGACCTGTTAAAGACCTTAGCTTAAAAAGGTTTCCCACTACATAGAGGGTCACCTCCAGTCATCCTGATTTATATCTCACCACTGGACCCAGATGGCTCTGGAAGAGAAAGTGACTTATGACTTTGCACAGCCCTCCCTCACTTAAGTTCAATTCACTTGCATGTCATGGCATCACCTCCCTGATTACATGGTCCTATTTGTGAATGAATGACAAACAACAGCAACACTGCAAGAACACTGAAATCATTGTACATTTGATCATGACAGATTCAAATTGCTGGAGAAACAAACCTATAATGCTTAGAACAATGGGTTTGTTGTCACAAAGGGAAAGTATATTTGTAACATAATTGGGCAATTACTATTTAAGGTCATTAATTTTTTTTAGCAGGAACCCCTTAAACTATGTTAGAAACTCCTTAAGGAATTCAAATAAATAAATGGGAATCATTTCACTAACTGATACCCCCTCTCTCTCTGTCCAAGATATAGGTCCTAAAGGAACAACAAAAACAAGATACAAACTGTGTTTTCAATAAGAAATTCACGTGCTCTAGTCCATTTCAAAATACTGTGTTATTTCAAGTAAGCCATCATTTCCTGTGTATGAGAAAACACAAATAGTAGGCAATTAACTTTGAGTGATAGGCCTGGTTGGCCACAAAGACCAATTTCGGGGAGTAACTTCTGGTTAAATTTTTTTCAAAAGAACCATAACATCAAGGTCCAATGAAAAGGCCACACATGTTTGCTTTTGTTGGCCTTTCAGGAACTGGCACATCTTGAGTTCTGTGTACAATTTAGAAACATGATTCTGCTAGAAAGCAAACCTATTTACATTTTAATAACACCTCAGCTTGCAAGAGCTAGCTTTTTTTTCCTTGCTTGATGGAAGCAACTTTTGTTGTTCTTAACTTCTCTCTGTTAATCTATATAGAGCAATGTTCTCCAACTCTTTTGACCTAACAGAAATGCATTTTTGAGCATTCACCCCATAAGTATATATGTATGTTTATATACATAAATGATCAGAAATGCATTTTTGAGCATTTACCCCATAAGTATATATGTATGTTTATATACATAAAGCATGTATATTTATATTGTATAATTATATTTATATATATATTTATAAATTACATACATTGTATACATATACTTATACATGAATATTTATAAATTATATACACATACTACTATATGAATCATCATGTACATCATAAAACAAACAAAATAGAAATTCAAAAGGGATGAAATGGAGAAGAAATAATATTTGTTGTTGTTGTTTTTCAGTAATATCCAACTCTCTGTGACCCCATTAGGGATTTTCTTGGCAGAAATACTTCCTTCTCCAGCTCATTTTGCAGATGAGGAACCGAGGCAAACAGGAGTTAGTGACTTGCCCAGGGTCATGTAGCTAGTAAGTGTCTGAGACTGGATTTGAACTCATGAAGTTCAGTCTTACTGATTCCAAGCCCAGTGCCCTATCCACTTCGCCACCTAGAGCCTAGTCAAAAGGAAGTACCTGGAATTTATTGAATAGGAAGGTAATATGGTCAGTCCTAACCTTTAGAAAAAAAATCACCTGGCTGAAGGAAAGACGAGTAGGGAGCGACTTGAGACTAGGAGACCAATGTCGAGGCTATTGTAAGAGTCCAGAGGGAGATGATGAGGGCCTTCACTAGGGAGGTAGATGCATGAATGAAGAGAAGAGGACAGATGTGAGAGATGTCTTGGAAGTAGAAAGGGCAAGATTTAGCAATTGATTGGATCAGTGGGATGAGAGTGAGGGAGAAGTCAAGAATGGTAGAAGTTAAGTTATAACTTTTCTGAGGCATCCACAGGGAAGAGAGGAGATTGGGAGCCTTCAAAATGAAAGAAAAGGGCAAAGTGAGGGAATGTTGGGGAATAAGAGCAGGTGTGGTTGTGTTAGAGACAAACTCCATGGCTAAGGGTGGTGGTGGAGGCTGAGATAATAATAGTAACAATAATAGCTAGCATTTTATATTATTTGCTTTGCAAAGCACTACATGTATTACATGCTTTGATCCTCACAACGACCCTGTCAGGTAGATGTTATTATTTCCATTTTATAGATGAGGAAACTGAGGGTAAGAAAGATTAAGGGACTTGCCCAGGGTCACACAGCTATTAAGTATACAAGGTGAGATTTGTACTCAGGTCTTTGTGACTCCAAGTCCAGAACTCTGATCACTAATACCACATGTCCCTCACCCCTACAATCAAATATTGGTTGCTCACTCCCCAGCTTGTCCTGGGGTCAGGCCATCTTTCTTCCATTTCACCATCTGGCTAATTCATTTGTTCAGCTCCTGTATCAAATGATACCTTGTCATTTTTCATTGTCCTTCCCTAGCTTCCCAGGTCTTTTTCTTTTCTTGTGTAAGTCTCAGAATTTTCCTGCCATCACCTTCTAAGACTGTGATTAAAAACCCTTAAATTTGTGACCCTTTCATTTTGTTGTCTGGAGCTTGTTCTGTCTTTATGCTCTCCAGAGTGATCCCAGAACAGTGTAATAAACATCATTTTTGCTGAGCAGTGGAGAAAATTCTGCTTTTCCTTCTCTTTCCACCCTGGGTCCATCATTACTCATTGTCTGGTAAAGGAGAACTGGATTGCTGAACTTTGGGGATGTTTGCAAACAAAGGCCACTGTGTGTTTATTCATTATTCCCAAGCAATATGTTCATTGCTGAACTTTGAAAATCTAGAGACTAAACTTGGGAACAACTTGGCTTCTCCTCTCCTCCCCACCTTCCGTGCCAAAGAAAGGACTGCTGAATCTAGCCTCCCCCATGTCATTTGTCTCATTTAAGGCCAGTGTTCTTATGAGTCAGCTGTCAGAGGGTTACTTATCCTAACAGTAGCAGAAATGGGGAAAAACAGTGATTAAATGCCCCCTGGCATAAAGCAAACAAATCCCAGTGACTCAAGTCCAAAGCCTCAAAAAGCTTGGAGGAAATTGGGTGGATACAATAAATGCTTTCCCAACTTTCTGGGTATATATTCATCATTGAGCTTAGCATCCTATATACATATGAATCAATAAGAAGCTAGCTCATCCTTAATCATCATCTCAAACTTAGGTCATTGTGGGGTTAGGATGTCCCTATACATCCAGACTGAAGATCCAGTAAGGAGCAATGGAAAGAGCAGGGACCCTGAAATCAGAAGAGACCTCAATGCATATCCCACCTCTGGTGCTTACTGCCTGTCTGCCCTGGGTCAGGTCATTCCCTGGGCCTGTTTCCCCCCTGTAAGATCAAGCGGCTGGACTTTATGACCCCTGTGATTCCTGCCAGCCCTAGACCTGGTATCCTAGCCTGAGAGCACCATATTCTAGGTGAGATTCTTCCGAATCTCCTCCCTTCTCTTTCTACTGCCTCCCTAGCCCAGGCTTCCTTGAGGCAGACAACTAGAAGACTATTTCAGTAGTCCAGGAAAGCTATGATGAGGAAATATTTGTATATGTCCTCATACAAGCAAACTTTGGGGATACTGCAGGTTGATCCCAGACCACAGTAAGGCAAATATCACAATAAAGCAAGTCACATGAACTTTTGGGTTTCCCAAAGCATGAAAAAATTATGCTTACACTACACTGTAGTACTTTGTCTAAGAAAAAAATGATAAACATACCTTACTTAAAAATATTTTATTGCAAAAAGATGCTAACCATCATCTGAAGCGTCAGCAAGTCATAATCTTTTGGTTGGTGGAGGGTCTTCCCTGGACGTTGATGGCTGCTGACTGATCAGGGTGGTATCTGCTAAAGATTGGGGTGGCTATGGCAATTTCTTAAAATAAGACAACAGTGAAATTTGCTGCATCAGTTGACTCTTCCTTTTCCATGAACACTTAGATCCCATTGTAGGGTTATTAATTGATCTCATTTTACGTCTCCCCATTTTACAGGTGGGGAAACTGATACAGACAGAGGTTAAATGACTTGCCCAGGTTCACACAGCTAGTAAGTGTGTAAGCCAGGATATTAACTCAAAGTCACACAATTTTGATTTGGCAGGAAACTCAGTCCAATCCCTGACCTAAAAGAAAACCCCTGAACAATATACCTGACAAATAATTATCCACCAGACCTTAAAGAGACCTCTGCTGAAGGGAAGTCCATTACTTCCCAAGGCAGCCAATTCTGCTTTGGGATTGCTCTAATTGTTAGGAGTTTTTTCCTAATAGCAAATCAAAATCTGTCTGTCTGTACCTTTGTAATGATAATGTTAATTTGAAGATCTTCCCTGGCCCTTAGTAAACCTAAGGGAATTTGAAGACCTTCCCTGTTTTGAAGATCTTCCCTGCTCCCTAATAGACTGAATGTAATTGCATGGAGCCTGTGGTGGAAGGAGCTTGCTGAAGGGTGGAGCAGAGCCCATAGAAGCTGGGAGTCAGAGCAGTTAGAGACTGAGGGAGGAGAGGACACCCCCAGGCAGACAGCTAGGGTTGTGAGTTTGGTTTGTGGAAATGCTAAAGGATGGTGTGACTCTCTGCTGCATTGTGGTATATTAACTTCTGTGTTGTTATGATGGGTTCAATTTCCTGGTGTTGGGATTTAGTTTTCACCTTCCATACACAGTTCCTGGTTTTGCTCCCTGCATACAGAGATAAATAAATACAAAAGAATTTCAGAAAGGAAACAGTATTTTTATCAATAAAAATTAATTTTAAAAACATTCTATTTTCAAAATTCCCTTCCAGGGCTGACATTCTCTTTTATATATTCAAATTTTGTTCCCGGAGCTAATATTTATATTAAAAATTCCCTTCCAGCTCTGACATTCTTTTCATTTCTGACATTTTATGTGCAATGTTCTAAAGTCTCTCCCAGCTCTGACATTGTATGTTTTAATAGTCCAGGAAATTGAGAATATAATTGGAGAAATGAGGAAAGCTTATGGATAGGAAGATGGCATCTGTGTTGAGCCCTTTTGGTGACTGTATTTGTATACCTGATGTTTACGCAGTTGGAGTTGCTATATATGTTCTAAGAGTGGCCAAAGTTTGGGGGGACTTGAAGGGAGGAGTATAGTATGGTCATACTGGACATAACTGAAGGTTTCCTAGGAATTCAGAGTACTCTGTTGGTAGTAATGGATGTTGTTTATATAGTGTTTTTATCTCATTTGACCCTCCCAACAACCCACTGAGATAGCTGTTATTATCATCTCCATTTCACAAATAAGAAAATAGTACTTAGAGATGTTATATGACTTGCTCAAGGTCACACAGCTAGCCTGGAGATGGAATTTGAGACCAGATCTTCCTGACTCTAGGTGAAAAACTCTAGAGCCAAGCTGCCTCATCTAAATTACATGTATCTTTATTCGTATATGTGTGTATGTGTATATATGCACATGCATACATGTATGTGTATATATATACATATATGTATGTGTGTATGCACATAAGTGTGTGCATGCATATATGTGGGCATGTTTAATTTCACATCTGATAAAATGAAATATTAGGCTATCCTGCAATTCAGTAGAAGAAATAAAGATTTCTCAAAACCACCCAGTTATAGATTTATTTAAGGAAGCCTATGGATCAGCAAAGAAAAATTAATTCTTTTATTGCAAAGAGCAGGGCTTTCTAGAATCATTTGTCTACTCTAGGAAGCCAAATAAATGTGGTTAGTTTGTTTGCAGTTCAGGAGGAAATAGTGTGCTTACTCAAAACTGGATTCTTTCTAACCTTGCTGTGCCCTCTACAGCAGAACAAGAATAAAGTCTTGTAGGAATCATGAGTCAAAGTGGGATGTCCTGGAGTTTTCTTGGCCCACAGTCACTTTTCTGTCTTGGTAGAAAATGGGCATTGTTGTGTTAGCCAATCGAGCTTCAGTGGAATCCTCTGACAGTAGCAGCTTGGCCCTAGACCAGACACTGGGAACCTGGGAAATGAGTGTGCTTGAGCTGCTTCACTGTGGAGTCATCAGCTCAGCACAGAAGGTCCTCCTGAAGCCAAACTCACCTAGATTTTACAGCCCACACCTGACTTCCTCGTTCCATGCCCTCAGGCTTTTGGATAGATCATCCTTTTCCCTCTCCAATGTCCTGCTTGCAGCCTCCTTCCAAAGCCAGCTCAGAGTGTACAAGAAGCCTAGTTAATTCCCCTGACTTGTGTAAGAGAAAATTACTTGTGTAAATAGAGGACCAGCTATTCTTACATTTGCATGCTTCCTTTACACTGTTAGGTATACTATTTGCCTTCTCCTAGTCATTTACACTGTTTGCTGTCTACCTATTAAGTCTCTACTGTGTGTCCTGTTACCCTCATTAATATTAAGCTCTTGGAGGGTGTTGAATCTGTTTTCTATTTCCTTTGTAACCCACCACATTAATACTAAAAGCTCAGATAGATGGTGCTTTGTAATACTAAAATATGTTATTTATATCTCATCCTTACAGCAGGCTGGTAAAGTTGATAAGAAAGTAATCTCAAACCCATTTTAGATTTGGGAAACATAAGGCTCAGAGAATTAAGTGACTTATCAAGAGGTTAAGTGACTTGCACAGGGTCACAGGCTAAGGCACAGCAGGGCCAGGACTTCAAGGCCAAGGAAGGACTGACCCTGTTTTCCAGTCAAGTGTTCTATTACCTGGTGCTGGTTGGCTAGATTTCATGAACTGTCAAGATCCGTTGCCTGAGACTGAGACAAAAAGGGCAAGGGAGCAGCAGCCAAAGATTACATTCTTCAGTTCACAGAGTGTAGGTTCCTTGAGGGCAGGCATTTCTTTTAAAAAATATTGATATCTGTTAGTTTTAGATCACCTCCATTTCCACATATTTCTCTTCCATCTGTTACAAAAATCAAAAGGAAAGAGATAGCAGGGGGAAAAAACATTCCATCAGAACTGACCAACATATCAACAGAAGCTGACTATGTTCCATAACCATAATCCCCCAGCTCTACAAAAAGGGAGCAGAGGTGGTTTTTTTCATCTTTTCTTTGAGCATAGTCATTACAATTATGCAGTATTCATGGTTTGTCGGTGCCATTATTCTATTAACAATGTTATAGTCATTGTGTATCTTACTCTGGTTCTGTTTACTTTACTTTGCAACAGTTTTATATGTCTTTTCATACTTCTCAGTATTTTCATAGTCATAATTTCCCACAGGAAGGAAACAAGTATTTATTAAGCACCTACTATGTGCCAGGCATTACCAAATGTTGTTTCATTTGATCCTCATAAGACCCCTGTGAAGCAGATGATGTTACTATCCCTATTTAACAGGTGAGGAAATTGAGGCAGACAAAGGTTAAGTGATTTGCTCAGGGTCACATGGTTATTAAGTTGTCTGAGGTCAGTTTGCACTAAGGTCTTCCTGACTCCAGGCCTGATGGGCCACCTAGCTGCCTGTAATATAGAATATTAAGTGACTTGTCCAGGGTCACAAGCCAGTATATGGTCCTTCCTTGCTTTGCACAGAGTAGGCACTTAACGAACAAGTTTTGAATCAGATTTTTGTTATATGTTCTTTTATACATTTTGGTTGTACCTTTCTAGTTTTCTTATAGTTCTTGTCCTTAGTTCTGAAGAGAACCAAAATGATATCACTAAGCTAGTGTACTTTCAGTGCGTCTGACTGTGGCTGATCAGACCAATATGAGCTCGGAATGCTCCACCACAGGTTGGGCACAAATAATCCGTAGTTTTCTTAACCTTTACTCTAAGGACTGCCATGTACTATTAATTTATCTTTGCTATTTGTCATAGAGGATGCTTCATCTCCCAACCCAGAAATATTCACTAGCTATCCCTTGCACCTGGAACTCCCTTACTCCTCGTCTTCTGGCTTCCCTGGATTCCTTCAGGTCTCAGCCAAAATCCAACCTTCTGCAAGAAACTTTTCCTGGTCCTCCTTAATGCTAACGCCTTTCCTCCAAGATTATCCCCAATTTATCCTGTATACATATATATCTGACTTGTACCTTGTCTGACTGTTGTCTCCCCCATTCAACTGTGAGCTCCTTGAGAACAGAGACTGTCTTTTGCCTAGCACTTAATACATAGTAGGTGTTTAATCAGTGTTTATTGATTGACTGCTTATTCTGCTTATAGTTATTTTCAAGTTTTTTAACTTAAAAACTAGGTTGTAAATCCCTAAAGGCTTAGGTCCCACCATGGCTTATCATTTTTTTTCAGTCACCCTCATATTGTAGGTTCACTGTGGAGTTCAATGGTCAGTCCAGGAGAAAATTCTTAATCGATGTTCGTCAGCTGAAGTAGCACCTGTTCCATGTGGTAAACCACAGATGGGTGAATCAGAGTCAAAATCAGGGGATCATTTACTGAGAGCCCCACAGGGCTTTCTGTGCTAATTCAAAAGGCATGTTGCCTGCCTCCAACAAAGAGAAGGGCAATAGGGTTGGTGAAGAGCCTTGAGTCTATGCCATATAAAATCATTTGAAGGAACTGGAGGAGGTTAGTGCAGACAAGAGATGACTCAGGGACCGGATGGCTCTTTTTTGTAGACTTGAAGAGAGATTAAGCCTTTTCTGCTTGGCCCCAGAGGCCAAAACGAGTTTTTTTGCTCTCGAAGAGGGTGGATGATATCAGGAGGGAGATGTCTAGACTTGCAAGTGGATTGGATTTAAGTGAGGCAGGGATGTGCAGTCACCAGCCTCACTCTCTCCTCCAGAGTCATCAGAATCCAGTGGCAAGGCATAGGTCAGGGTGACTGGAGATGGTCTCTGATGGGGAGACTTCGCTTTTTAAGCTAAGGTCTTTGCCAGGTCTGTTTGTCTGAGGCAGCATAGCAATGGGAGGAAGCTACAAAGAGACAAACTTAAACATGATGTAAGGGAAAACTTCCTAACAATTTAAAGTAAGGGGGGGGAGCACAAGAAGTAATGATAATAATTACTGTTACAATAAAAAATAATGGCTAACACTGACAGAGAACTCAAGATTTACAAAGTGCTTGACTTATATTATCTCTTTTGATCCTCACAAAATCCTGTAAGGGAAATGTTACTATTACTAGCATTTTTTTTTTAGAGCAATTGGGGTTAAGTAACTTGCTCAAGGTTACATGGCTAGTCATTATTTGTGTGTGGGGGCTCATTTTCAGAGGCCGGATTCGATCCCGGGTCATCCCAACTCTGAGGCCGGTGCTCTTACTCACTGCGCCACCTAGCCGCCCCAATTACTAGCATTTTATAGATGAGGCAATTGAAGCTAAGAAAGGTTAAGTTGGGGCGGCTAGGTGGCGCAGTGAATAGAGCGCCGGCCCTGGAGTCAGAAGGACCTGAGTTCGGAGCCGGCCTCCGACACTTAATCCGCACAAACAAAAACCTAGCCGTGTAACCTTGGGCAAGTTACTTAACCCCAATTGCCCTAAAGGGGCGGCTAGCTGGCGCAGTGAGTAAGAGCCCGGCCTCAGAGTTGGGATGACCCGAGATCAGATCCGGCCTCAGAAAATGAGCACCCACGCATAAATAATGACTAGCCATGTAACCTTGAGCAAGTTACTTAACCCCAATTGCTTTAAAAAAAAAAAAAAAGAAAGGTTAAGTGACTTGCCCAGGGTCACGCAGGTTGTGAGTGTCTGAGGCAGGGTTGGAAGCCTTGGAGCAAAGGCTGGATGGCTACTTCTTGGAGTAAACTGAAGTAGCGATTCTTTTTCAGTTATGTGTCAGCCTTGATGGTTTCTGAAATGTCATCCAACTCTGAAATTCTATGAAGGAACTCACTGTGTATATCTATGTATGGATGTGTCCACATACAGATGCACGTGTAGGCATGTATACACACGTATGCAGCTAGGTGGCACAGTGGACAGAGTGTTGGACTTGGAATAGGGAAAACTCACTTTTGTGAATTCAAGTGTGATCTCAGACACTTACTAGCTGTGTGACCCTGGGCAAGTCACTTTATCCTTTCTGCCTCAGTTCCTCATCTGTAAAAATGAGCTGGAGAAGGAAATGGCAAACCACTCCAGTATCTTTGCCAAGAAAACTCCAAATGGGGTCATTAAGAGTTGGGCATGAAGGAAACAGCTGAACAACAACAAATATATAATGTATACCCACATATACATATACACACAAATATATACACACATACATACATATGGGAAAAAGGAATCACATACTTGGAAACTCTCAAAACTTTTTTTTTTTTGCAATCAGGTCCTCATTCCCCTGCCTTCCCTCATTCCCCTTCTTTCTCTGTCTTGCTCCCCCTTTTGACCCCTCTCCCTTCTTTCAGAACTGAGAAATGGATATTGTTGATTTAGCCCCTCTTGAACTGACAGGGGACAGATGTACATCTGAAACATTGCCTAGCCATCAAAGGACAGAGAATCTCTGTACCTGTTGGGTCATTCTCTGGTTAGCAGCTGAACTACATAGCTGATGGTCCTTTGTAAGCTAAGAAAACATTGCCAGATTTGGCCACAGGTAGCTGAAAATGGGTTATAACCCCATAAAGTTACGATGGGGAATGCTTGTGCTCCTAAATTTATCTTATGTGCTAGGAGATACATGGGAGGTTATTTTTTTCCTTTTGAAAATCACAGATAAGAGAAGAGGGTTCCTGTTTTGTACACATATCACTGCAGAAGCAGAGACTCCTTCTTTGGTTACAAGAGTGGAAACCCCCTCATTGTTAATGAGTAAGATGGGCAACCTGCCCTGAATGTGTGGGAGCTCTGGATAACATTCTTCATAAGGTGCTCTAAATAGCCCAAACCAAGCACAGTCCAAAGGATTATGTTTCATTCTTTGTACTTGTATCCCCAGCCCATAGCACACATAGTGCCCAGAACATAAGAGGTCTTTCATAAATGCTTATTGGTTGGTTGGTTGATTAATTGAAGTGAGGCCAACCTCACTCACAGAAGGCAACCCACATTAGATTGTATTCTTGTCCTGGGTCACCACTAGCTAACTCTGTTAGGCTTCATCTTGCTGCAGGTTAAATGCCTGTTGCTGTGAAGATGCCCAAATGAGATAATGTGTGAAAAAAAAATTTAAGACTAAACCTATGATTTCATGGGATGGGGAATTCCCACTGAGAAAATACCTTCTATCGGCTGGCAGCTAGGAAGTACAGTGGATAGAATGCTGGTCCTGAGGTCAGGAAGACTCAGGCCTCAGACACTTACTAAGTGTGTGACCCTGGACAAGTCACTCAACCTCAGTTTCTTTGACTATAAAATGGGGTTAATAATAGTATGTACTTCATAGTACCATACTTCATGTTGTGAGGATGAAATGAAATGCTGGTTTTAAAGTGCTTAGCAGAGACTGTATCAGTGTTAGCTATTATTACCAATACAGATAGGTAATAGTTCTTCAATTTATTGTCTTAGAGCATCGCCAGTAGTGCTGAAAAGTCAAGCGATCGACCCCGAAGACACACAGCCAAGTGTGAATAAAAGATAGACTTGAACTCAGATCTTCCTGACTCCAAGAACTGTCTTCTATTGCCAAGGGCAATGATTTCTTCGCCACCATTAGAACCATCCATATAGAAAGGATGCATTCTACTTTGGTGGAGGGAGTACCCCAACCAATGAAGTTACAGATCCTTGATACATTGAAGTATCTCTGGGAGAATACAATCTTCAAAAACCCACAGTAAACCCATTTCCTAATAAATTGTTTTTACTAGTGCATAGATTAAAATCTTTCTGACCTTTTTCCATTCTCTTATTTTTGAAGCCACCTAGGAAGAACCAAGGGAGCTCTCTAAAATCACCAATGTGATTGGAAAGGGAGCTCTCTGAGGAATTTTTTTAAAAGAAGGGGAAGAACAAATACAAAAGGGAGAGGGGGAAATCAATCAACAAACATTTCTTAAACACCTACAGTGTGCTAGGCATTGTGTTAAGTGCTAGGGAAAAGCAAAAAAAGGTTTTTGCCTTCAAACAGCTTATATTATTTAATAAGGAAGATCACATATGCATACATTTACATACAATACATAATAATAATATCTAGCATTTATATAGTGCTTTAGGGTTTGCAAAGTTCTTTACAAATATAGGCATACCTTAGAGATATTGAATGTTTGATTGCAAACCACTGCAGTAAAATGAATATCACAATAAAGTGAGTCACATGAATGTTTTTTCTTCCCAGTACATATAAAAATTATGTTTACACTATGCTGTAGTTGGTTAAGTATGCAATAGTATTAGGTCTAAAAAATAAATGTGCATACCTTAATTTAAAATACTTTATTGCTAAAAATGCTAATCATCACCTGAGCCTTCAGAGAGTTGTAATCTTTTTGCTGGCAGAGGGTCTTGCCTCCATGTTGATGGCTGCTGACTGATCAGGGCAGTGGTTGTTGAATGTTGGAGCTGGCTGTGGCAATTTCTTAAAATAAGACAACACTGAAGTTTGCAACATCAGTCGACTCTTCCTTTCACTTGAACACTTAGAGGCCATTGTAGGGTTATTAATCAGCCTCATTTCAATATAGTTGTGTCTCAGGGAATGGGGAGGCCTGAGGAAAAGGAGAGAGGCAAGGAACTGGTCAGTAGAATCTTCAGAATACACACGTATTTATCAATTAAGTTCACCCTCTTCTATGGGCAAAGTTCATGGTGCACCGAAGCAATTACAATGGTAACATCAAAGATCACTGATCACAGATTACCATCACAGATATAATAATATAAAAATGTTTGAAATAGTGTGAGAATTACCAAAATACGACACAGAGACATGATGTGAGAGCATGCTGCTGGGAAATTGGTATTGATAGACTTGTTCAACATGGGGTTCCAACAAACCTTTAATTTGTTTTTTTTAAAATAAGAATATTTGCAAAGTGAAATAAAGTGAGGCATGCCTGTATTGTCTCCCTTGATCCTCCCAACAACTCTAGGAGGTAGGGGCTATTATTATCCCATTTTATAGATGAGGAATCTGAGGCAGACAGTTGAAGTAATTTGCCCAGGGTCACCCAGCTAATAAGCATCTGAGGCTAGATTGAAGGTAACCCAGCAGATAGGAGGTGATGTTTGAGTTGAATACTAAAACAAACTAGGGTTTCTAAGAGATGGAGAAAAGGAGACATGCCAGTCATAGGTTGTAAAAAGGCCCTGAGAAAGAAGGTTGCATGTCATGTGTGAGGCTCACAAGTAGCCCAGTATGGCTGACCCCTTAGAGCTGGTGGAGGGGAGTAATGTGTGAGAAGACTGGAGAGGGACATTTCATGAGGAGCCTTGAGTGCCAAGCAATAAACTCATGTGAAAGCATTTTTAGGTCAGTATCTATCTTTGCATCCTCATTGCTTAAAGTCACAGTGCCTGGCACAAAGTAATCACTTAATGCTTATTGATTGATTTATTGATCGATATGAACTGGACCAAAAACTGAGGCTTTAGAAAAATAGTGTAAAGAGTAAGGAGAAGGGCTCTCCCGGGTAAAACCAGGGCAAGAAGAACAAGCATAGTTCCAAATAATGTGAAGTTAACAGATGACAAGGAAAAAGTGGATCTCTTTGACTTCTGTCTACTTCCACCTTCCCTTTCAAGGAAGATAATCTTCAGACTAGGAAAGACTGAACACATGCTTAAAAGAGTACGGAAGTCCAAGATAGAGAGGAGGAAATAAAGAAATCAATTTTCCATTCGAGCTCAAGACTTCAGACTCAGACAGATCACGTCCTATCACACTGAAAGAATTTGCCAAGTGATTGTAGAAGTGCAGCCAGTAAGTCATCTTGGAGGAGCTCCAGGAAATGAGAATGGCCCTGAGAGACTAGGAATGAACAAATACCATTCCTATTTACCAACAGGGACAAAAAGGTGCACTCTGCAAACTGCTCAGAGCGGGGCTCAATGTGGCTGCTCACAAAATTCACAAAACAGACGAAAGGGATGGCTTCTGAGAACTTAGACGGGGAAGGAGTAGTCACCAGGAGTCAGCATGAGGTCACCGAGAAGGAGTCATGTCAAACTAAACTTGCTTCCTTTTTTGATAAGGTCATTAGGCTAGTAAATTGGGGAATGCTTTAGACATAGTGAATCTGGATTTCAATAAAACAAAGTCTCCGGTGATTCTCCTGGGGAGGAGATAAAGACTTGTACACCAGATAATGGTGCAATTGGCTGGATGCATGGCCAGTTGAAGGGCTGAACCCAAAGCATTGATTAATGAATCTACATCAACCTGGAAAGGGATTTCAGTGGTCTACTGCCACCTTTTGTCTTTAATATTATCCTGTTCAACATTTTTAAAATCAATGACTTGCATAAATACATAGTAGAAGTCATGATTCTCCAATTTGCAGATGACAGGAAGCTGGATAGGATTGTTGATATATTGGATAATGGAATCAGGTTTCAAAAAAAGATCTCAACAAGCTGGAATGATAGTCTGAAATTAACCAGATGAAATGGAATGGGGATAAAGCCTTTCACTTAGATTCAGAAATTTAATTATACAAGTACCTTCAGGAGAGGTGAAGCAGTTCATTTCAAATGTCTTAGAAGTTTTACTTTACTCCAAACCCCAAGTGAGTCAATAGTATGATGTAGCTGACCAAAAAGCTAATCCAATTTTAGGCCACATTATTTATTTTTAAATACAGTATCCAGTAAGCAAGGCACTAGCCCCACTGAGTGCTATGCTATTCTAACCACATCTAGTACATGGTGTTCAGTTCTGGGAACCACATTTAAGAGAGACATGGACAAATTGGAATGTGTCCAGAGGAGGGCAGCAAAGACGGTAAGGGAATTTGAAACTATGGTGTGTGATGAATTGTTGAAGAAACTGGAAATGTTTAGCCTAAGAAAAAAGTAGTGAAGACTCCAGGAAAACATGATAGCTTCTTCAAATATTTGAGGAGATGTCACATGGGAGAGGCGCTAGACTTATTTTGTGTAGCCCAGAAAGCAATTGGATAATAAACATTTATTAAATGCCTATTGTATATATGCCAGGCAGTGTACCAAGTGCTGGGGGTATGAAAAAAGGCAAAAGATGGCCCCTTTTCTCAAAGAGTTCACAGTCTAATGGAAGAGACAACATGTAAACACTTATGTACAAATGAACTATAAACAGAACAAATTGGAAATAATCGAGAGAGAAGGCATTAGAATTTTAAGGGGAATTTGGGGAAAAAAACTTTTTAAAGAAGGTAGAATTTTAACTGGGATTTCAGGGAAGATAGGAGGTAGAAATGAGGAGGGAAGGAGTTCCAAGCATGAGGAATAGATAGTTAAAATGACTGAAGTTGAAAGATGAAGTGTTTCGTTCAAGGAATAGCAAGGATACCAGTGTCACTATATCAAAGAGCATGTGGTGAGGGGTGAAGTGAAATAATACTGTGTGAATGGAAGTAACAGGAAGACAGATTTGGGCTCAATTTATGGAGGAAGTTTCTAACCACGGACACTGCCCAGAAATGGAATATGCTTGTTTTTGAAGTGGTGATCTCCATGGGAGATTTTGAGTAAAGGCTGGATGGCCACTTGTCAGAGATGTTGCCATGAGGATTCTTGCATGAAGTAGGAAGTTGGACTAGGTGACCTTGACCTTCTACCACTATAAAACTATAACTCTTTCAAGAAAAGGGAAGCCTTCATGACACTTAAATCATGCCACAGATTAACAAAACAAAAACTGACTCTAGACCTGACTTATATCTTAGCATTCTACGTTGTCATGGATTGTTGGATTTTTTTTAGGATAGATGCCATTATGAGCTATTTATTTTTATACCTAAATACTTCAAGGATTTGTTATTTCATTGATACAAATACTTTTTTTCACTGACATAGCCTGAAACCCTTTATGTCTTAGTAAATAATATTTGTGAGTTACTGTGGCTGAAAAAAAATCCTTAGCCTATGACCAACCTCTCAACTAAGGGAGGAAGGTTGGCTTCAGTTTCCTAATGTGTAGAAAGAGGAAATTACAGGAGGTGACCTTTAAGTTTGCTTCCTACTCTAGATTTATGACCCCTTGAGCCAGGTCACAGCACCACAGAATTACAGAATTTCAGGGTGGAAAAATATCCGATTCAAGCCATAGTTGAAAAAGAATTCCCACTACTCCACACTTTGCCAGTGGGTCTTCTAGCCTTTGTTTGAAGATCTTCAGTGAAGGAGAACCCACTACCATCCATGGGATGTCATTCTACTTTTGGATTCCTTTGAATATTAATTAGGAAGCTTCACCTTAGAGGTCCTTGTGTGACAGGCACGTAGTTCATCACCAGATTAATCCCCCAATCCTATTCAAGTTCTGCCCAAACTTGAATTTCCCATGAGTAACCTGATGCAAGTATGATACAATGGAAAGGGTGGAGGTCATAGAGCCAGAGGACCTCGGTTTGAATCCTACATGTGCTATATTTATTATGACATTGGTAAAGTCCCTTAATATCTCCAGGTCTCAGCTGAATTCAATGGGCAAAGGAAGGTGAAAGGGGAGGCAACCTAGAAGCCCATGGAAGGAAGTGGGAAAGTTCAGGGCATGAATAGGGGACAGTCAAAAGCCCAATGTTCTTTAAGGATAAAGTAAATTGAGAAGAGAAGAGTAAGACAAAGCTGGAAAGATGGCCATGGCCTTGAATGCCAGGCCAAGGACTTTGAACTTTATTTATTTGGAAATGGAGAACCCTTGAAAGGCCTTCAGTGGAAGGATGATACAGACATCTAACAGTTTGTCAGTGGTACACAGTGTCAGTTATGGGAACCTGTAGGAGACTGGGGCAGGGAAAAGACAGGGGGGAAACTGCATAACTAAGCAGAACATCTTCAGGGGACTTTTATCATCCAGCTTTTAGGAATATCACAGATGCCAGTGAAATTTTGAGAATGGCATGCGTTCTAGTTAGTGCCAACATGGGACCAGCGCCAGGCATAGAAATCTGTTTCCCTTGTTCCACTCACATTTTTGGCTATGCCTGGCCCTGTTTATGTTTTCCTTCTGTGCTGTTCATTTTGGTGGGGGTGGGGGGTGGGTGGGGTGGGGTTGGAATTCCCAGCAGTGTTTGCTCAAGGAGGGATGAGCAAGGCAGCAGAGAATTGAAATCCCAGGAGATGACAAAAGCTAGCCTTTTCTCATTCTGTACCCAGCACTGGGATTCTTTCACAAAGTCTAAGGAGTCATAAATTAGAGTGCCTTCTGATGGTGAGTTGGAGATGGAAAGGCAATATTTGGCTTCTGTTAAGGATCATGAATCTGGAGCTGAAGGGGACCTTCAAGAATATATGATGATGATGATGATGATGATGATAGAAGAAGAAGATGATGATGATGATGGCTAACATTTATATAGTACTTACTGTATGCCAGCCACTTTACAAATATCACCTCACTGTATTCTCAAAAGAACCCGAAGAGGTAGCTTCTATTATTCTCCCCATTTTATAGATGAGGAAACTGAGGCAAACAGAAATTAAGTGACTTGCCCAAAGTCGCACAAGTAATAAATGTCTGAGGCTGGATCTGAACTTGGGTCTTCCTGATTCCAGGCTCTGGTTCGACCCACTCATTTTACAGATGAGGAAACTGAGGTATAAAGTGTTTTCCAATGACTTGCCGGAGGTCACGAAGACTATAAGCATCAGTAGTGGTATTTGAACCTGGATTCTCTAACTGAGAAGTCCTTTTTCACAGTGGCTGAGTTGCCTCCAATCCTGTTAATTCCCAACTTGGTCATCAAAGAAATGGTCATCAGAAGCCACTGAGCACCTGTCTCCTAAGGCCCCCTCAATTCAATGGAAGAATTGCACCTAGTTAGCTATGTACTATAGTCTTTCCTGGGGGAGAAGAGTTACCCCTCATTTTTTATTAATGGACCCAAGATGTCATTGAGATTTAGGATGAGATCTAAAGATAGAGAGGAACTCAGGGGGATCTTTTCCAAGTCCCTCATTTAACAGATGAGGAAAGTGAGTCCCATAGGAGCTAAGCCTCTGCTCCAAAGCCACCCATAATTGGCAGAAGTGGGATTGGAAGCCTGGTCCTCTTAATCCAAATTCATTGCTCTTTCCACTGTACTCCACTGCCACCCAGTGTGTAGGGAGTAGGGAGGAACTCCCTGAAGCAATACAGCTCAGCATCTGCTTTCCAACTTGAGAAATCTTAGAGAGATCCCTGGGAGAGGTGACTTGTTCAGGGGTCACACAGCCAGGATGCATCAGAGGTGACACCTCAGGCAAGGTCTTCTTATATATTACCCATATGACATTCAAAACATACACAATCCATTCCTATAGGAAGTAGCTTCTGCAGGGAGACCACTTAAACCCAAAAAGTAGACAACAAACTTGGAAAATTATTTTTTTTAAATCAGAAATATTTTGTTGCAATTTAACCTGTAGAGAAAGGGTCATGACATTGAGAGTTGTCAGGGACTTTGGATTATCCACTACAACCTGCTCCATTCTTTCCCAGAACCACAGTATTTGAAAGGTAGAAGGGACTTCAGTAGCCAAATCACTACAGCATTTTGGACAAGTGATGTGTGTTCAGTTGTTTTCAGTTTTGTCCAACTCTTTGTGACCCCATTTGGGTTTTTCTTGACAAAGGTACTGGAGTGGTTTGCCATTTCCTTCTCTAGTTAATTTTATAGATGAGGAAGCTGAGGCAAGCAGGGTTAAATGATTTGCCCAGGGTCATCCAGCTGGTAAGTGTCTGAGGCTGGATTTGAACTCAGGATGATGAGTCTTTCTGACTCCAGGCCTTGTGCTCTATGAAGTATAGCTGGGGAAAGAAATAGGGACTGTCCATTACTAACTGTCCTAACAAGTGATATCCAGCCCCAACTTGAAGACCTCCAAGGAAGGGGAGCCCACCATCTCTCTGGACACCCCCTTCCAATTATGTTCAGCTCTAATTGTTAAATTTTTCCTAATGTCAAGCCTAAATATGTCTCTCTAATTTGCACCCTCTGCTCCTGGTTCTGCTCTCTAGGGTCAAACAGAACAATCTAATTCCTCCTCCAAATAATAGCTCTTAAAATATTCGAAGCAACTATCATATCCCCCTACCCCCAACCCCCACATCTAGTCTAAGCTAAATATCCCATCTTCTTTCAACAGATCCTCATATGACATGGACTCAGGGCCCTTCACCATGAAGCACCTACACATCGAACTTCCATTCTTCTGGAGGGATGCAACAGAAGAGTAAGTACAAAACACACATGCATACACACATATACAAAGTAAATACAGAGTCTTTGACTGGAGCAAGAGCACTAATGAATGAGGAGGGGAGAGGCCAAGAAAGATATCCATTTTTAGAGGAAGAAACTGAAATCCAAAAGACTGAAGTCCTCTTTTAAACCCAGGTCTCCTGCTTCCAAATCCAGGATTCCTTCCACTACACCATGCTGTGTTGTCTATCCTTGTCCTGACTCTTCCACAATCCCAGACACCACTAAAAGGATGAAGAAAGGACAACTCTTGTCTTTGACACAGCACCAATTTTTCTCTCCCTCTTCCCTTCCCTGCCCCGTCCAGGATAACTAAATGTGCCTAGAGATACTCTGAAGAAGAAGTGTTTGAGAATTACTGGGGGTATAAATATATATGCTATATTCATGACTTGTGTTATTATAGTAGCACATATATATGTGTATGTGTGTGTGGTATATACATACATAAATATACACATATATGTATATATATATATATATACTTGTATACATGGAATTCTTCTAGAGAATAGAAAAAGAATTTCCCAGTTTTGCATAGTGTATTATCTGAGAGCTGGAGGAGACCTTGGAGACCATTTAGCCCAGCACCTCACTTCTGAGGCCCAGACCCAGGACTAGAACCTAGATTCTCCCTCAAAGAGTCAGAGATTTGGACCCTCACCATTACCCTAGTGCAATGCTCTCATTTTGTAGGTAAGGAAATAGAAGATGAAGTGGTTTTCCCATCTAGTCATAGTCAGGATTCAAATCCAGCTCCCCTGACTCCAAAGTGTTCCCACCATATCACATTGCCTCCTGGTTCTGATTTGTTAGTAATGGATAGTCCCTATTTCTTTCCCCAGTTGTGACTTCTCACTTAACTGACAGGTTCCTAGGGCTAAGGAAGAAGGAAATCTGAAGTTGTTCAATGAAGCACTTGTTTCTTTCAGTTTGTGGTTGGCTTTTGTGGGGCTGAACAGCAAAAACCCCACAAGAATCATATCACAATTAGCAGTTGTTTGGTCAAACTAAAATGTATTGTAACATCATAGGTTTGAACTGAAAGGGACTTTAGGTGTCACCTAATTCAACCCCATCATTTTACAGATGAGGAAACTGAGTCCCATAGAAGTTAAGTAACTTGCTCAAGGTCACACAGGTAGTAAGTGGAAGGGTTTATGGAACTTATTTCAATGGCTTGTGTTATTCCAGTAGCACTCCTTAAGTATGTCCAAAAATTTGGACTCTGCCCTTGGGATACCAGGCTTTGATAGCTGAGCTTTTGTTTTATCTTTTCTAATGCCAAGCTTCCATATCACTTCCTGGCTGTTTCCAAACCATGCCACCCTCACTCGGATATCCTTGTCCTTCTAACTCCCTTTGATACATTGTCTTCCTCTATTATACTATAAGGTCCTTGAGGGCAGGGACCATCTTGCTTGCTTGTGTTTGTACACTTAGCATTTAGTACAGTGCCTGTCTTATAGCAAGCACTTAATAAACTCTCTGGCATAAACATCATGTGAATCAACTGTTTGGGTTCCATTGCCGAAACTATACAAAGGGACTTCATGAGAGAAAGGGAAAAATCAGGTGATGCTAAAAGTAATATGTCCTTTTATTTGGAGCCTTCAAGGCAGGGGTTTTTACTCTTATGTGCATCCTGGACCCCTTTGGCAGTCAGTCCATTGAAGCCACCTATGGACCCCTTCTCAGAACAATATTTTTAAATGCATAAAATAAAATATGTAGGATTATTAAAGAAATCAATTATACTGAAATATAATTTTCAAAATGTATTTTTAAAGTCAAGTTTATAGATCCCTAGTTAAAAATTCCTGCTTTAGGAGAAGGTTATATGTCTCAACTGGAAATACCCAAGGAAGCATGGAGAGGGAGATAAGGACAAGAGAACAGCACCAGGGCAACCCAGTGACTCCCCCCCCAACACACACACACACACACACACACACACACACACACACACACGGCAGTAACTGGTATTTCCAAGCAAGTGTAGCCCACCAGTCCCCTACCCTGAGGCCAAGACTAGCATCTTCAATATTTAGAAAGTACTGCTCACATAACACAAGTAAACTCATTAAATCTGATCTGCTAGCCACAATCTTCATGCATTCAAATGTTTTTCCAGCCCTTAGATGGATTGAAATTATTTTGACAGGGAACATCCTGGTCCCTCAGTTTCCAAAGAGCAAGTTGTTAGGAGAACTTGATTCACAACATGGTTGATATTTTTTCCTTCCTGAACTGTAATGTAGCCAAGACTGGCCTTGATTTTTTCTTCTTCTTCAGGCCAAAAACAGTTCCTTTCCTCATTTCAGATTTAAACCTTTGTAACTTTGCCATTTGTCATTGAGGTTTGCAGTTTCAGCACGTTTCCTTGGTCCTTTGCCAATCCTGAATGTTCAGGTAGCAGCTGCGGTTGGGAGGGCCTTTCTGGCCACATTCCTTTGGCATGACTTTTCCAGTGCTTTTTCTTTGATGCAGACCTCCCTGTCTCTAGTTACTCATGTCCCTGTCACAAGGACTTTGCTGGATGTTAGGGAAAGAAACCTGATTCCTCTTCCATGGAGTCCCAGCCAATCACCATTCTTTAGTCCCTTTTCTCTGGGTCAGAAACACAGGATTTCACATTTGGAAAGGGTCTCAGAAGCCAGCCTAGACCCACAAAAGAATCCTGTCCACAACATACCTGAGCTGGTTATCCAGATTCCACCTCCAAAAAGGGAGACCTACTACCTCTTGACCCCACTTAGCTATTTGGGATCACTGTAATTGTTAGAGGTTTTATTTAATATCAAGTCTAAATTTATCTTTTTGTTCTAGACATTCATTGCTGCTAACTCTGCCCTCTGGGCCCAAACAGAACAAATCTAACCTCCTTTGAACCTGACCAACCCTTCAGATACTTGAATCATTTCATCTTTGAGTCTTCTCTTCTCCCAAATCAAACACCTACAGTTCCTTTAACTAACTCTCATGTGCCATGGATTCAAGGCTTATCACCAAAAGTCATCTGGGATGAGCAGTCTTGAAGTATGCTGAATGATGGCTGGTTAGATAGGGATTCCTTTCATATATTCATTGGGATGGTTGGTAGTTGTTGTCCTTCCTTCTCAAAGAAGACCAAAAATGGCATCACTATGCTAAAATCAAGTTTCATTGTGTCCAGCTGTGCCTGATCAGACCACTATGGGCTCAGAACGCTCTACACAGGTCAGGCACAAGTAGTCTGTGTGGACATCTGGGGTGGATACTCTAAATCTGTGTATCCTGTGTTTCCTTTGAACTGTTTCAATTCTGCTTTGCTTATAGAGCACGGCACCTTCTCTGATGCGGGTACACTGTGCTGAGCAGTCCTGTGCCAGTGTTTCCCATGTCATACAGCCAATTCCAAAGTTCTTTAGATTGGGATAGGCGGCCACTGAAAGCACTCACAACACTAAAATATGGATTCTGTGGCTATTCCCGATGCCTTGTGGTATCCTTTATTAAACACAATACTCTATATGTGTTCTGACCAAGACAGAATTACAGAGGGACTCATCCCACCTCTTGCTCCCAACGGTGTTAATTGTGAAATCTGAATATCTGAAATAGAATAGATCTGAAATCCGTTACCTTGAAACACTGATGGTGACAGTCTTGAAAGACACATGAATGTGAAGACTGTCCTCATGATGCTGCTTTAGCACATCCAGAGGCTTTGGGAATTATATTTTGCTACCTCCTTCCCCTACAAATCAATCAACATTTATCCTGCATCAAATAAGGTCTAGTGATTTATTATATCTGTTGTCTGAGAGGCAATTTAGCTAAATTCAGAAAGGCTCTTTAGTCAATAGTCAATAAAAATTTATTAAGCACCTTTTATGTTCCAGCTAGGTAGTGCAGTGGATCCAAGATCTAAGCCACTGGGCTTAGAATCAGGACGACTCATCTTCATGAATTAAATCTGACTTCAGATACTCACTAGCTGTGTGATCCTGGGCAAGTCACTTAACCCTGTTTGCCTCAGTTTCCTCATCTGTAAAATGAGCTAGGGAAGGAAATGGCAAACCACTTCAGTATCTCTGCCAAGAAAACCCTAAATGAGATCATGAAGAGTTGGACATGACTGAAAAGATTGAACATCAACAAAATTATTTTCTAGGAACTGTGAAAAGTACTGGGGATACATATAAGATTCTAATGAAGGAAGACTACACACAAAATGAAGCTGGAAAAGGGTGGGGATGGGGGAGAAACCAGTCAGAGAAGTCCCAAGGTAGCCCTGCCAAGTGAGAGACGAGGAGATGTCTGAGCAGAGTTGTCTCCTTAAATGGAGGTTTGTAGTTCATGACCCCATCCTCCAATCAGAGAGGCAGAGTGTAGTGATCAGGTGGAGAGCCAAGGTTGATGAGATCTTACAGGATGATGAGGTTATTCCATGACTAATGGTCCCAGGAAGATGACAATCTAAGTCATAAAGGGATTTTTGGTCCACAACAATGTCCAGCCTCAAAGTACTGGAGCAGTATATTTTCTCTGCATTAGACCAGACTTCTATTTACTTTTAATGCACTATTAATCCATAAATGGGCAGCCAGAGCCAGCCTACCCTAAGCTCTTCCTTCTGGAAACAAACACCTACAGCACTTATCAGTAGTACCCCACCATTTAGCACTGGCTTATGTCATTTTTGGGTCATTATTTCATCATTATTTGACCAGGTCAAATACATGTCAACCCAGGGGGTGCTTAAATGTTTAACAACTTCTTAAAAACAAGAAGACAGCTTTTAAAGTTTAATCTGCACCATTAACACTTTATCAGTTTAAACCTAGACAATCAACAGCACAAACTCTAATTAGTAGCTTTTGATGAATTTTGAAATGTAAATGCTCACACTGGAAAATTTAACAACCAGTTCTCAAGAATAGGTTCCAGGTGGTTCCAGCTCACCCTTGCCTCTATCCCTCTTAGCACCTATGTGATGGACACACAAGGAATAAATACCCTATTAAGATTTCTCGGGGGTGGGGGCAGGGCAGAAGAACATGGCTAGGACCAGAACATTGCTTTTACTACACGTGATGGTATAACCTGGACTGTTGCAGCAGCCTCCTAACGACCCCCTTGACTCAAATCTCTCCCTTCTGTAATCTAGGTTCCACAGAGTAATATTCCTAAAATAATAGTGTCACTCCCCTGCTCAATAAATTCCATTGACTCCCTATTAATTCTGGGATACAGAATTCTCTGACATTCAAAGTCTTCCAAAACAAGTTCTAATCTGTCTTTCCAGGCTTGTTACGCTTTATTCCCATTCATTCCCATTCATTCTAAATTCCAGCTAAACTGACCTTCATGCTCTTCCTCATACATAATATCCCATCTTCTATATCCATGTTTTTGTGCAGCCTGCCACCCATTCTTGGAGTGCACTTCCTTGTCACCTTTGCCTCTGAGAATCTCTTGTTTCTTGCAAAACTCAACTCTAAAGGGCCACATACTGCAGGAAGGCTTTCCTGAGCCCTCAGATACTTGTCCCTCTCTCACCAAAATTACATTGTATTCACGTGATATTTTAGTCTCCCCTTAAAGAATGTAAGCTCTTTGAGGGCAGTAATGGTTTATTGTTTTAACTTTATACCACCAGTACCTAACACATTGCCCTATGATAAATAGTAGGTGCTTAACAAATGCTTGTTGATTGATTAATGACAGGGCTTTTTTTTGAGAACTGAGTCCTATCAATAATCTAGTTCAAATCCAATCCAAACAATAAGATTTCTTACCCACCTTTCATTGCAGGTTCCTATGCTAGGTATTAGGAACCCAAAGACAAAACGAAAATTAGTCTCTTTCCTCATGGAGGGAGGGAATTCATTCATTCATTCATTTATAGTTTTCAACATTCACTTCCATAAGAATTTGAGTTCTAAATTTTCTCTTCCTCTTCCTTCCCCTCCTACAAGACAGCATACAATCTGATACAGGCTCTACATATACATTCAGACTCCATAGTTCTTTCTCTGGATGTGGATAGCATTTTCCATCATGAATCTTTGGGAGTTGTCTTAGATCCTCTCATTGCTGAGAAAAGTTAAGTCTATCACAGTTAGTCATTGCATAATGTGGCTGTTACTGTGTACAATGTTCTTCTGGTTCTGCTCACTTTGCTCAGCATCAGTTCATGTAAGTCTTTGAGGGATGGAATTCTACACTCCTGTGGGATGTAATTTGGGGATCAGTTCCCAAAATTTCCAATCCTAGAAGCCTTGATGATAGATGACCTAAAACTCTGAAAGACCCCTCTTGTTTGCAAGGTGTTAGGAAACCTCAGAGTCAGAACTGTTTTAATTCACATTTCTCTAACTACTCATGATTTGGACCCTATCTTCAAATGCTCATTCAAAGTTTGAAATTCTTTTCTTAAAATGTTTATTCATCTTCTTGGACCTTTTGTCTATTGGAGAATGGCTGTGTTGTATATTTATGTTGTATATTTATGTTCCTTCCCTATATATCTTGAGTCTTAGATTTTTAATGTAGATATTTGGCACCAATAATATTCCCCCCCCCCACACACACACTTTATATTTCTTATTTTAGCTTCAGTTCTTTTATTCATGCAAAAAAAAACACAACTAAATTTTATGCAATCAAAATTGTCTGTTTTGTCTTTTACAACGTCCTCTATCATCTTTTACTTGGTGAGACTTTGCCAGATCTGCTGGGTAAATGTTGGATAACTCCAAGAGTGGAGGAGAGCTTTCATGTAGATTATCAACAGTGAACCTTTGAGGCAAATTATCATTTTAATCAAGTATTCATAGCATTTAATGGAAACCTTACTTTAGGTATTTATACAAATTATTTTTAAACCATGCATTTCAGTAAAAAGTACTGTGACTACTAGGGGCTACAAAAACCCCTGATGGGGAGCTCGATGGAAGGGGTTTTGTTGACCTAAGAAGTCCAGGAATATTGCCTTAACGATCCATTTGGAAGACAAAAAAGCAATCAGGGAAATTGATGACTTTGGCCACCTTCTCTTTCTTTCCCCTGCCTGCCCTCTGGTGGAAGTGTGAATGAGCAAGAAAATGACCCAAAGTAGAGCAAAGTAAATAATATGTAACTTAGATCCCTGTTCACTAACAGCATTCATTCATTCTTTCATTGATTCACCAAGCATTTATTAAGCCTCCACTATGTGCTGGGAATGGGTATAAAGTATGGCTAAGTGTCCTGGCATACCCTGGGGGTTCATTCTTTTCCCATGAGCTTCTTCAACTGGTCCTTGTAAAGTTACGGTCTTGAAGACCCCTCCCCACCCTACTCACCCTGAAATTTCATTGAAATTGCAAATGAAGGCATTTCTTAAGGGAATAGAAAGTGCCCGCAGGATTGTTCTTTCAGGGTGTGCCACCGTTCTAGCTCATTGCTCACCCACCTGTGGTTCAAAGTATCATGCTAGGTGCTGGAGAAGATGCAAGTTTAAATGAGTCATTGTACCTTATAGCACTAACTATCTGCATTTGTCCTCCTTTAAGCAACCCCTAGATAGTTCAAAGTTTCATTGCCGATCTCAGATTTTTTAAAGGATCTCTGGGATGGAGTCTTGGTTCACAGTGGGAGGATATATTAGATGACCTCTTAAAGGTCTTTTTACATCCATTAACTCATCATTTCTATAGCCACAGGAAAGACAGGTCTGTAAACCAGGATGGAGACAGTTCTTCCTACTCCTCTCAGAATACTAATTTCTTTCCCACCAAGAGAGATATCCCAAGGTGTATTTTCTCCATTTCAGTCAAAACTCTGATCCTGAGAATACTCAGTCAACGAGCATTTATTAAGAGCTTTCTATGTTCCAAGTTCTGTGCCAAACATATAAAGCTATATAAGTGGACATAAAGAAAGGCAAAAACAGAGTCAGAGAGCTCATATTCTAATGGGGGAGATGACTGTGTACAAAATAGCTATCTATCTATACACACATGTGTATATATACATACACACATATATTAATTAGTAGGTAGTGCAGTGGATAGAATAACAGGCCTGGAGTAAAAAAACTTATCTCCTTGAGTTCAAATGTGGCCTCAGACACTTACCAGCTGTGTGACCCTGAACAAGTCACTTAGCCCTGTTTGCCTCAGTTTCTTCATCTGTAAAATGATCTGGTGAAGGTAAGTGGCAAACCACTGCAGTATCTCTGCCAAGGAAACCTTTAATGAAGTCATGATGAGTCAGATACAACTAAACAATATATGTGCGTTTATGTATATGTGTGTATGTGTATAGTGTGTGTGTGTGTGTGTGTGTGTGTGTGTGTAATCAGTAAATGGATGGTAACTGCTAGCAGTGATTGTGTATGGGAGCTAGGAAAAATCTCCCACAGAAGGAGCTGAGTTGTGAAGGAAGCCAGCAAGCAGAGCATCTCCTTTCTTGGAAACCTCATTTAGCTATCTTTATTATAAATCTAAATTCCTACTTTTTGGCCACTACCTGCTAGAGGCCAGGGTTGGGGCCTTGAGGCCACAGGTTCCCCACCCTTGGAGCTAGACTCTTGTTGCTCAAGATCTGTTTTCTCCACTTCCTGCCTTCTTACCCTCACTTTTACCTTAATGCTCTTTCTCCTCAGTCATCTCTAGGAATCCCTCAGAAACCCTTTAAGACTAGGCTCAGATGGCACCTTCTACAGGAAGTCTTTCCTCATTCCTCAGCTGCTGATGCCTTCCTCTCTAAGGTTACCTTCCAACTACTCTATTTATATCTGGTTTCTATCTATGTAATTATGTCTTTCCTATTAGAATTGTAAACTCCTTGAGGGAAAGAATTTTTTAACTTTTTTTCTGCATCCCCAGGGCTTAGCATAGTGTTGGACACATAGTAGGGGTGTTTAATAAATACTTGTTGATTGATCCATTGATGGATAATGACATTCTGATCTCTTAATTTGCTCTCACATCCAGAGTTTCACTTCCATGGACTTTCCAAGGTTGGCTTCCCACTCCCTTTCCCTCTTGCCTCTCTCATTCCTTGTCCCTCGGAGATGCTTCACTATAAAAGTGTTCCAAGTAGATGGGGTTAGCTTGGCTGGGATGCAGTAATCCAATGAGGACTGATAAGGAACTAGAAACACTAGACCAGTTTCCTGTTTCTAACGCCAGCAGGATATGACAGGTGCTGAACCAGCACATTCAGCCACTGGAGAGAAGCAAGAACTTTCTGTCACTGCATGAATGACCTCTCTCCTCTACTAACTAAGGGGTCACATGGATCTACTCTGTGTTGGGTCAAAGTCCTTCTGCTCCTTGCTAGGAGAATAGCAACCTTTGTGCAGACACAAGAATGCCCTTTCATTTTCTTTTATTATTTTTTTAAGAAGGGACATTCTGTGGAGAGGCAAAATCCATTAGCCCAGACTGTTTCAATGTCTCTGGCAAATTAATTTAGGCAGTTTTAATACAATTTTATTATGTAACCCTTAAGAGCTGTTCTGGTAAATGCTCTTCCCATAAATACCATTGTGTATGTGAAGCACACCTTCAGGGTGAATAAATTTGAATTATTATACAAACAATAATTTACACATCAATGACACCAGAACATCCAAGGCTGCTTTCACTCCTTTCACAAATGGTTCGTCTTTATTCATCTTGACCTCTCTTCCCCACTTGACAGTAGACTGCTCCCCTCCTTTCTTGCTATCTGCTGCTCCTCCCTTTGTTCCTGGCTCTATTTTTTTCACCAGTCTGACCTCTCCTATTCTACCTCTTTTGCTGACTTTTTGCCCCCCTCTGTTCTTTAATTGAAGGCACTTTCCTCCAAGGTCTTATTATTAGCCATCCTCTTCTTTCTCTACACAAGGCTCTCTCTTGATCTCCACTTTCTTGGTTTGAATGACCTCCTTATACATGGCTGACTCTGGGATCTCTTAGACTTCATTCCCAACCTCTCTTCAGAATTCCAGCATGACATTCCTGCTTCTGAAGTTTACCTGCTGTGTTACTGTAGGCAGTAAGTCAGTTAACCTCAGTTTCCTCATCTGTAACATGAAAGAGTTGAGTTGGATTTGATGGTTCCTGAGATACCTCCCAGATCTGAGCTCTAAGATGTTATGACCGCCCATTATATGTACATCCGAAAGTTCAGCCTCACTGCATCCAAAACTGAACTCATCATCTTCCTCTCAAACTCTGTCCCTGCTTCCAACTCCCCTATAAGTCAATTAGTTAGCCAATAAGCATTTATTAAGCACCTACTATATGCCAGGCTCTGTGCTAGGTGCTGGGGAGCACAAAAACAAGAGTAAAAACAGTTCTTGACCTCAGGGAACTTACATATAGAGGAAACAACATGTATATGTCTAGACATAAACAAAATAAATATAAGGTGATGGGAGGACTGGGAGGAGGAAGGCACCAATAGCATATAGCTATCAATAAAGGCCTCATATATAAAGTGACGCTTGAACTGACCCTTAAAGGAAACTAGATATTCTAAAAGATGGAAGTAGGGAAGGTGTATATGTCAGGTATGAGGAACAGCCATTGCAAAGGCAAGGAGGCAGGAGATGAAGCACTATGTATGAGGAAGTGCTATTTCTGTTGATGGCATTGTACTCCCACTTGCTCAGAAATCACCTTTCATTCCTTCCTCTTCCTAATTCTCTTTTCTAATCAATTGCTACCTATTGATATTGCCTCCATATCTCTTCCCATCTACATCCTTTCAGAGATAGCAGAGTGGCACAGTTAATAGAACACTGGGTCTAAAGTCAGAAAGACCCAAGTTAAACATCCATCCTCAGACCCTTGCTAGCTGTGTGACCTTGGACAAGTCACATAACCTCTGTCTGTTTTAGTTTCTTCTCAGCTGTAAAATAGGGATGATAATAGCAGCACTTACCTTGCAGGGTTATTGTGAGGACCAAATGAGGTAATATTTGTAAAGCTCTTAGCATAGTGCCTGGCACCATAGAAATGCTTGTTCCTCCCCTTTCTGCCATCTTTTCAATACACCTATTTCAAGCCCCCATCACCTTTCTTTTGAACTAAAGTAACCCTGTTTGCCTCAGTTTCCTCATCTGTAAAACGAGCTGGAGAAGTAAATGGCAAGCCACTCCAGTGTCTTTGCTGAGAAAACCCCAAATGGGGTCATGAGGTGTCGGACACAAGGGAAATGACTGGAGAGCAACAACAGAAATAGCCTCTTGATTGATCTTCCTGCCACTTCCTTTGAAGAAAATCACAGAATCATTTCATTTTTGAAGAAAGAGCAAATGGAATATTAGCAATTATTTACTCAGTTTACAGAAGAGGAAACTGAGTGTAACCCCATTCTAGTCCATCCTTTCCACAGTTGATCGCTTTCTTCCTCAAAAACTTTCAATGGTTCCATATTCCAATGAATAAATTTTCCATTCCTTATACTGGCAGTAAAGACTCATGGGATTGTAGCTCCAACCTTCCTTTGAAATCATAGTGCATTTGAATTGTCTTAGGAAGATTCTGAAAACCATTTGGTAGGATAAGGTACTGGATACTGAGGTGCTTACTCAAACTAAACTGCCAAGCATTCAAATACTGCTTCAGAAAGCACAACTCCGATGGGCTGGCCACATTGTTCAAATATAAAATGTACGCTTGCCAAAAAGACATTTTGCGAAGAACTCACGTAAGACAAACGTTCAGAAGAAGTGATACAAGAATACTGTCAAGGTTTCTCTTAAGAACTTTGGAATTGATTGTGTGATATGAGAGACACTGGCACAGGGTCACTCAGTATGGTGTGCCCTCATCAGAGAAGGTGCTGTGTTCTATGAGCAAAGCAGAATTGAAATAGCTCAAAGGAAATGCAGGATGTAAAAATTTAGAGTACCAACCCAAATGTCCACATGGGCTACTTGTATCCGACCTGTGGTAGAGCATTTTGAGTTCCTATTGGTCTGATCAGCCACAGTCAGACACCTTGAAACTTGACTCTATCATAGTGTTGACATTTTGGTCATCTTCCAGAATGAAGGACAACAACCAACCAACCAGTGTACACGCTAGCCTTTCAAATATTCTATGTTTCAGTGAGACTGGGCTACTCCAATCTATTCTCTTCCTTCTCTCTTTCATGCTCTGACAGGACTCCTATCTTCGTCTTCCATTGCAATCAATGCTATTAAAATTTGCCCCCTCCCCACCATTTTTTCAAGACTCAACTCTGTATGATGAAACCTGTATTGTACTTCCCACCTGAAAGGGATGTCTCCCTCCTCAAGTCTCTCGTAATATTTTGTCTGTACCCCATGGCTATTTGCATACTGGCTTTGTTTTCCATGTTAGACTGAAAGTTCCTTGAAGTCAGGATTTCATCATATTTTGTCTTTGTCTCATAGTACCTTGATCATTATATGTTCTGGATAAAAATCTTTGTTGTACTGAATCTAATTAAATTCTTCAGAGAGTTCTGAAAATGGAAAACTGCTGGCAATAGGAAGTGCTCACTTTTTAAATTCAGCTGATAAATCAGGCAGTTTCCTCTCCAAACATAATTTTAAAAATCAGTTACGCCCGGCTGTGGGCTAAATAATTGATTTCCACATTTCATTCTGTAAATTAAATTATAGACTTTTGAGTTATTAGAAGAAATGGCATAGTTAGCCAATAAACCTTTCTTTTAAAATGGCTGTACCCTTATTTATTATATGTATTAACATTTATTTCTGCCTCCAATCCCATCAATCAAATTTCCATTTCCAACACTTTTCTGAAAACAAGTAAGAAATATTTGGTTCCGACAACAATGCTGTGGAAGGAATAAGACAGAATGTTTAGAATTTTGAACCTGGAGTGAACCTAATTATATAATTATATCCAATGAGCACCTTGAAATGATGGTGATTGTGAGATCAAATTTTTTAAAACTAGCATTCCAAAGTCTTATCTTGCAATCTGACTTCATTGCACATTATTCCCCATCATTAGCTTTATATTCCTGACTGTTGCCCAAATTCACAATGCCATTGTTAGCCTCCATTCCTTTCTGTTCAAGCCATTCTCTGTGCCTGGACCATAATCCCTCCTCCCAATCCATCTCTCTGAATTCTGCACTTCCTTTAAGACTCAATTCAGGGGCGGCTAGGTGGCGCAGTGAATAGAGCGCTGGCCCTGGAGTCAGAAGGACCTGAGTTCGGAGCTGGCCTCGGACACTTAATCCACACAAACAAAAACCTAGCCGTGTAACCTTGGGCAAGTTACTTAACCCCAATTGCCCTAAAGGGGAGGCTAGGTGGCGCAGTGAGTAAGAGCACCGGCCTCAGAGTTGGGATGACCCGAGATCAGATCTGGCCTCAGAAAATGAGCACCCACGCATAAATCAAATGACTAGCCGTGTAACCTTGAGCAAGTTACTTAACCCCAATTGCTTTAAAAAAAAAAAAAAGACTCAATTCAGGTTACCTTTGTCCAAAGCACCTTGTCTGGTCTCTCCACTTGTTCGTTTCCTTTCCATCGTCAAAGTATATTTTATTTGTTCATTTGTGTTCATGGAAAAGCCTCTACCAACCTGACTCCCAGAAGAATGTAAGATCCTTGAGGGCAGCGACTATTTCGTGCTCATTTTTAAAAATCAAGTTACTTTAATCAGGTATGTGCTCAGTAAATATTTGTTGAATTGAATTGAATTTGAACTTAATCCTAGACTAAAACTCCTTTGCTAAGGAAAAAAAGTAAGCTCAATATTAAGAAAAACTTTTTAAGTACTAGAACTATTCAAAAGGGGAATGGATGGCTCAAGAGTCAGTGGGTCTGACCTCCCTGAAGGTCTTCAAACAAAGCCAGGATATCTGCTTGGGTAAGTTGTAAAGGATGTTCTTATTCAAGTACAGACTGGACTAGGTAGCCTGTAGTTCATGAAAGTAAACTCATCACCTTCCAGTTCGGAGAGTCTGTGATCCTCTGATAGAACCACAGAGATGCAATGGGTCTTCACTGTCCATCTGGGTGGTGTAGTGAGAAAGGGGTGCTTGAGTTGATCCTTGGAGGGAGTACAGAAACCTGGTTCAATTCTCACCTCAGACACTTACTAGCTCTGAGACATTGGACTGTTCAATGTCTTGGTTTCCTCATTGGTAAAGTAGAGATAGGAACAGAATTTTTTGTGAGTAAGATACTACATATGATTATTATTGCCCAAGGGAACATAGCTAAGGGGTGGCAGAGTCAGAACTCAATGCAATTCTCTTTATTTATGATTCAATGATCTTTCTACTGTGCATAATTAGCTAAGTGAAAGTTGGAATATATATATATATATATGTATATATATTTTCTCTAACTGGCTCAATATTAGGCAATCAATGAGCCTTTATTAAGCACCTGCTGTGTGCCAGGTACTGTGTTAAGCACTGAGGATACCAAGAAAGACAAAAGACAGACCCTGCTCTCAAGAAACTCACAGTCTATGGTGGGGGAGGGCAACAAGCAAACAGTTCTGTACAAATCAGATATAAATGAATTGTGTTTCTCATCCTTCCTTTTTGGAGAGGACCAATGGCATCCCAAAGAGATGTCTTGATTTGCACACGAATTGGATTTAAGTGTGGCAGAGTTGCACAAAGTTGTCAGCCTTATTCTCTCTTCCAGAGTCATCAGAGTCCAGTGGCAGACAAACATCAGGATGACTGGAGATGGCCTGGGATGCAGTGGATGACCTTGGTGTCTTCAATGTCTGACCAAGTTCTGAGCACTCCATAGCACCTGCTGCAGCTCCAGCTGCCTTCATGGCCATTGGAAAAATTTGTTCTCATCCATCCATTCCACCTGGGGAAATCTTCATATGCTTGGGCTAGACACCCCTCTATCCCACCAATGGGTCTGAAGCCTGTTGGTTACTCTCAACCTGGTTTAGACTGTCTGCCAAGAGAGACAAAAGAAGATTGCACTGTATGTGTGAAACCATAACTGTTATGTAGGACTTGCTTTTAAAATATTCATATATAATAAATTCAATATTTGTGCCTGTTTTCTTCTGATTCCCTTCTTTTCACTTCTGTGCTTTAAAAGAATGCTTCAATGACCCTCTTTATTTCTTTATTTTTTGATAGTTCTATTGCTAACTCTCCTCTCCCTACCCCACCTCATGTCTTACCCTACATCCCCTCAAGAAAAAAAGAAAACCACAGAAAGAAAACCTTTGTAGGAAATTAGCATAGTCAGTCAATTGATTCCTTAACATTCTCACATTCACCATGTACATAAATGTATGTCTTTGAGCCTCTTCCCCTCACTCCTCTCTCAGGAATGGGATCCAATGCTTCATCTTCAGCTCCTGTGTTCTTAGAGGTTTAGTGGCTTAGTACAAACTCTCACAGGCTGGACAGGTTTCAGGTATAGACACAGGGATGGCTTATGTGTCTATCTGTCCTCCTAAAGAACATCCCAGCTAAATTTATAAGGGCTTGGACCTAGAAAACTGGCTACCAGGTGATGTTTTTAAATTTTTATTTTTCCTCAGCAACTCATAAAGCTGATTCCTAAGGCCTAAGGGTCTGATTTGTGTTGATACAAGGAGTACCCATGTCAATGAAAACTGTGCATCCTTTGAGGAAGGAAGGCAGTGTGCTTTGTACAATGGACAGTATCAGGGGGAACATTTGAACCCCTGTCCTCTGACCTTTTAATTGGTGTTCTTTCTGCTATATCACACTGCCTTCTAGTACTAAGTGACTTGAGATTTAGTGGCAGAACCAGAAATCTTAACCCAAAGCCAGAATTCTGAGGGTCTAATGGAACCAGTAATAATTAAGCAAGTTTCAACCCTATCTCTATAACAGGTACATAATGAACATGAATGAGACAGAAAGTAGATGAACAGAAAAATGATTTATGACCACCGAAACCTAGCTCAACCAATTATAATTCATATTTCTATAGTGCTTTCAGGTTTACAAAGTCCTCTCCAACTAACACCCCTGCAGTGTTATCATTCCTAGTTTACAGATGTGAAAACTAAGGCTCATGGGTAAATTAATTTATACAAAGTCCCATGGTTAGTAAGATGTGACTCTTTGACTAGAATCTAGATTTTATGAATTTTATGAACACTGGTCCATTCCTCTACCCCCATATCACCTCTCAATCAATTAAATAAAATATATTGAGCATCTGATAGATTTATTAAAGATTATATCAGTCACTCAAATAAAAATATTATAATGTTAGGCAAGTTCTAAAAGAGTTGAATTAGCATCATCATGTAGTGGCTAGAGAACTGCCCTCCAAACTGGGAAGACCTGAGTTCAAGTCCCACCTCTTACATACATTAGCTGTATGACTTTGGTCAAGTCACTTAATCATTCAATGCTCTAGGTAACTTTTTATGACTACAGGTTATAAAGAAGGTACCGGCCAGCATTGATGAAGGTCATTTCCTCTTCTAGGAGTTCCTTCAATCACTGAAATCACAGGTCCAATCCCTATTCATACACCCTAAAGGGTCAAAAAACAACTGGCTAAGTAAGGCTCAGCAAGGAGTATAGTAAGTTAGTTATTCAAATAGCACCCAGATTTAGAATAAAAGAAATGTAGGATAGCAGACTCAGAAGGGACCTAGTACAATGAAAAGTTCATTGTTCAATTGTTGTTCAGTCATATCCAACTCTTCATGATTCCATTTGGGGGTTTCCTTTTTTTAGAAAATAATATTTTTCCAATTACATGTAAAAGGCCTTTTCAACATTTGTTTGTTTGTTTTTTTAATTTAGGATTCCAAATGTTTCCTTTTCTTTTTCTCCTCTCCTGGTAAGCAATTTGATATAGGTCATACATGTGCAATCATGTAAAACTTATTTCCCTACTAGTCATATTGCAAACAAAAATAGACCTTCTTCCCCCTCGACCCCTCAAGAAAATACCACCACAAAAAAATAAAGAAGATTAAGAAATAGTCTGCTTTGATTTGCATTCAGATTCCATTAGGATGGAATGGATTCCATTCCATTCTTTTTCTGGAGGTAGATGCATTTTTCATCATGAGTCCTTTGGAATTGTCTTGAATCATTGTATCACTGAGAATAGTTGTCATTCATAGTTGATCATCCTACTATATTGCTATTATTGTATATAATATTCTGGTTCTGCTCACTTCACTCTGCATCCATTCACATGAATCTAGGTTTTTTCTGAAATCATCTTGTGCATCATTTCTTATAGCACAACAGTATTCCATTACAACCATATGCCACAATTTGTTATGCCCCAATCAGGGGTGGGGAACTTGTGACCTCGAGGATATATGTGGCATTCTAGGCCTTGGGTGTGGCCTTTTGACTGAGTCCAAGTTTTACAGAACAAATGCTTTTATTAAGGGGATTTGTTCTGTGAAGCTTGGATTCAGTTAAACAGACACACCTGAGAACTAGAGGGCCACATGTGGCTTCAAGGCTGCAGGTTCCCCACCCCTGCCCAAGTGATATAAATTCCCTCAATTTCCAATTCTTTGCTACCACAAAAAAGAGCTGCTATAAATATTTTTGTACAAATAGATCCTTTCCCCTTTCATTTGGAATTTTCTTGATAAAGATACTGGACCAGTTTGCTATTTCCTCCTTTAGCTCATTTTACAGATGAGGAAATTAAATCAAACAGGGTTAATTGACTTGCCCAGGGTCACACAGCCAGCAGGTTTCTGAGGCCAGATTTTTTTTTAAACTCCAGATGATGAGTCTTCCTGACTTCAGGCCCAACATTCTATCCATCTAGCTGTCCCACAATGAAGAGTAGTAAATTTGAAATCAGAGGACCTGAGTTCAAATCCCAGCTTTGCCACTTTTTCCCTGGGAAAGTCATTTCACTTCTGTTGGCCTCAGTTTCTTCACCTGGGAAGTCAAAGAATTGGAATTGATGAAATCAAGGGTCCCTTCCATCTCTCAGTATGAACTGTTATCATATATTTAGCCTGGAGAAGGAAAGTCTGCCAGGATCAAGGTGGTGAATGGTAGCTCTCTTCAAGTATTTAGAAGGCTACTATGTTGAAGATGAGATAGACTTAATCCTCTCGGCCCCGGGGAGGGGGTGGGGCGGGGAGGGCAGTACTAGGAGCAATAGGTAGGAGCTATAAAGAGAAAATTTAGACTTAATGTCAGGTAAAATTATCCCTAACAACTAGAGCAGGTGGGATGGGCTGCCTTAGGAGGTGACATGTTTCCTCCTCAGTGGAGAAATTCAAGCAAAGCCTGAATAGCCCCTGACCCCTACTTAGGTATGATTTAGAGAGAATTCTTCAATCTTTCCAGAGCAAATGATTACTGAGGTCTATTGTAACTCTGAAATTCTGGGAAATATTTCAATGTCATCTTGGCAGAAGGTTTCCAGTGGAGTGCCCCCTAGGGATCTGGGCTTGGCCCTGAGCTATTTAATATTTTATCAATGACTTGAATAAAGGCATATATGATACATTTATCAAATTTGCAGAAAATGTGAAGCCAGGGAAGAATAGCTAACATAACTGGATAAAAGTAAGAAGTCAATATGAGCTTGACAAATTATAAAGTTGCGTCATATTTAATTAGATTTTTGTCAATAGGAATAAATGAAAACCGTATGCTTGGGCTCAAAAAAACAAGTAAAAAGGTTCAAGATGGGAGAGGTGTGGCTAGACATTTGTTCTATTGGAAAAGACCAGGGGGGTTTTAGTGGACTACAAAGCTTAATATGAACCAACAGTATGGCAGGTCAGCCAGGAATGCTTCCATTAGCTTGGGCTGCATTAGGAAAAACAAAATGTCCAAGGGTAGGAAGATGACAGCCTTCTTCTGCTCTGCCATGGTCAGACCACAACCAAAGTCATTTTTTCAATTTTAGCTCCACCACATGAGATAAGACACAGACAATTCAGACAGCACTCAGAGGAAGGTAATCGCCAGATAAAGATGGGTTCAATGAACTGGTGATGTTTAGCTTGGAGAAGAGAAGACTCAGAGGTGGCACATAATAGTTGTCTTCAAGGTTTTGGTATCTTACCATGTAAAGCAGCCATTCCAAAACTTTTTGGTCTCAGGATTGCTTTATACTCTTAAAAATTACTGAGGACCACTCCTTGTCCAAAACTCTTCATTCATTTGGGTCATAAGGATCAGTGTTCACCAAATTCAAAATTAAAATGTCTTTGTAGTATTATGAAATTTGTTTTGACCTAATGAACCCACTGAAAAGGTCTCAAGGACCGCTATGGGTCCTTGGACAGTACATTGAAAACCACTGATAGAAAAGAAAGATTAGATTTATTCTGCTTGACCTAAGCCAAAATGGGTGACAATTTGAGAGAGATAAATTTGAGCTCAATGTAAAGAAACACTTCCTAACAATTAGAGCTGGTCTGAAGTGCAATGACTTGCCCAGGCACTCCTTGAACATAGAGTGCTATATGCCACCTCTAGAGTTCTCAGAACCTTTGATATCACGAATAAAAGCCCTAACCTCTCTTCCTACTTCCAGTTTCCCGTCTCCAACAATCATTCAGATATCTCAAACTGGATGTCCCATTGATATCATAAAGTCAACGTGTCCAAAACTGAACTCATTATCTTTCCCTCAAAACCATCTCCTCTTTCCACCTTCTTCATTACTGTTGAGGGTACAGCCATCCTCCCAGTACCTAGGTGCTCTGTCTAGGTGTCATCTTCAACTCCTGATTTTCTCTCCCCACCCCCATATCCACTCTAGCACCAACGCCCATTGAGTTTACCTGCTTAACATCTTTTGTATGCTTCCTTTCTCTCCTCTGCCACTGCCATGGGGTCGGGCCTCATCCCTTTACACCTGGATCATTAGACCACATGATGTCAAAGTTATCTTCCAGCTCTCTGTGTTCCTACACATCTACTTCATTTAATATAGCTCAACTGCCTGACCAATAAGTCTACTGAGGAGGGCAGGGGCTATCTTTTTTTTTTTTTAAACAAATGCTTTATTAACTTCTGTTTTACATCATTCATTTCCACCAGATTTTGAGTTACAATCATTTTCCCCCCATTATTCCCCTACCCAACCTCCCAGAATAGTAGTCCCACAAGATATCGCTTCCTCCAATCTGCTCTCTCCCATACCCCATCGACTTTTCCATTAGAGGAAGGTGAATCTTTGTGTCCCAATGCCTGCACATCTTATCTCCCTATTACAGGCGAAAGAGTATTACTAATAATATTTATATATATTTGAAACATTTAATGTTACGACCTCAAATTTCAGATCCATTTCCTTCCTCCCTTGTCACCCATTCCTTCTTGGGAGATAAGCAATTCAGTATATGCTGTACATGTCTAGCTATGCAAAACATTATCATAGTAGATATATTGTACAAGGCTGCTTATAATTCCCTCCCACTCATCCCACCCCCACCTGGTCCATTCCCTACTTGATCCTGTCCCTCTTCTATAGTGGGTACTTCTAACCTCCCCTCCCCCCCAAGGATGCCCTCCCATCCATCATCCCTCCTCTCATCCCCCTTCCCCCTATTCTGCTGCAGGTTGAGATATTCCATTTAGTATGTATGTCATTCTCTCCCTGAACCAAATTCAATGAGAATGTGGTTTTGTCTTTTTGCCTTCCTATTCTTCCCCTCCCTTGCAACCACTTCCCCTTGCTTCTTCTACATGAGATAGTTTACCCTACCCTGTCTCTCCCCATCTCCTCTTGCCACTTTCCTCTCTCACCTCATAATTTCATCCCTTGAGTATTCTCCTTCCCAACAAATTCAACCTATGCCCTCTATCCATATATAACTGTAACCATATACACACACATTCACATATGTATTCATATGACCACACCCCCTTCTTCCATTATTTTCATAGTGAGAAAAATATCATCAGTCACAGTTATTGCTTTTCCATATAGGAATGTAAATAGTTCAATTTTGATAAGTTCCTTTTGATTTCTTTTCTCTGATTACCTTCTCAGGCATCTCTTCCTTCATGTGTCTGGATGTCAAATTTTCTATTCAACTCTGGTTTTTTCCTCAAGAATGCTTGAAAGTCCTCTATTCCACTGAATGACCATATTTTCCCCTGAAACAAAATACTCAGTTTTGCTGGGTAGGTGACCCTTGGGTTCATTCTAAGTTCTTTTGCCCTCTGGAATATCATATTCCATACCCTTCGATCCCTCAGTGTAGAAGCTGCCAGGTCCTGGGCTATTCTGATTGTGTTTCCACAATATTGAAATTGTTTCTCCCTGGCTGCTTGTAGTATTTTCTCCTTGATCTGGGGATTCTGGAACCTGGCTATAATATTCCTGGGAGTTTTCTTTTTGGGATCTTTTTCGGGAGGTGATCGGTGGATTCTTTCAACCTCTATTTTGCCCTCTGGATCTAAAACATCAGGGCAGTTTTCCTTGAGAATTTCTTGAAGGGTGATTTCTAGGTTCTTTCCTTGATCATGGCTTTCAGGTAGTCCAATAATTTTTAAATTGTCTCTCCTGGATCTATTCTCCAGGTCAGTGGTTTTTCCCATGAGATATTTCACATTGCCTTCTAATCTTTCATTTGTTTGGATCTGCTTAACAGCATCTTGATTTCTCGTAAAGTCACTAGCTTCCATTTGCTCCAGTCTAACTCTGAAGGAATGAATCTCCTCAGTGAACTTCTGAGATTCTTTTTCCATCTGGCAAATTCGACTTTTTAAGGCATTCTTCTCCTCATTGCCCTTTTGAGCCTCCTTTGCCATTTGAGTAAGTCTATTTTTTAAGGTGTTGTTTTCCTCCATCAGGCTGTTGACCCTCATTTCATACTTTTCCTGCATCCTTCTCATTTCTCCAATTTTTCCTCCACTTCTCTTATTTGATTTTTAAAGTCCTTCTTAAGGTCCTCTATGGCCTGCAACCTGTTCATGTTTTCCCCTGGGGCTTTTGGAGCAGGACTTCTGACCTCACAGTCCTTTTCCTGCTCTATGCCCCCAAAATAGGAGTCTAGGGTTGCATTTTTCTGTTTCCTTTGCCTTGGCATGTTGCCCCTTAATTGCGTGACTTTTGGGCTTGTTGCCACACTATGGCTTTAAGGCCAGATAGAGGAATTTTCGTCCCGAACGTGTGGGGGGCAACTTCCGTTTCTGGCAAGCTGTAAGCCCACCCACAACTTCCACCCTAGATCACAATCCAGATCCAGGGAGGTTAAAGCAAGAGCGATTACCCCCCAAGACTGATGGCTGGATCTCCCCACGATTTGTAGGCTGGGAGCCGGAAATGCCTATGAAAACTACAAAATGGCGTGTCTCCTCAGCGGCTTCTAGCCCCAGGGGAGGGAGCTGACGCATTCCCCAAATACAGGTCCCAAAGTCCATAGGACACTAACCTCTTACTTTGTCCTAGGCATGTCTATGTTGATAATTCTGGAATCGCCACAGCTCCTGGTGTTCTGGGGTTCCTCCAGCCGGCTGCTGGCCCTGCCGCCCTGGGGCTAAAACCTCACCTCACACGGACCTGGGCTCGGCTCGGCTCGGCTCCTGCGTTCTGCGCTCTGCCGGCTCCCAGACCGCTGCGCTGGTCCTTCCTGCAGGGCTGCTGGGCTGTCCTCAGCGGGAGGTTAGCTTCTCTGTGTCGTTCTGTGGGTGCTGGGGCTCCAGAAGTTGTTCACAGTCCTTTTTTACATAGTTTGTGGGGAATCTGGGGGCAGAGAGGCTTGGACGAGCTGTTTCTACTCCGCCATCTTGGCTCCGCCCCCCAGGGGCTATCTTTTGCTCTTCTTTGTTTCGCCAGCATTTAGTACTGTGCCTGGTACAAAATAGGCACTTAATAAATGCTTCTTAACTGACTAACTCTGAGGAATTCATGGTGTAATAGATTTTACCTATGCTCCATTTGGAGATAGGAAGGACCCAGGTTCAAATCCCACTTAGAACTCTTACTAGCTCTGTGACAGTGGGCAGGTTAATTGACCTCTCTCCACTTTAGCATCCTCGTCTTTAGAATGGAGAAAATAATAACTGTAGCCCCTACTTCACAGAAATGAGAGAGGATTGCTGTGCTTGGAGTCTGGAAGACCACAGAAATCATCTTGGTGAGAAAGTCATTAATAACATCAATGTGGGAAAGCTTTCAAAACTTCCTTGAACCTTACCATGCATCAGAGAATTCATACTGGAAAGAAGCCCTATAAATGTAATGAATATAGGAAGGTTTTGAAAACCTCCTTGTGCCTTACCGTATATCAGAGAAGTGAGATTGGAGTGAAGTCTTATGAATTTAATTAATTGATAATGCCTTTACTTAGACTGTAGACCTGGTGACATATCAGAAAATTCATCTGGTAAGTGAAGCCATATAAATGTCCCGAGGTATTTACTGGCTGTGTGACCCTGGGCAAGTCAGTCTCCTCATGTTAAAATGAGAATGGTAATGGCACCCTCATAGGGTTGTCCTGAGGATCCAATGAGATGGTGTAGAAAAAGCAATTTCCCTACCTTGAAGTGCCCTACAAATGTCACTTAATATTATATTGTGAGACTCAAATAAAAAAAAAAACATATGTGTAAAGTACTCTCTAAGCCTTAGGGCACTGTAAAAATGCCAGCTATTATTATTCATAAAGGGTGCCCGCAGATGCTGAGGCTTCTGATGATACTTTTCTATTTCTGACCTTTTTAGGCTAAAGTTATTTCCAGCTGGGGCTTGGCTTGTTGTTTCAGGGCCCTGAGTAAAGAAGCATAACTAGTCAAGCAAAACTGTTTCCTATGGTTGCAGAATCTTAGCATTGGAAGGGGCCCTAGAAGTCAGCTGGTATAATCTTTTCCTCAGTATACCCTCTACAATGTCCCCAACAACTTGCCAGCCAGTCTTTGCTTGAAGACTTTTAGGGAGGGAGAACCCAGTGCTTCCTGAGGAAATCAAAATCCAATTTGAGATAGTTATAATTGTTAGGAAAAATTTTCCTGATATCAAACCTCAATTAGGCTTAGGCTCTTTACAACTTCTGTTCATTGCCGCTAGTTCTGCTTTTTGGGACCAAACAAAACAAATCTAACTGCTCTTCTCAAAGAAATAACTAACTAATTATTTCTTGGCCCTGAGTATTTTAAATGGAATTAATTATTTCCTATCCAGGGCCAACCTAGCTTGAAGATCAGCCACACCCAAAGGTAATTAGACCATTTCTCTTTTAAGGGATCGACAAGATCTTTTTTGTATAGGCTGTCAATAAACCTTTGCACCTTCTGGTTGCTAACTTTCCTTACAGACTCCTTTGAAATCCTTCCAGCCTCTTCTGAACCAGTTCTAGTTGTTTAGGCAAGCATCTTACCAGTTCATTCAGTCATGGAGATGTTTTACAGATAGGACCCAAGATGTTCAGCCTTTTCCAACTGATTTATTATACCCTAGTAATTACTAAGTATAACTGATCAATTACTAAGTATAACTTGGTGTGAAATATCAATCACTTACTATAGGTTTTGTTGTTGTTTGTCTTTCCTTCTCAAAGAGGACAGTGATATCAGGGAGGTGATGCCATGACATGCAAATGAACTGGATTTAAGGGAGGGAGGACTGGGTAAAATGTATTGGGGAAGGAAAATATAGGCCTTTTCATCTTAGCATTATTCAGCATCAGAATGAATGTACTAACTACTCTTTGAATGTCTGCAATGTGTAAAGCACTGTAAGAGGGAGAAAGGGAATAAATATTTTTATGTAGCACCTACTATGTGCCAGGCACTATGTTAATAAGTGTTATTATTATTATTATTGTTATCTCATTTGGTCCTCACAGTAATCCTGTGAGGCAGGTGCTGTTTTTATCCTCACTTTATAGTTGAGGAAACTGAGGCAAACAAGTTTAGTGACTTGCCTAGGGTCACACAGCTAGTTAAGTGGGACACTAAATTTGAACTCAGGTCTTCTTGACTTCAGAGCCAACACTCTACCCATTGTCTTACTTAGTTGCCTAAGGTTCTATGCCAGGGACTATTATAACACCTAAGTGCTCTCAAGAGCCTGAATACTTTGATCATTTACAGATCTTCTCTTTCATCAGTGTGGATGGATGTATTGCAATACCCTTTCATGTAATCTCATCCAGGTCTTTACATAAAACCCATGAGAATCTACCTAATATATCTGTAGAGCTCTCTCTGATGCCTTTATATGTTGTGGTCACTTGTGTTGTCCATTTGTTGGGATCTTATTCTTGCCAGAAGACTGATCCATGTCCTTCTCTGGCTCTCCATGTCCTGGACCCTAAGTGACACATTTTAAGAAGGTCATTGATAAGGTGGGAAGTTTCTAGAAGAGGGTGAACAGCCTTGGGATCATGCCACATGAGGACGGGTTGGAGAAACTGGAGATATGAAGAGTTGTGGAGGCATCATAATAGATGTCTTCAAGGTTTTGCAGGACTGCCACATGAAAGAGGGATAAAAAAAAGACTTGCTCTGCTCAGGTCAACACCAGAGGGCAAAACTAGGAATAAGGTGTGGCAAGGTAAGGTGAAAGTTGAAGAAAGGCAAATTCGGACTGGAAGGAAGGAACATCCTACCAATAGAGTAAACCAAAGATCGAATAGGCTGAGAGGCAGTCAGGTTTCCCTTTTCACTGGAAATCTCCAAGCAAGGGCTGAGCAACCACTTGTGGTGTTCTGTAGAGTGGATTCTCATTCAAGTACAGATTGAACTAGATGAACTGTCTGAAATCATTTCTAAGTCTAAGGACCTATAATTAACTTTATTTTTAAATGCTTATTGATGCCTTTTTATATCACAAATTGGTATTTTAGTTTGCATTCATAGAGCACTACTAGGGGAAGTTGGCAGTAGCAAGCAGTTGGGGATTAGTGAATGCACTGAGCTATTTCCTAAATGTGATCTAACTCCATCCCTTCCTCCTATTTAATTCAAGACCATAGTCATCATCCCTCCATAACAAACATTTTCATGGGCTTTTCCAATGGGCCAGCCATCTAGCATGTCATAGGATGACTGATGATATATTTTTCATTTTCATCTGCTTTGTTTTCCATTGTGCATGGTTAGTCCTATCTCTATTGAATTACTGACCATTTCACTAAAGAGACTTTGTAGTATTCCATGGTTTGAAGTAATTATTACAACATTATTTGCAAATAGGAGAATTTTTGAGAAACAGCATGGTTTAGTCACACAGAGGTTCCCAAACTTATTTGGCCTACTGCCCCCTTTTTAAAAAATTACTCAGTGTCCCCCTGGAAATCTGCTTTCTTTAACACATTAACATGTAAAAAATGGTATTACCCAAGGCTACTACTGCCCCCCTGGATCATTTCTGCACCCCCAGGGGTGTTACCACTCACTTTGGGAACCTGTGGTTTAGTGGAAGTAATGGTAGATTTGGAATCAGAAGAACCAATTTCAAATTCTTTCTCTGCCATAAGCTCCTTATTAACTGTGTGACCTTGATTAATTCACTTTACCTCTCAGAGCCAAAATTTCCTCATCTCTAAAATAATGAAAGTCTAGAATACTTCTAAGGCTATTTTAATCTCTTGATCTATGATCTATGAGAAGTTTCCTATCAATTGGAGCTGCTTTTGTTTGAACTTCGTATGGGCACTTTCCAGGACACTGGCAAACATCTTATGTAAACATAATTCTCCTTGTCTCCAGTTGATGTCAATAGTCAATGACTCATGGAACAAAGTCATCTGTGTGGCCACAGCTGTCACTGAATCTTGTACGATTCTGATGAAGCATGGTAGATACTTTGTTTGGGGAAGACTTCAAAGCTATATTATGTTCTACTGACTCAATGCTTTTTTTTCTTTTTTAGCATTTATTGGAAAAATTCTAGGCAATTTTAAAAATTATTTTTGGAAAGCTTTTAATTTTGTACATTTTTGGTGTGGCTTCTAAAATTGTGCCAGGTTCTCCCATACCATCAGGCCATTTAGCTGTCTGTACAACAGCATCTTATTTCTAAAAGCCTACAGCAGACATGACAGTCTTCAATCTAGTGGATTTGGGGGCTTATCTCCAGCAAACCACATTTCGTATTCTTTGTGGTAGGAGCAGTGACAGATCTTTCAAAATTGCCTAGTGGGAATGAGCTTTCAGCTGCAAACCACAGATCAACGCTGTCTTGCCAAAGTAATCCAAAGACAACAGCAATGTAGTCATTATCATTGGTGGCTTTTGTTGTGTGAAAATTCATATGTCTTTCTCCCAGACTTGCTTTTCAAATGGTGTCAAATTACACAAAACAAATCATTAGCAGTTTCTCTCCTGGACAGAATTCATTTCCCTAGCTAAACTAGCTTTCTGTATCAGTATGGAGTTGATATATATTGTGTTGATAAAACAGATATTGGACATGGGTCCATAATCTTCTATTTTTTAATTCTAGATGGCATACAAAAATAATTGCTGGCGTTTATATAACTTTATGTCAACGAAACATAAAAGCCCCCAGAAATTTTGATGGATCCCACAGGGCAGAATTAAAGTGAACATGGACAAGTCAAACAAAATAGGAGGTAGGGATGGGTTGAAAACAATTAATCTATAAGCATTCAATAAGCACTTAGTGTTTTCTAGGAACTGTGCTAAGTGCTGTGGATTCAAAGGCAAAATTCAGAGATCTTACCCTCAAAGAGCTTACATCCTAATAGGAGAGACAAAGTGTATATATATAGTTAGATACGGTACATATCAATCACATCTAATTGCTTCAATTGAGGGAGCACCCACATTTGTGTGATCACAGATCCAAAGTATGTAAGTAAGTACTTACAACAAGAATGAATGTATTTCATGTCCTTTGCGTTTTAAAGCTGTTAAACACTAGGTATAAGTAAATAGTATCTTTGCTGTTCTTTGGCTACAGTTACTTACAAGAACTATATTCCAGTGGCTGATAAGTAAACCGAGTCACTCAGTGAAAAGTAAATTGATGAGAAAATTACTCACCAGCCATTCAGTCGTGAGTAAATTGAGGCTCAAAGAGATCTCAGTTTTATAAAACTCACCAAAATGTATAAAAAATAAAAGGTTTAGAAAAGATAGTAAAAAGTCTCGATTTATCTTAACAAATTTGAAAAAAAAATTACTTTGACTCAGTACAGCAAAGTAGAGCCTTGAAAGTTCTTCCCCAAACATTGGGCCTATGATCCACATTTAACTTCTGTAAATTCCTCTCGTCTCTTCTTTCTCCCATCCACTGTATTTCTTCTCTCTCCTTTTCTGATCATGATGACCCCTTTCTGGAAGGGGCTAGGCAGAGTGAATGAAATAACCTTCAAGTCAGTCAATTTCCCAATTCTTTTCAGTTCTGATAAAAGACTTGAGGGAAGAAAAGATTGGAACTGTTGCTCAAATTTGGAGGATTATTATGGATTTCAGTGATCAATATAATTTCTATTTGGGTCCATCTGTCTGTCAGCTTTTATCAAGGATCTACCATGTGCAAAAACATGGACAGAGGACTGTACTGTCAGAAGATCAATACAATAAGTTCAGCCAAGGGAAGATTTCTACAGTCATCTCAGAAAATTACACAGCACAGAGGAGTGGAAAGAGCATTCATTATCACCTTTGGAATCAAAGCGCCTGGTTCCATCTCATCCCAGTTTTCTCTCTTTGGATGATAATTCACTGAATCTCCTTAAGCATCAGGACACACATTTGTAAAATGTGATGATTGACTTCTAAATCTCTGATCATAATACTTTACTTTTTTGCACTGGAAATAAACAATGAGTTATGCTGAGGGTCAGAGAGACATGGTGAAAAGACACAGACTTGGAGTCAGAAGATCTGGGTTCAGATTATAGCTCTCCCACCTCCTAGCTATGTAACCTTGGGTAAAAGGGCCTCAGTTTCTTCATCTGTAAAATGAAAGAGTCAGATGAGGTGATGTCTAAGTGCCTTCTAGAACTAAAGCCCCCAGAATCCCGCAATGATGCTGTTTGAATCAGCAGCGCTCTGGGCTCATGGGCGCAAACCTAGAAGGTCTCCAGCTCCTAAGGAGAGAATTTAACCTTTGTACTAGTACTTCTTTCTGCCAGCTATGTCAGCAGGAAAGCTGTCAAGGTTGATTTCAAATGAATCATCCTTTGGCAGCAGCTTTCCCCAAAACTGCTTATCTGTCACTTCGTGGAAATTGCTACTTGTCTTGAGTGGTATGCAGCACTAACTCAGACAGTACATAGTTCATTATGCTCTAGGAGATGAAAAAATATTTTATTTCTCCTGAACCTACTATGGATAGATTAACTCAGCAATTTCATAGTTGAACCATGAAACTGTAACCTTTTGGTCCCACAGTCAACCTCCAGTTCTCTTCCAAAAGAGATAAGAAAGTGCTAGACCTTTTCAAATGCAAAGAATTGGTTTCTTTGCCTGCTACAGTAACATGCCTTCCACAGAAAAGGTGAATCTTACTCCTTCTCATTTTTAAGGTTTCTGGAAAGAATTTCTGTGACATGACTTCTTTCTCCTTAGAATTACCTAAAATCTCCAAGGTCCATTTTGGCCTCCAAACCCCAACTCTGGGTTACCCCCAACCCTCTGCCTTCTTCATTCGCTCCCATGCTCCTCAGTACTACTGGAGGAAGTCACAAACTGTGCCAGCTAGACCTACTACAAATTTATGCTATCTCATCACAATTGGGCCCTCACTGCTGTACAGCAGTCCTTTTATCCTGCCCTGATTGATTCCATCACAGTCCCCACAGTATTCAGTCCAAATCTTTTCTCTCCTCAAGATACTTATACCACTTCATCCAGCTCCCTCTCAGCAGAAGACTGGGCATCATGCTTGACTGAGAAAATAGAAGTCATTCTTTCTAACTTCCCTTTTCTCCCTAATTTTATACCTCAAATTCTTGCCTTAACACTCTCTATTCTATCCTCCTTTGCTTCAGCCTCAGAGGAAGAGGGGACCCTTCTCTATCTTTGCCAAAACCAACTCATTTTGAAAAAAATCCTCTCCCATGTTTTCCAGAAGCATGACTCTTTTATCAACTCACTCTTTTACAAATAATATCCAAATTCAAGACATTCAGGAGCTCATTGATGGGATTCAGTTTATAACCCATCCATGTCTGGGCCTCCTATGGAACTTTTGTCCACACCCTCTCATAGGTTCACCACAGGGGAACTTATCCAATGTGTTAAGAAGCCTTTCTCATATTCTCCTGATACCACAAGGTGTCTACCTTTGGCTGTCCACCTGTTATCCTTCATATTTGCCATGTGACTGGTTAGTCTTTTTAACTCACCCATTTCTCTGACAACATCCTTTGCATAATTCTTCAAATGTCACTTTCTGTTATATCAACAGTCAAAAATATTTGTTAAGTGACTATATTATGCCATGCACTGTGCATCTAAGGGGATAAAAGGAAAGGCAGAGGACAGTGCTTTCAATGTCTTGGGAAAAGACAACAGAAAAAACTAAGGTGTTGGGAGTGAGAGAACCTAACTTGGGAGGCATGATGAATCCAGAGGAGGGCAGCCAGTGGGAAATGATGAGATGGCTGCTCTAGGTGTCCTTAAATAAAGGATCTGGGAGGAATTTTTTGATGTCTAGCTTCCACCTTCTTCAGTAAGAGGGAAGAAAGAGAGGTCCTGGGGATGTGTGATTCAGAGTTGATGTGATCTTGCAGGATAATGAATTTCTGGAGACCATGAGGAAATCTAGGGGTGCAACAGAGTAGAAAATGATGCTATTTGCCTGCCTACCCTAACCATGTCTCTTAGTATTGTTTTTTCTATATTTTTAATTCATTAGAAACTGTTGTATTCCATGTTTTATACCAAGACTAAGAGAAGATATCTCTTAACTATTCAAAAGAGTTTGGCTTAACCATACATACAGGAAAAACTAAGTACATAAAAATATTGCCTAGATTATGAGAAGTGGTTACTTGAACATACAGTGCATGAAGGATAGTAATGTATAATAAAGCTGAAAAGGTTGAACCATATTGTAAAGGATTTTAATGCCAGAGGACTTTTTATTTGATCCTGGGGGTAATAGAGTCAGTGGAATTTATTGACTAAAGGAGTGACATCGTAAGAATATCTTTTTTGCAGCTGTAGAAATAGCAAAGTTCCTTTAATGAATGACTCCCCCAAAGTTTTCTAAATCTTCAATCTTTTAATGCACTGACTTCTTCCCTGCATCTTAGAAATATATCCAGATCTCTTTGATCTTAAAAAAAAAATATCCAACTCTCAATTGACCTTGGAATACCTCCTCAAACTATTACTCAAAATCTCTTTTGCTTTGCACAAACTCCTAGAAAAAAACTGTCTATACTTATCTCCATTTTCTCATCACCAGCTTGCAAGATCACACAGTCTAAGAGTCAGAAAACACTTTGTTGACCTTGAAGTTCAATCTCTGCTTGAAAAGAAATTCATGCTCTAACAGCCTGGCACATAGAAAGCACTTGATAAATGATGACTGACCTTAACCCTTTGCTTGAAGTCAAGGACAGGAATCTATTGCATCTTAAGGAAGCATTTTCTCCCTTTTTGGACAACTCTAATTGTTAAGAAGTTTTTTTCCCTCTGACATCAAGCTTAAATCTGCCTGTTTACATCTTCTTTCCTCATTTTATTCCTCCCTTTGACGCTATTTAGAGTCAGAAGGCAACCATGATATGTCAAGGAGCAAAGGACAAAATACTAGTAGCCAGAGTAAAGGATGGTATTACCTAAAAGCCCTTTCCAGGTGTTTGTGCCTGGGAAGATTTCAGTGAGATCAGATGGAATAAGGGGAAAATAGGTAGGGGCCTCAAACAGATTAAAAGGAGCAGACAAGTGAAAACCAGGTATAACCTAAGTCAATGAAAATGAGATATATATAGAGAGAGAAGACCAAACCAAATAGGAAATAGATGAAGAGGGAAAACAAGGACTGAGAAACCAGGGAGAGATATGAGAGAGAGAGAGAGAGAGAGAGAGAGAGAGAGAGAGAGAGAGAAATGAAGATGATGGAGACTATGAAGATAGGTAGGAGAGGGGTGGGAGGAGAGAACACATTTATTAAGGGCTTACTATGTGCCAAGCACTGTGTTAAATGCTGGGGATACAAATATAAGCAAACAAGACAATAATCTTACACTCTAATGGGGGAAGACAATGGACAAGATGGCATTAGAAGTACATGAAATGTACACATGAAATGACATCATTGGAGAGACAAGGTAGTTGGTAGGAAAGTATACAGATCTGCAGCCTCATTTAGATAGAGTGCTTTGCTAGCTATGGAAGCCATAGCCTATCCAGTATATTAAAGAGTTGAGTATTTATGAACCCAGAGTTCTGATAAGCACTGAAATACAGCTCACTTACTCCTCTCATCTTCATTTTCCTCATCTGTAGAATTAGAATATTGAACTAAATTATATCTAAAGTCTCTTCCAGCTCTAAACCCTATGGATCTAAGATGTCAAGATCATATGCCCCAAATATCTCATTCCAAGAGTTGACCAATGTATATCTATATCATTCAGTAATTTTATTTGGGTTTGAAGGATTTCAAAAAGCAAATATTATCTTGGAGGGCAACACATTGTCATTACCACCTATTAGCATGTTTTAGTTTATTAATTAATTTATCAATCTATCAGGAACTTGAGGGAACAGCATTTATGAGGTCTGGTAAAGTTCTTCTGGACTGGACACAACAATAGACTAGGAACATCTAAGATTAATTTCACCTATTTCACATTTTTTTCTACTTCTAATGGAATCACTGTTAGTCTAAGATGATTACATTGTTTTCTGTTTGAGCCTTTCCTTATGGAGTAATCAAGCTTTTTTACATATAATGCCTTAATCTATTTTGCACCAAGAGATGCCTTTCTTTGGATGATGATAATTTGTGAAGAGCTACTGAGGCATAGAGAGGTCTATATCATTGGAGGAAATACCCAGATGGATGAAACCACATATCCTTAAAGTATGAAGTACTAAATTAGCTTACCATTTAATTGCTTACAGTGGTTCTTGGGGAGCTGACATCTGCTCTTTTCATTTAATTGAACATCTGGTTTAGTCTGATGTGGTATGGAACTATTATCATTTTAAGATGCCAATATATTTAAGATGACTCTTGTAACCATATTGGGGGATTCTTAAGTCAGGTCTGGATGACTGGTAACAGAAAATATGATTATTTCAGTTCCATAGGATTCTGTTAAAAAGTAAGAATTACCAAAAGAAGAGAAGCAGAGCAGTTACCCTATGAGACAGGAAGGCAGCAGCTGCTACTGGTAGCCATAAGAAAGGCATCTTTTTTCTCTCTCACTCTGAAATGACCTTTATAAAAGCAGAAATAACACGAGGCACTGAGTTGCTATTAAAGCTAGGCTATTATATTCCAGTGGTAGAATTGTGTTATTGGAAGGAGGAAGGAAAAGAAAGAAAGGGAAGATATTTTTGTGGTAGAGCAGCAAGATTCTGGGGCTGTGGTGTTCTTAGGTGGCTTTGATGATGTGTCTGTTTGTGTTTTCTTGTGTTGTGTGTGGCCAATGTCTTGTGCACTGGACTGGACTGTGAACTGCCTGAGGTCCTGGCACCAAGGGATTTGGACAATGATTCAATATTACAAAGTTAGCAATAGCTGTGACCCTGACAATACCTAATGATAGGCATATTCTCCTGTGCGTGCCCCGATGCTTGGAATGCAGTACTGCCTCACTGACTCCCTAGCTTCCTTCAAGAGTTAGTTCAAGTCACCTCAGTCATCTATCCTGATCTCCATTCACTTTCTAGTACCACCCACCCCGTCTAAAATTAACTTGTAGATCTTTTATATTTGCCTTTCTGTGGACATACTGTTTTATTCCAGCTAAATCTAAATTCTTTGAGGACAAGAACTTTCTTTTTTGTCTTCAAATCTCCTTCACAAGCACAGGGCTGGACACGAGGTAGGCAATTATTAAATACTTATTGAATGAAGGAATGGGTAAGAGGGGATTTAGTGCCTTCCTCCATTGATATAATCATAGAAAATAAGGGACAAATGCCAGATAATAAGTTATTAATATGTTAACCAATGGAAAATGTGTTAACACTCTATTATCCCTTTATGAAGAATAAGTTTCTCCTTGGTTAAATTGAGAGAGCCCCTTAAAAAGCTCATTTCACCAGCTCTGGGACTCCAGTCCAGAAAGGAGTCTGAATTTGGGAAGAGCCCAGCATTCAGTAAGATTCATATAACTCTTATCAAGCTGGAGGAAGAGAAACTTCCAGGAGACTGGAAGTATGGGTGGATACAACCAAAGAATCACAAACTTGAAGAGTTAAAGGGATCTTGGTGGCCTAGTCCAATCATTCCATTAAAGAATCTCCACTGGAACACCCTGGGCTGTCTAGCTTCTGCTTGTAGACCTCCAAGGAAGGGAAGCCCACCACCTCTCAAGACAGGCCATCCCACTTTTGGACAGCTCAAATTATTGGGAAGTTTTTCCTGATGCTTATCCTGAATTTGCCTCTTTGAAGCTTCTACCCATTGCTCCAGACACCAAGCAGAACATATCTAATCTCTCTTCCAAATGACAGCCCTTCAGGGCCTCAAACCCCATTCCCTGAGTCTTGTTTTCTCCAGATTAAACATGCCTAAGTGCTTCATTGGATCCTCATAGGAATGTCTCCAGACCTTTCAGCATCCTTGCCTTCTTTTAGATGCTCTTTATGTCTTTCTTAAACTGTCATGCCCAGAATTAAACTCAGAGCTCCGTGGAGATCAAGTCTGACAAGGGCACAATACAGTGGGATTATCACCTCCCTATTCTTGGAAGCTATGACCTGCCTAATGCAGCCTAAGATTACATTAGCTTCTTTTTACTGCCACATCCCACTGTGCACTCACATTGAGCTTTCAGAGCACTACAACTTGATCCCTTTCAGAATAACTGCTGTCTGTACAGGCCTCTCCCATCTTAAATTCAGGGCATTGAATTTGTATTCTAGGGTAAGACTTGACATGCATCCCTATTAAATTTCATCTTGTTAGATGTTCAAGACTCTCAAGATACTTTGGAATCCCAACTCTTGTGTGTTGGATATCCCTTCTGGCTTTGGGTCATCCAAAAATCTCATAAGCATGCCACCTATGTCTATATCCAAGTCACTGATGAATAGGTTAAGTAGAACAAAGCCACCACAAATCCCTGGGGGACTCACTGGAGACCTCCTGCCATATTGATGCTGAACCATCAACCACACTTTGACTTGGAACATCCAACCATGTCTGAATCCATCTGATTATATTATACAATCCATATCTCTCTGTATTCCCCACAATGCTTTGCTAAAAAAATCTAGATTAAACTATAGCCAAAGCATTCCCTCTCATTTACTAATTTAGTAATTCTGCTCAAAAAAGGAAATGAGTTTAGTCTAAAACAACTTGTTATTGATGAAAGCATGCTGGTTCTTTGTAATCAACACCTCCCTTTCTAGGTATCTACCAACCATCACTTTAATGACCCTATAGATTTTCCCCAGGAATTGCAATCAAGCTACAGTTTGCAGATTCTGTTCTCTTCCCTTTATTGAAAGTTGGGATAATGTTCCCAATATGTTTTCCATAAACTTTCAAGAATGACTGATGTTAGCCCAGAAGTCACATTTGTCAGCTATTTCAGGATGTGCAAACATATCATTATCAAAGCCAGGTAACTTGAATTCATCAAGGGAAGCTGAATGATCTCTTGCTATCTCCTTACTTATCTTGGATATCAACTCCCCATTAGTAATTTTTGTCTTGTCATTTCCCGTGTAAAGGTCATTCACATTTGCAGAGAAAACAGAAACAAAAATTAGATCTGAGCAGCTCTCCTTCTGTCTATTAGCAATCATTATCCTACCTACCCCAAACAAAAGTCCTATTCCTTCTTTGATCCTCCTTTTTTAAAAACCAATATCACTTTAAAAAGTCCTTTTTGTTGTTCTTAGTTTTGTTCAACTTCAGCTCATTCTAAGCTTTAGCATTCCTGACAATATTTTCCAGGATCATAACACACTCCTCTATCCGTCTTCTATTATCTGGTTTGGCTTCCATCTTCTTCTTCTTTTTTTAAAATCTAAGTTGGTTGGTGAATTCCCTATGTATCCACATCAGTCTCTTCAGACAAATCCCATTTTTCCTCCTCATTGGAATTATTTCCCTTTGTGTCTTCAGCATTTCATTTTTGAACATCTTTCATCCCTCCCAGGATGAATTCCCTGAAATATTTTAGTCCAGGGGATCCTGTCTTATCTTTCCTCTGAATCTGTTGAAATCTTATTTTTCAAAATTTAGGTGGCTTGCCAGAGTATACTTAGTTTTATTCTTTCTCAATAACTCTAGGATGGAGTAGTCACTTCCCCCCAAGGTTGCCATTGTTTTCACCCTAGCAATGCGTTCCTTTCTGTTAGTGAGAATTGGATTCATAATGGGATTTCCCTTTCTGATTCCTCTACTTTTTGAAAGATAAAATTATCTTTTTTTTTAAAGCAATTGGGGTTAAGTAACTTGCTCAAGGTTACATAGCCAGTCATTATTTATGCATGAGTGCTAATTTTCTGAGGCCGGGACCTAACCCAGGTCATCCTGACTCCGAGGCTGGCGCTCTTACTCACTGCGCCACCTAGCCACACCTAAAATTATCTTTAATACCACAAAGAGCAGGTGTTAGGACTCTGGAAACAGGATAGTATGGACTGACAGAGCACAAGAAGTATTAGGATAGATACTATGTTGATGAGAGACAGCCATCACCTTCCCCCTACACACACACACACACACACACACACACACACACACACACACACACCCAGGCTATTAACACAAAAGCAGTCATTCTTTATTTCTTTCCGCAACTGGGTTCCTTCATGTGAATCTGAAGCTTTTTCTTTGGGCATAAGGAAAGGTTTTTTTCTTAAATGTTACTTTACCTTCATTTTAAATGTTCACTTTGTCTTTAAAAATTGTGTTAATCATAAAAAGTTGCTAATCTGGTTGTATTTAATTGAGAATGTAATTGGGAGAAGATGATTAAAAGAAATATATCAGGAAGAAAGAGAGATTTAAAACTGAGATGTTTTTCTAGTGTTGTCTCTGACTGGGGGTTCAGAGATGAAACAGGGAAAGAGAAAAATATAGACTTTTTTTGCTACAACTCCCCAGACCAGAGAGAATTTTTATAGCAGGAAACCCATGTAGGCAACAAGTCAGTACTAGGATGGGAAAGAACAAGAGTGACTGAGCAGTCCTGTTTACCACCTACCACAAATGAATAAATGAATATGTAAATGAGATTCATCATTATTTATGTAATTATTATTTTCACATACTGAGATTTTATTTAATACTCAACAAATCATTATGGTGTTAACATTGTCAGTTAACCTGTTTAATTTAAGGGTGCATTTTGTTTCCTTCAGGTACTTAAAAAAAGGCAGAGAAACCTCAAGTGATCATTGACTGATTTAAGATATTTATAATACGGGGTAGCTAGGTGGATCAGTGAATAGAACTCTGGCCCTGGAGTCGAGGACCTGAGTTCAAATCCAGCATCAGAAACGACACACTTACTAGCCATGCGACCTTGGTCAAGTCACTTAACCCCAACTGCCCTTCTTTTCCCTCCAAAACATCAAAAAGTAAAAATAAACAAAATATTTATAATATATTTTAAGTTAACACTATGCAAAACAATTTTGAGCTCTGTTAAACCATGAATATTTTCAAATCTAATACTCTGAGGCTCCAGTGATGTTCTGATCTCATCATTGTGGTTATCCTCCATTGATGCAGATTGCTACTCATCCATGTTCTTCTATCCTTTGTGACTCTTGTGTATGATCTCTTGAACATGGACAAAAAAACCAAGTCAAAAGGCAAAATACACATTTGTTTTGAAAGGTCTCTTACAACCTGACCATATGCATCCTCAAGCTTATTATATAGTAATTCAGTTTTGAAAAGTATATTTAAAAATTCTCAAGATCACTAGAAATGTTTTATTGATCTACCCACATTTAACAAAGGATACCATTATCATTTGGTTGTGCCCCACCTGTCCAATGCATCTACAACTTGCCATTGGTCAATAACTATTTTAGGAAGGACATATTAGGGAGAAGGAGAATTAGGAGCCCAGAAACTAAGATGTGGTCCTCTAAGACAACCTATACCTAAACAAATTGTATGTTTAGACTTTGCCTGAAGATCTCCAGTGAAGGAGAACCCTCTTTCTCCCAAGGCAGCCCATTCCATTTTGGAGGGCTCTGTTTGTTTGGAAGCTTTTCCTGACATCAAGTCTAAATCAGACCTCTCCAGTACTTTTACCCATTCTGGAAATGGAAAAAAGGAGGAACTGGACTAAGTTGCAAAAATCATAGGGCCAAAGAATTCATCATATGATATCATAGAATTCAGAGCTGGGACAGACTTTAGAAATCATGCAATTCAAAACTCTCATTTTACAGCAGAAACTGAGACCCAGAGAAAGTAAGTGAATTGCCTGAGGTCACATAGTATCTGACAAAGATGGAATTTGAACCCAGGTCCCCTGATTCCAAATCTGTTCTTTAAAATACACCAGGGGGCAGAGTCAAGATGGTAGAGTAGAGACAGGACTTCCATGTGGCTCCCACTCCCACCTCCTCCAATTCATGTAAAAAATGACTCTAAACAAACTTTGGAGCTACAGAACCCACAAAATGACACAGAGAAGCTAACCTGCTGAAGACAGTCCAGCAGGCTGGAAGGAAGGGAGCAGAGCCCAGCCCTGCATAAGCCAGAGGTTTTAGCCTCAGGGTGGCCACAACCAGCTGCTGGCTGGAGGGACTTCAGATCACCAGGAGCTATGGTGGTTTCCAGAATTATCAACCCATACATGCTAAGGACGAAGGGAGAGGTCAATGCAGTGTGGCATTTGGGACCTGGGAATACTGAGTGTGGTCCAGCCTTTGCCCTGGGGGTGAGAAGAGGCTGAGGCATGGTGGCTATCCAGCCACTACCATGTGTCTGCTTCAGAGCTCCAGACCTGCAGATTGTAGGGGGACCAAGCATCTAGTCTGAGGGGTAATCTCTATTGCTTTAACCAGCTTGGATATGTATCACTGTCTGGGGTGGAGGACCTGGGGTGTATGACCAGTGTGCCAGAGTGTGTGGAGGCTTCAGAGAGAGCAGCCAACTAATAGCTCCAGCAGCTGAGAAAACCCCAGCCATTGAGACAAAGCTCCCCACTCTGGTAGCAGAATCCTACTGTGGCAAAAAGCTCAAAAGTCAAGTAATTGAGTAGCCACATGAGCAAACACAGAGGATTCCTTTTTGGGGGACAAAAAGGATCAGGGAATGGAATAGGAGGAAGAGAGCAAAGTCAGAACTACTACACCAAAAGTTTCCAAGAAAAGAATAAGCTGCTTACAGGCCATAGAGGAGCTTAAGAAGGATTTTGAAAACCAAATAAGAGTAGTGGAGGAAAAATTGGGAAGAGAAATAAGAATGATGCAAGAAAATTATGAAATGAGAGTCAACAGCCTGACTGAAGAAAATAACACCCTAAAAAACAGACTAACGCAAATAGAAAAAGAGACTCAAAAAGGCAATGAGGAGAAGAATGCCTTAAAAAGCCAAATTTGCCAGATGGAAAAAGAATCTCAAAAGCTCACTGAAGAGAATCATTCCTTCAGAATTAGATTGGAACAAATGGAAGCTAGTGACTATGAGAAATTAAGATACTATTAAACAAATGAAAAAATAGAAAGCAATGTGAAATATCTCATTGGAAAAACCACTGACCTAGAAAATAGATCCAGGAGAGATAATTTTAAAATTATTGGACTTCCTGAAAGCCATGATCAAAAAAAGAACCTAGAAATCATCCTTCAAGAAATTCTCAAGGAAACCTGCCCTGATGTTTTAGAACCAGAGGGCAAAATAGAGGTTGAAAGAATCCACAGATCACCTCCTGAAAAAGATCTCAAAAAGAAAACTCCTAGGAATATTATAGCCAGGTTCCAGAATTCCCAAATCAAGAAGAAAATATTACAAGCAGCCAGGAATAAACAATTTCAATACTGTGGAAACACAATCAGAATAGGCCAGGACCTGGCAGCTTCTACACTAAGGGATCTAAGGACATGGAATATGATATTCTGGAGGGCAATGGAGCTGGGATTAAAACCAAGAATCACCTACCCAGAAAAACTGAGTATCTTGTTTCAAAGGAAAATATGGTTATTCAGTGGAATAGAGGCCTTTCATGTATTCTTGATGAAAAAACCAGAGTTGAATAGAAAATTTGACATTCAGATACAAGAAAAGAGAAAAGCATAAGAAGGTAAACAGGGAAAATAAATAATAATAATTATATTATTATTTAGTATATTATTATAATATATAATATAATAATAATTATTATTATTAGTAAGCACTTACTAAATATTTATCGACTGAGTCGCTGACTGGTTGGGAACAATTTACCTGCTTTTTTCTCTTTTTTTTTGTATCCCCAATGCCTGGCATATAGTAGGGACTTAATAAATGTTTATTGACTGACTGGCTGGTAACAATTTACCTACTTCTTTAAATAAGTGGCTTACCACTATTTCCTGTCTACATGATGTGGTAGGTGACTGAACCTTATTTTTTTCTTTCAGAGTCTTTGGAATTTTTTTTTTCAAATATAATGGGTGGAGAATATTCTTCCAGTGGAATTTGATTTATGAGGCAATGTGTATTTTTTTTCATTACTAAACACATTTTAAATGTTTTCCTTGCTATTAGTCTTTATCACACTTGGCAGATGGTTTTGTCATTGAGTCCCCCACCACCCCAATCATTGTAACTGTGTTAAAAGACTATAGTAACAAAGGCATACATGATTAAGTTTAGATAATAGTGGGAAAATAGAGGTACAGAATGGAGGACATTAATAAAGACTAGTTCGGTCAAGAAAAGCTCTGGGGGATTGAGTTTTAATGAATGGCAAGGTCAGTCCAAGTCAATGGTATGACACAGCAATCAACGCAACAAATGTCATCTTAGCCTCCATGAAAAGATGGGTTCAGAACCCATTAAAATCCTATTCCAATGTTGCACAGCAGCACAGAGTTGAACATAAGTTTGTTGGAAGCAGGGGTTGTTTCATTTGTTGTATTTCTATCAAGAGTGCCTAGCCCAGTGCCTGGTTCTTAGTGGGCACTAAATACATGCTTGTTGGTTGATTGACTGATTGACCTTGGGCTCTGCTCTAAGAACATTCAGTTCAATGGAGAGAGTACTGAATTTGAAACTAAAGTGTTCCAATCCTTCTCCTTCCACTTAGTACGTCTGTGACCTTGGACAAGTCAGCCTCCTTGGGCCTCAGTTTCCTCATTTGTAAAATAAGGAGGTTGGACTCCACTAGATGATCTCTACACTCTTTAACCAGCTCTTTAACACTCTTTAAATGTTCCTACCTAAGATCCCATTAATACACACTACAGCAGGTATCCTGCCAAACTGGAAAGTCTTCAAGTATGAGCTTGGTGAAAAATTATGTATTGTGAAGGACCAGACAGTTGTAGTGCCAATGCAATATTTACAGTGCCCATGATCACAATAAAGACCATGACTTTAAGTATTGCATGATGGTTCAATTGCAAAATATACCAAACTCTCCAGATAGAGGACAGAACTGAAGCATTTATTTAGATACCAGAAAACTGAAACCCAAAACCAGTAAGCCAATTCCATCACAGTACCAAAGATATTCAGAAATCATAATAATGCTGAGAGCCACAGCATCCTTCAGCCTTCTTACAAACCAATACAATATCAATATTTATTCACAAACTTCTCTATCTCCTTAATGAGCATACTCTCTCCCCCAGAGTCTTGCTAGCTCTGACCAGATTCCTGTGGGCTCTGCTTCCCTTCAACAAACTCCTCCCACCACATGTTCCATGTGACTACATTCAGCCTATTAGGGGATAGAGTTTATCTTCACAGCAGGAAAACTTCCTGTGGGCTCTGCTCTACCCTTTAGCAAATTCATAGGTTCCATGTGATTACGCTCAGTTTATTAGGAGGCAGAATTTACTTTCAAAGCAGGGGAAGTCTTCAAACACCCCCCCTAGATCCATTAAGGGGCAGGGAAGATCTTCAAATTCCCATTCCCATTACACCGGCCTTGATCAATTTAGAGAGGCACATGGCTAAATTACCCAAAGGAACTTTATACTGTCCAGCAAAACTGGTTTTCTGGCACATATCACTCTATCTCCCAACTCAAAACCTTTTCACTGGAGATCCCTCATGCCTGGAATGCTCCCCCTCCTTGCCTCTACATCCTGGCTTCCTTTAAAATTCAACTCAAATGCCATCTTCTTAAATCAGCCTTCTTGCATTCCCTCTCCACCAGTACCACTATCCCCTTCTCCCTAGAACGTCCTCTCCACACTCAAGTACCACTGTACACTGTATGTGTCTTATATGTATGTAGTTGTTTGTATGATGTCTCCCCTCTCAGTAGACTGTGAGCTTCTTGAGGGCAGGGACATTTTTGCCTTTCTCTATATCCTCAGTACTTAGTACAATGCATAGCACAGAGTAAGCACTTAATGAATCCTTGTCAACTGACTAAACTATGGATCTTTAAGCTGGAAAAGAGAAGACTTTATTTTCTAATTACTTAAAGGGTTATCATGTGAAAGGAAGAATAAATCTATTCTGTTTCGATCCAGAGGGAAAAATTAAGGACAATGTACACACACAGTCAGGAAGACAGAGAGTGATTCAATATAGGGAAGTTCTTACCAAAAATTAAAGCTATACAAAAGTGGAATGGACCTGCTTTGGTAGGTAGTGAGTTCCCCATTACTAGGCAGATTCAAACAAAAGTCAAATGATGACTTGGGAATGTTGTAGAATACTTTCATACTTCAGACAGGGGTTTGACCTTTAAGGTCCTTTCAAACTTTGAATCTGTGATTCTATAATTATAATAACAACAAAGTCTGATCCAGCAAATATAGTTATATCATGTGGTATTTTTGTACTTTTGTGATTGCTATATTTAAATAATTCTTTATAGAAATTTCTTTAGAGACTTTCTAGCTAATCTGAATGTAACCTGAACTATACCATTTTCACTAGCTTTCACATAAAAATGGAAATATTTTTCTCTTACTTATGGAAATAGGAATGGGAATCATTTCTCAACTCTAAAATGATAGATGATTTCAACATGGCTTTCTTGATTTACATTTAAACTGCATCCTTATCTATAATGCCATATGGATGTACCATCATTTCTTTGGTGAATATTTTCTTAGTATGTTTTTGATACTGATTTCTATAATTCTGGATGACACTCAAGTAAGACTGCATTGACTTGTAAAATGAGAGAACAAGTGGGTTGTTGGGGATGGGGACTGATGTGTGGCTGGTTAACTCTAATATAGAGAACATTCTAATCTTAGAAATGGAAGGATACTAGAAGTTAGCTAGATCAGCACTACCTGAAGTATCCCTCTGTGGTATCTCTCACAAAGGTTTATCTAGTCTCTGGATGACCTCCCGTGATTAACCCCTAAATTCCAAAGGTAGCACATTTTATTTTCAAACAAATCTAATTTGGGGGAATTTTTCACAATGTTGAACCAAAATCTGCTTCCCTTTTTTCTTTTATTCATTGTCCATCTGAAACCAAGGAAAAGAATCCTTTCTCATATGAAAACTTTATGAATGGTTGAATAGAGCTACCATACCCACTGAATCTTTTTCTCAAGGTTAAATGGTATCATCTCCAGTTCCCTCAGCTGTTCCTCATGTGGCATGACTTAAATTCCTCTCACCATCTTGTTTACCCTGCTCTGGATCTGCTTTAGCTAATCAATGACATTCTTAAATTATGGTGTCCATAATAGGACATAATTCTCTAGATAAGTTCTAAGTGATACAAAGACCCGAATTTAAATCCATCCCCTGATACTTACTCCCTGTGTCACCTTGCACAAATTGTTTAACATCCTAAGAACTCAGTTTCCTCATTTTACAAATGAGGATGTTTGACTAGATGACCTTTGAAGTCCCTTCTAGCTCTAGACAAGGCACTATAACCAAGGCACAGAGTACAGTGGGACTATTATTTCTCTTATTCTGGACACACTGCTTCTAAATATCCTTCAGACTAAGATTGCATTTGCTTCTTTGGCTTCCATATTACAATGTTAGTTTCTATCAGACCTTTAGGACCAAATATTTTTGACATGAATTGCTTGATGAATAGATTGTTTATCCTTTTGTTTAGTCATTTTCAGTCACATCTGACTCTTTGTGACCCCTTTTAAGGATTTCTTGGTGAAGGTACTGGAGGAGTTTGCCATTTCCTTCTCTAACTCAGTTTACAGATGAGTAAATTGAGTCAGAGTAAAATGGCTTGCCCAGGGTTACACCACTAGTAAGTGTCAGAAGCCAGATTTGAACTCAGAGCTTCCTAACTCCAGGACCCACTGTGCCATTTACTTGACATAACCCTTAACCTACCGGCAGGCACTTGATTTTTTTTCATCTGAGTACAGGACTTGACATTTCTTATAATTACATTTTATTTTGTTAGATTCAGCCCATCATTCCAGCCTGTCAGGATATTTTTGGTCCTGATTCTATCATCCAGCATATTAGCTGTCCAACTCAGCTTTGTGTCAACTTGTAGTTGGATCAAATTGGCATCTACACAGTCATTCATATATTTGAAAATATTAAACAAAACAGGACCAAGGACAGAGACTGATAGTACTCCAATAGAGACTTCTTGGGTCCAGGCACTCAATCAAATCACCAATATGTCTTATCATATCACTCGTATGTCTCTATATTGTCCACAAAATGAGAAACTCAAATGTCTTATGAAATTCAAGTATATTGATGTTCCTATTAACTCAATCAATTAGTGTTAAGAAGATAATTCAACAATGAAAAAAGAGATATAGCAGAAAGCAATAAATAATGCATAAGATTAAAGACAAAATACTATGAGAGGTCACGGGAGAAAGTTAACTTTTATCTGGGAGGATCTACAAGGAAAAAGTAGACCTGGGCCTTGGAGGAGTAGAATTTAACTGGTACAGATATGAGGAAAAGATATTTGCAGATATAAGTAATATTGTAAGTAATGCACAAATGAGGGAAAGGATGAGACATTTTTGAGAAATAATTTTTAAAATTTATTTATCTATAGATAGCCCACCCAAATGAGATCACAATTATAAAACATTTTGGCAACCTCCAAACTCTACAATAAATACTTCCTCCTCCTCCTTCTTCTTCCTCTTTTTCCTCCTCCACCTCTTTGTCTTTCTGCTTCTCCTTCATTGTGGAGCACATAAAGAAGGGTTGGGAAAGAGAAAAGTCAAACAAGGAATAGTTTGGAACCAGATTGTGAAGGGCTTTGAATGGCAGTTTAAGGAGTTTGGACTCTATTCAGTTGGATATGGCGACCCACCAATAGATTTTGAGCAAGAGAATGTTATAATCAGAGATTTGCTTCACACATAGCTATAAGCAGAGAGGCAGCTTGTTGTAGTGGATAGAAAGCTGGCCTTGGAGTCAGATAGATTAACATAACTTTTTCTCTTTCAAGAAAATATGTAATTTCCAAGCTGGAGAAATTAAGAGTAAATTTAGCAGAAAGAAGTAAGAAGGAAAACACCATGATAAGCAAGAGGAAAAATGCAGCAAAAAGAGGTCTGGTGCAGAGTAGATAGGAGGCAGTTGGGTGGTGGGGGATATGGAGTATGCAGCTATCATAGTTAAGAGAATACCAAAGACATATTGTGGTGATTGTCAACTTCTGATTCTTCTACTCTAAATTCAATGGATGAAGGCACAGGAGGAGGCAGGAAGAACATACCAGATCTCCCCAGGGAACAAGGCAATTTTCAAACTTCCATTTATTTCTCATATGGGTACCAGCTAGTCAGGCAGTTCAGTTCAATCATTTTTCAGTCATATCCAACTTTTCATGACCCCATCTGGGGTTTTCTTGGAAAAGATACTGCAGTGCTTTGTCACTTCCTTCTCTAGTTCATTTGACAGATGAGGAAGTTGAGTCAGACAAGTTAAAGGACTTGCCTAGGGTCATACAGTGAGTCAGTGTCCAATGCCAGATTTGAACCTATACAGAGGAGTCTTCCTGACTCCAGGCTCTATCCACTGAGTCACCTAGCTGCCCCTAGCCAGGCAGTTAATAAGCATTTATTTAAGTGTGTACCATGTGCCAGACACTGGGCTAAGCATAAGGAATACAACTTCAAGGAAATCCCTACACCAAAGGAGTTTACATTCTAATAAAGCAACAGCATGTAGAAGTAAGCTGAAAGGTGGAAGGAGCATTGAAGCATGGTAAACAAGGAAGACATGGCCGCCATGTCTTATACCTTATGCTTCAGTATAAATGAAGCTTCCTGAGAGCAGGGACGGTTTTATTTATGTCTTTGAATCCCCACTGGTTAGCACAGTGTCTAGCATATAATACTGAATAAATGTTTATTGAATTCAATTCAGTGTTTCTTCCCAATGTGAAATGTTCAATGACAATAATAATTGCATATTCAAGTATCTACCTTGCAATATTTAAATAAAGATAATAATATACTTTGATTTTTAAAAATCCCCTAGAAGTAGCCCGGAGAACCAACATGCAATAATAACCTGGTTATTACCAAACTGTCATTCACCATGCTTTCATTGAGATCAAGGAACAGCTGAGGGCTATGTCACAGTTCTGAAATACACATCTTGAGAATGTTTAACTACAGAAAGATGTTCTTCTTTCCCCTGGTTTTTCAGTAAGTCAGCAACCAGACAGGTCTATGAAATATGCCTTCCTTCCCTTCCCCCACAATTAATTCTGGATTTATTATTTACTTATTGACCTCATTTTTTTTTTTTTGGCCTAAGGAATGTCCCTGGTCCCTCTTCTCTACCCCCTGCAAACTGAAAGCTCTTCTCCCAGTCCCAGAGTTGATTGTGGCACAGGAACTTGAGTGAATGGTTGAAAATCAAAGTGGGCCCTATGGATAGAGGTGTGGAGTCAGGAAGGCTTGAGTTCAAATTCAGCCTTAGACACTTATTAGCTGTATAACCCTAGGCAAGTCACTTAACACTGTTTGCCTCAGTTTCCTCATCAGTCAAATGAGCTGGAGAAGGAAATGGTAAACACTCCAGTAGTTTTGCCTAGAAAATCCCAGATGGGGTCACAAAGAGTCAGACGGTTGAACAATGAAAATGAAAGTCAAAAAGCCAGTAGGTACCAAAAGTGAGAAACAAGCATTTATTAAGCACCTACCTGTTTCAGGGGCTGTGCTAAGTGCTTTGTAAATATTATCCCATTTGATTTTCACAACAACCCTAGGAGAAAAGTTACCTTATTACCCTCATTTTACAGGTGAAGAATTTGGAGCAAAGAGAGGTTAAATGATTTACTAGGGGCTAGGTAGCGAGGGGGTGTCTGTTACCAGATTTGAACTCAGATCTTCCTGCCTTCAGGCACAGTGTTTTAGACACTGTAGTCACCTTGCTGCTTCAAAAGTATAATACTGAGGCTGGCTCTCCATTCACCTTGAAAGGCTGCCTCTAAATTTTGGAATAATGGAACAAATGATGGACCCTAGATGTGCTGTTGGACTGAAAAAAGAAAAGGAGAAGAAGGAGAACATAAAATCACATATGTGGATATGAGTAATTTAATGTGATGGCTTACGATGGCTCCATCTTCATTGTTACTTCAATCCAGGAGCAATATTCTCCTGGAACTATTACTAGCAATTTGAGATATATCATTGCTTGAGATTGATGATGACGGTGGTGATATATATACATATATCATGTGACTTATGATGTAATACATATATACTGTCAACCTGGAAGTTTGGTTAAAAGAGGCAAACAGGCTAGGTGATATATAAATTCATATTGTTTATTCCCTTAAAACCAGCAGATGCATATACATGGAGCCAGAGGTTAAAAATTCTGACTGACCAATAAAAAGAATGAGAAGCCTTAAATACATTTTAGAAAAATCTCAATTCAGGATGTCTGTGTCACTCAAATTTATGATCTCCATATATGTTTAACCATAGTACAAGAAAGGAATTTTCTTAATTGAATAGCTTGTAAATACAATAAGATAAGAGAGTTGACAAAGTGTCAATTGAAAATACAACCTAGAATATCTGAGTTTCCTTTATCATTGACATGACATCACATAGTATATGTCCATAAAATATTAAGATAAGAGAAATCCCATTATTCATTGTAGTGTCTAGTCAAGGTGCCTTGTCCTTGGTAGTCATTAACAGAAGAATGCTCTTTCAGCTTCATCTGGCCTTGCACTGTTGACACAGGAAGGGGCATTTTGAATGCGCTCAGAGCAAGGCATGTCTATTATGCCAGCATATTGCAAAGCATTATGGTAGATTAAGCTCAAAGTGGGCCACAATGCCTTTCCTGATTGGCCAATCCAGGTTTTAGGCATTTCTCAGATCTCAGAGGTTCAAAATGATTTGGGTAGGGGTGTACAGTTCATGTGTGTGTGTGTGTGTGTGTGTGTGTGTGTGTGTGTGTGTGTGTATGTGCGCACAAGAGTGTGTGTGGAGAGAGAGAGAGAAAGAAAAAGAGAGAGAGGGGAGACAGCAATAGAGAGGAAAGGAGAGACAGAGAGGGACAGAGACAGAGAGACAGGGAAAGTTTGATATGTCTATAAAACTAGAGTTAGGAAGAGAGATTATTGTTAGAAAAGAAGATCTGAGAGTTATATCCATAGAGATGATAGCTGGGTTCGTGTGAGTTGATAAGATTAACAAATGAGACAGTGTTAGAGGGAGAAGAAAATAAGACCAGGCAGATCCTTGGAGACACCCAAGGACATGTCCTAGAAAAAGAGCCAGTAGAAGAAACTGAGAAAGAACAGTCAGACAAAATCAGAATAGAACCAGGAGAGAGCAATGTCCTCAGAACCTAGAGAGGAGGGAGTATACAATAATATGTTTCAGTAGATCATTTCAAAACTGCCTGCTGTCAGGGAAAGCAGAATGACCTAAGAGTCAGAATACTTATCTTTGGGTTCCTTTCAGTTCCTCTACTTACAATATAATCTTGGGCAAGTCCCTTAACCTCCTGCTGCTCAATTTTGGCGATTGCAAAAGGGATAGGATGACCTTTCAAGTCCTTTCCAGCTCTAACTCTATTATCCTATAATGCTCTAAAATGAAGACAATAATGGCTGCCCCATTTCTTTTACCTGGTTATTGTAAAGGTTATATGAGATACTGTTTGTGCAAGTCATCTGAAAATTATAAAACATTATAGAAATGGCAAGTATCCTTAGGTGCCAAATGGGGTAAACCATGACTGCTTGGGTGATAACGAGGTGGGAAAGCAGTCTTGAATTTTTATGTTTTTGCATACTTGAGTACATAAAACTACTCATATAGTTCTAAGTTTTTTTAATGTATTCATTGCATTTGTACATTTATGGATGGAGAGTTGGCAAACAACTAGCATCTCACTAGCACTATGCTGAAGCTCTCTTGTTCAGAACATCCAACGGTTCCGCGTTGGCTTATAATAAAAGTCAAACTTCTTAACCTGGAAATCAACAACCTTCCCTGAACTTGGCTTTCAAACTTAAAATTCCAACTATTTCCCAATGGGAACCCTTTGTTTTTGCCAAATTGGCTCTTTGTCTGTTAATCATGACTAACTGGTTTTGCTCATTATATTCTTAAGTACTCAAATTGTTAGAGCTAGAATAGAGCTCATACTGGGTCAGTCATTGCTCATATAGGAATAAAGGTAATCAATCATTTTTATCCATGATTTACTAGATTGCAATCTTTTTTATTATGGTTGTCAAGATTCTATGCACTTCATTTTTTGGACAGCTTGGATGAAGACACTACTCCCCTGCTCTGCTCCTGACTCTGGACTGCTTTTTCCACCATTCTTCAGCAACTTTCTCACCACAGCAGATTTATCTGCACCTGTGACTGCTTCCTTTGATTGATTTATTCCTCCAGCAATCTCCACTTTAAGGAAATGCCCAGGCTACCCATTCATATTAATTCCTTTACACCTCTTCCACTTCACTCCAGTCTTTCCCAGCTTCTTTCTTTATCATTCTCCCTTCTCTCCCCACCCATTTCTCAGCTTTCTTTTATTCTCCCTCTTCTACACTCCATTGGAATGTAAACTCCTTGAAGGCAGGGGCTGTTTTTTCTTTTTTTGCTTATATTTGTATTCTCAGAGATTAGCAGTCCTTGGCATATAGCAAGTGTAATAAATTCTTATTGATTGATTGATTGAATCACTCTCTCACTCTCCCTAGCAGCTGTTCCAAGCCTTCTCTCTCCTCAATATCCAAGGGCACTCCCACCCCACCCCACCCCTCTCAGCTGAGAACCTAGAATATTTCACTAGGAAAAACTGAGGTCATTCACCGACAGCTCTCCCTCCCTCTTCTTCATCTTGTATCATTCAGACCTCTTCCTCTGCTGTCTTCACCTTCACTCTGGTTCCGGAGGAAGGATGTTGGTCTTTTTCCTTGCCTAAACCAAACCCTTAGCACTAGTCATCACCTTTTCTCCTTCCTGCCTCAGCTAGACCCTTTGAGAAAGCTGTCTACACTGAGTGCTTTCACTTCTTCTCTCACTCTCTTCTAAACCCTTTAGTCTGGTTTACAATTTTATCATCCAACTGATACTACTGTCTCCAATGATCTCTTAACTGCAAATTACATAGCTGCCTCATTCTTATCCTTTTTGACTTCTTGGCACCACGTGACACTTGATCGCTTTTTCCTCCTGGATGCTCCCTCCTTCCTAGGTGTGTTTGACACCATCCTCTTCTGTCCCTTCTCTTACCTATGACTATTTAGTCTTCACTCATTTCATATCCTCCAACCATGAGTGTCCTTTTAGCATCTATTCTGGGCCCTCTTCTCTTTTTCCTCTATATTATCTCAAATTGGTGATCTCAACAGCCCCAATGGGGTCAAATATCATCTCTATGCAGAAAATTCCCAATGTATATATCCAATTCTAATCTCTTTCCTGAGCCCCAATCCCATATTATCAAATGCTTTTTATACATCTTGAACTGTGTCCCATAGGCATCTATAACTCATTAGGTCCAAAACAGAATTCATTGTCTTTCCCCTCCTTCCTTCAGAACTTCTTTCTCACTGTCAGAGGCATCATTTTTCCAGTAACCAAGGCTTGCTGTCATCCTCAACCCCTTACTCTTATTTACCCCCACGTATCCCATCTGTTGCCACATCAGATAATTGCAATGTTTACGATAACTCTTCTCTTCATTCACACAGTCCTCATACTAGCTGTGGCTCACATCTCCACTTGCCTGGACCTCTGCTATAGTCTTCTTATTGATCTCTGATTGGTCCTTCCTCATATCTTTCTCCATTCCAATTTATTCTCCAATCAGTTGTCAATCCGATTTTTCTAAAGTGTAGGTCCAACTATGTCCCCCATTCTCCAGATTCCAGTGGTTCTCTATTACCTGCAGGATTAAACATAAAGTGTTCTGTTTGATCTTTAGAATTTTTCGTGGCCTGACCCCTTCCTAGTTTTCCAGTGTAGCCTTTATGAAGCTCTGAGCACCCTTATCTCAAGACCATTCTTCTTAATGAATGAGGTCCTTCAGAATAAAGCAACTTCTGCTCCATAGAGTTCTAGGAATATCCCTGGGGGAATGGGGGTTATCTCCAATATAAATTACCAAGGTTTAGGACCTCCAGTATCACTGAACCAGTTAACATCAATTAGCTTTTACAAAGGGATGTATAATACAAAGCTATAACAAGAACAGAAGTTACAAAGCATTTTCCCTAAATGTAGGACATCTCCCTCCCTCCCTCCCTTTCACCTCAGTCCCTGAGAAAAGTTGGTTCCCATCATAAACAGTTACTATGAAGCAATAGCCCCATCAGGTTCGCTTCTAAGTGTGACACAGCTAATGAATAAATCTTCATTGCTCCCTCTTGGCTGCCCTTCATCCATTTTTATGCTGGGTCCATCAAGTTATTACTTGGGGATGTGCTGATGGACCACAAGCTCTGGCCTGGACCCTGGCTCTTCAATCTCTGGCAGTTCACTGTCTTGACCTTCCAGATTCACAAAGGTTCAGACAAATCCACTCTATCTCCAATATCCCTTCACATAAGATAGAGAAGACAGCCAGGTCTCATACTCACTGGCTTCATGTTAAACTAGATGGGGAGTTACACAGTTGGCATCAGGAACCCAGGCTACCATGGCCACTGTTTCTCAGCAACAGCAGAACCATGGCCCTACACTTCAGATTAGCTTCCCCAGTCCCTCAGCAGCTCCTCTGGTTGGTGTCTTCAAAATACAATGGGATTTCTGGCTCAGAAGTCATTCAGAAGGTTCCTCTTCTTCACTTGATAAACAGACTGGAAATAATATCTGCAGAAGCTTTAGTGCACATGGAGATTTCATCATCAGAGCATAGGACCCACACATGACCTCTGGGTTCACTGGCTAGTTATAGCCAACCTATTACATTAGTCCTTTGACACTTTACTTCCCTCCATCCAGCCCCCATTTATACCAGTCTCACAATTTGACTCCTTTCCATATACTCTCTAACTCAGTTACACTGGCATCTTACTTCCCATTACCCATGAAACTCCATCTCTCATCTCTGTGTTTTTATACAGGTGGGCCACTCCATCCATGCCTGGAATAATGGTCTCTCTTATTCTCTCTCTCTCTCTCTCTCTCTCTCTCTCTCTCTCTCTCTCTCTCTCTCTCCCTTCCTTCCTATCTCTGTCTTGGTTTCTTTCTGTCTCTCTCTCTGTTTCTTTTTCACCCTCCCCCACTCTTAATTTTCCTGGCATCCTTCACAACTCAGCTCAAATCCCACCTTCTAAAAGAGGCCTTCCTCCCTGAGATTATCTTCAATCTCCTCTGTATAATTTCCCTCAATAGAATGTAAGCTCCAGCAGGGCAGTGACTATATTTGCTTATGAGTCTAGTGCTTGGTTCAAACCTGGGATATGAAGTATGAATTGACTAATTAGAACAGTGGTTCTCAAACCTTTTGGTCTCAGGACCCCTTTACCCTCTTAAAAATTAATGAAAATTTTCCCCAAAGAGTTTTTGTTTATTGCTATTTACATATTAGAAATAAAAATGTAGGGGCGTCTAGGGAACAATGAATAGAGCACCAGCCCTGAAGTCAGGAAGACCTGAGTTCAAATCCACCCTGAGACACTTAACACTTACTAGCCATGTGACCTTGGGCAAGTCACTTAACCCCAATTGCCCTACCTTCCCCCCTCCAAAAAGCAAAAAAGAAAGAACAATGTATTATATTATTATTATTATACTATTACTATGAAAGTAGTTTTGACTTTGTGGACCCCCTGGAAGTGTCTCACTGACCATCAAAAGTCTTCCAAAAACACTTTGAGAACCACTGGGTTAGAGTATGGTGCTACTCCTTCCTAGGTTTCAGGTTCAAGACCTTCATGGGTCATTGAGAAGTGGGGCTGTAGGTAATGTACTAGGTGCTGGGAATTCTATCAGATGTCCTAAACTCCCCAAGGAGAGTAATCCTTCCCACCTTGGTCTCTTTGACTGGAAGTCAATAAGTCAAGAGGCAAACTTAAAAGAGAAAAAGTTTAATTAGTATCAGCTGATAGGTAGTTGCCAGGTAGACAGCAAGATTTACAGAACAAAGAGAGGTCACATGTATAGGGTTTTAACCAGCTTTAGGATGACATTTTTAACCAGGTTTAACTTTTAACCAGGTTAAAAGGAGCCTCTCAGGTGAGGCTGACCAGCCACTTTCCTTATCTTAGAGGTTGAGTAAGAGAAGTGGATGGCAAGTGATTTGGTGAAGAACTGGGCTCTCTGGAAGTACAAAGATCAGATTTGTTCTAGCAAGGATATTTTCCTCTTTAGTTTATCTCATCAGAATATCCTGATTAGGGCAGGCAACCTCTAAAACAGTGGAGGCCTTCTTCAAGATAGAATCAGTGGGTTTATCTTGTGGCTGAATAAAATATAAATGGAGGGTCTATCTGGATTTTTAAATTTTTATTTATTTTATTTGTAATTTATGGAATAAAGCAAGTATTTCCATAACATAGTGTAATACAAAGATGATTGCACATGAAACTGCAAATCTGTTATGGTACAACTTGCTATTCCTCTTAAATATTTAATAAACTTATAATGTAAATTTCTTTTATCCCTTTTTTCTTCCCTTCCCTCCACATATAGACATATACATATATGTAAAATCATTCTATATATACTTCCATTTATCAGTTCTTTCTCTGGATGCAGATAGTATCTTCCTTTATATGTCTTTTGTATTTATAATACTCAAAATTATTTATTTGTTCAAAGTTGTCCTTAAAACAATATTGCTGTCACTGTATCTTGGTTCTGCTCATTTTGTTCTTCATTATTTCATACAAGTCTATCCATGTTTTTCTAAGATCATTGAGCTCATCATTTCTTACAGCATAGTAGTATTCCATCACAATTATATTCTACTTCTTCAGCCATTCCCCAATTGATGGGCATTCTTGTACTTTCCAGTTCTTTGTCACCACAAAGAGAGCTGCTATAAATATTTATTCTCTATTCATAAAGCAAGTATTGTAACTCTGCTTCTTTGACTTCTAAGGTTATTACTTTTTTTCCTGGGGAAAAGTGTCTTTCCCTAATTCAGTCTACCTCTTCCACATAGATTCAGAGTCAGGAAGACAAGTTCAAATCCTGTATCAGACACAGACAGTAAGTATGACTGACACTGGCCAAGTCACATAAAACCTTTCTGGGTCTGTAAAATAAGAGGGTTGGATTTGAATGTCTCTAAATACCTGTCCAGTTCTACACCTTTGCTCATATAAGTGCTTTTCTAACACACAAGATTTTAAAGACTCAAGCTTCACAAAAATCTGAAAATACTGGGGATAAGAAATTTAGTAAGGATCAATGTAAAAACTTGTCCTTAGGTTCCAAAAAAATCAGTTGTACAAGCGCAGGATGGGGGAAAGATATGGTTTGCAATGGTGTCTTCCTCAAATAAAATTAAATTCCTGTGGGGTGAATATTGACTTGTAAAACCACAAATTAACATTATTTATGTTGCATTATATCTTTATTTATTTTGTTAAATGTTTTAATTAATTAATTAAATTGATAATTTAATATTGTTAAATATTCTCATTTGTTTCAGGCTTCTCTCAGGAGTTTTCAGAATTCAACATCTATGGAGGAGTTCACTTCAGAAGAGACCTGGAATTTTTGGTTGACTGAAAACCCAGGGTGACTCAATTGCCAAAAAAATCTCATACAAACTCGGGCTGCATCAACACAAGTATAATGTCAAAAATTAAGGGAGGTAAAATAATTTGACTGTACTGTGAACAGGCAGATTCCATCTGGAGCACTGTATTTTGTTCTAGGCACCACATCTTAATGAAAATATCTTCAGTTTTTATAGCTCTTAAAGGTTTACAGCAAGGAGTTGAACAGGAGGAGAAAAACAGCTTGCATTCTCTTTGAGAAATTGCAAAGTTCCTTTAATGGCTCCCAGCTTCTCCTTGAAACAAAGCCTCATTTTTAAAAACACAATTATACTTCCAGTAATATTGTATGCTTTCCAGTCATAGAATACCACTGTCTCAGAAAGATGGAATTTGAGAATTACCCAGAAAGCAACAGAAAGATGAGTGTTGCCCACGAAAGCAAGAGAGATGCATGTTGCCCATGACTCAGCTCCAGTCTAACACATTATAATGAATTACACTCCGAGATGTGATGGGGAGGGAAGAGGAGAGAAGAAGTATTTACTAAATATGTACCATGTGCCAATCACTCTGCTAAGTGCTTTTCAAATATCAGGCCATTTGATCCTCAGTAAGGATGGGGGCAGAAAAAAAGATGAACTAGTTATATGGTGAGAGCAAGTGAGAGTTGAAAGCCTTGACACTCCTTTAGTTTCCTTGAGATATCAAGAAAATATGCTAAACGCCCACCCCCCGAATTTTTAGTGTACTTCTATGATCAATTTATGAGAGATGTGGTCAAAAGTTACACAAGGTGGAGAAGCATGGACAGGTCAACATCTGCATTGTTGAAAGGAATGCCCACATTGATAAGATCATACATTCATTGGAGTGTTTTTAATAATAGCAAAGCCCATGGGGGGCGGCTAGGTGGCGCAGTGAGTAGAGCGTCGGGGTCGGCCCTGGAGTCAGAGGGACCTGAGTTCGGATCCGGCCTCAGACACTTAACGCACAAACAAAAAAAACCTAGCCATGTGACCTTGGGCAAGTTACTTAACCCCATTGCCCTCTAAAAAAAAAAAAAGGCAAAAAAAATAATAGCAAAGCCCTTTTTAATGTATATTATCTGATTTCATCCTCCCAATAACCTTGAGAGGCAGGAAGTATAGATATTATCCCCACTTTAAAGAGAAGAAAATTGATACTCTACATAGGGAGATTTGCTCATGATCTTGTACTTAAGTATCTGAAGCAGAATTTGAACCCAGATCTCTCCTGACTCAGTGTTCTACAATTTTTTTTTCCCATTACATCTCACTATTCTCAGGAATTTGTCCAGAGGACACCATGATCAATGTCATGAAAGGTGGAGAAAAAGACTTTGCTGGAGGATCTGTAAACATTTATATCAATGAATGCCATTTAATCTGGAGGGCAGGAGATCAAATCTGAAAATATTTGAAAGGCTATTGTGTGAAAGACAGACTAGACATATTTAATAGAGTTTCAGAGACTCTAACTAGGCTTAAAGTATATGTAATACACAGAGATGTATTTCAAATAAATATATGAAACATAAATTTGACACAATTTAACAAATATTTGTTGTTGTTTTTTTCGACAGAATTGGATAGGGCTACCCACCACTGGAAGTGTCCAGGGAGAATTTTAAGTGAGCATCTGTCAGGGATACTTGCCTTTATCACCTCTCACCTGAACTACTGCAATAGTCTACTAATTGATCTCTCCACTTCCAGTCTTTGCCCCCTCCAATCCATTCTTCACACAGCTTCCACACTGATATCCCTAAAGCACTGTTATAACCATGGTACTGCCCTACCCAAGAAAGTTCCAATGGCAGAAAGACTTACATGAACTGATGCAAACTTAAGTGAGCAGAAACAGAATATTATACACACTGACCGCACTATTATACAATGATCAACTATGAATAACTTATTCTTAGCAATACAATGATCCAAGACAATCTCAAAGGACTCATGATGAAAAATGCTCTCCACCTCTAGAGAAAGAACTTGATGGTGTCTGAATGTGGATCAAAGTATACTATTTGTTTCTTTCTCTCTTTTTGGAGAAAGTCTCAAAACATGTACAATATGTAGTTCTTGTGGACCTCCTGCCTCTAGAAAGAAGTGAAATGGGATTATCTTCTCATGTATCTTCATTTGAGTTCTGCTTTTTTTAAGTTTACTTTTGATTTTTTTTTTTTTGGTGTGTGGCTATTCTTTCCATTCAGAATGATGTAGTCACACTGTGTACATTTTTTTCTTGGTTCTCCTTACTTTACTCTGCATCGGTTCATATAGATCTTCCCATGGTTCTCTGTATCCATCACACACCTCTTACAGAAGAATAATGCTACCTTACATTCATGTGCCACAATTTGTTTAACCTTCCCCACTTGATAGGCATCTACTGTTTCCAATTCTTAGCTATCACAAAAGTACTGCTAAATACATTTTGAACTACATAAGGACTTTTTTCTTATCAAAGGTTTCCATGGGGTATGAGCACATAACAAGTCATTTGACCTCTGTCTGCCTCAGTTTTTCATCTGTAAAATGGGGATAATAATGACACCTATCTCCTTGGGTTTTTGTGAGGATAAAATAATATCTGTAAAGTATTTTGCAAAACTTAAATTGTTATATTTAAATAACTATAATCATTATTGTTATTCCAACCCACTTTTCATACTAGAAACATTTTCCTTAATTTTGTTTGTTTGTTTAAGGTCCTCTATAATCCACTCTAGCTTTCCATATTGACCTCTAAGTCAGAGGACCTGGTTTCAAATTTCACCTCTTATAGCACAATAGAATTCCATTACATTCATATACCACAACTTGTTCAGCCATTCTTCATTGATGGGTATCCTCCCCAATTTCCATTTTTTTGTTACCACATAAAGAGCTGCTATAAATATTTTTGTACATGTGGGTCCTTTCCCCTTTTTTTATGATCTCTTTGGGATACAGCCCTAGTAGTGATATTGCTGGATCAAAGGCTATGCACAGTTTTATAGCCCTTTGGCTATAGTTCCAAATAGATCGCCAGGGTTGGATCAGTTCACAACTCCACCAACAAAATGGAAGTCTTTTTATACCATTACCTAACCTCCCCAAAATCTTCTCTTCTCCATGTTAAACATTTCCACTTCCTTCTTCTAGATATGGAACTGGATCTCTGATTTCACAGATGAAGGAAACTCCTTCTAAGAAGACTCCTACCAAGCCAGATGTGCACCTTCTTTGTGAAAGTCTTTAAAAGTTGCTTGGGGGACAAATGGATGATTAGATGCCTTGCCCAGGTTCACACCATAACAACAGTGACAGAATTTGGACTTAAACTTCTTGACTCACAGGACCAGCCTTCATGCCATATTAGGGTAACTCTCCACACTCTCAGCCCACTCCCAAGACCAACAAGCATGTTGGAAGGTAAAGTCTAGGGGAGATTTCTTTATGGAGAGGCAACCAAAGCAACTTCGTGGGAAAGGTTTGTCTCCACCCCAGTCTCTCCAGAGAAGGTTTTAGGCAAACTGGCCTCCTGGGCACACAGGGCAGGTGAGGTATTGACCTTTGCTCCCTGCCTCCACAACGGGAGGCTGGAAAAACAAGCATTCCTATCAGGCCACGTCCCTGGCAATAGTTACTCATGGGAAAATAACATTTGCCCTCGTGTAGGGGCAGCTGGGGGGTGGGGCACAGGTGAAGTCAAAACAGCGCTTCTCTTGGGTCCCTTCTACCTGCCCCGCTGGTCATCTCCGGCCCGGCCAGGGCTGAACACATCCTGTCTCTGAGATTGCCCCGGTATCCCGCACCTCTCCAACCTCACCCCCCTTTCCTTGGCTGCGGTGAAAACCGGGAGCCCTGGAATCCGCACATGGAAACTCCTGTGCGTGGCTCCAGCCTGAGCACTGGGCATGCTCAGTGAGCCCGGGCAGGATTTTTGGTCGCGAGCAGGAAGCTTTTTTTGCACTACATTCATCGGCTGCCAGGGGAAGGAGCCGCGATTACGTGGTCGCCGCTGCCCTTCTGGGGGTGGGGGGAGCCGCCTGTCACCGCACGGCACAACGCAGCGCAGCGCAGCGCCGCGCCGCGCCCGTCCAGCCCGCTCGCCGGGCCAGCCCTCTCTCACCGCCCGTGCCTCTAGCCTCCCCGGCCCCGCCACAGCCACAGCCGCAGCCGCTGACCATGGCCGCACTCGGCCACCTCTCCACCTTTGGCCGGGTCACCCACGCCGTGGTGCGGGGACTGCCCGAGTCCCTGTGCCAGCACGCGCTCCGGCGCCAGAAGGGCGACGAGGTGGATTTCGCCCGGGCCGAGCGGGAGCACCAGCTCTATGTGGGGGTGCTCAAGAACAAACTGGGGCTGCAAGTGGTGGAGCTGCCGGCGGACGAGAGCTTGCCGGATTGCGTGTTCGTGGAGGACGTGGCCGTGGTGTGCGAGGAGACAGCCCTCCTCACCAGACCCGGGGCGGTGAGCCGGAGGAAGGAGGTAAGGAGGCGCGCCGGGCACGCAGAGGCTGGGGGTGTGCGGGCAGAGCTGGCCAGAGCTCCGGGAGGAGGGAGGGCTTCGCATGTTGGGGCGCCCCTCCCCGCGCGCCGGCCACTTACCAGCGGCATCTGCCCAACATCTAGGAAGAATTGACTCCCGCACTAGTTAGGAACTTCCCATTTCTGGGAGAGTGTATGAGACTGAAACACACACCTACATTGGACAGAGAAACACGGAGAGAAGTTCATTGTCATTATCCTCTGACTGTTTGCAGAGGCTTGCAGGCTGTTCTGATGCTAGCGATCCCAGAAGTGTTATTTCTGCTCATTCTTGCAGGACTGGGCAGGGTGCGTGAAAACTGCCCCGCTCCACCCCACCTCTCCCCACCCACCTTCCACACACATGCATTTGTGTTTGTTTGTTTTGCAGAGAGAGCCAGAGAGAAAAGAAAAATGTAACTCCCAGCTGTTTGTCTGGGAGAGAAGAGCCCGTGTGTGCGGTGTGCTCTAAGGCGTGGCAAGGAGGCAGGCTGGTGGAATGATGGGAGAGGGACTTGAGGGAGATGCTCCCATTTGTCACAATGAAGCAGAGATCAAGTAGCGTCTTGGCTGCTCGGGAGCTGTTTGGGGGCCGAATAAATGGGGGTGCGAGCGTGCTCACTGAGATCCCTATTACTTTTACAATGCTGCCGAGTGAGTCATGCAGAATGGGAGAGGAGAGTGAATGAATACAGATGGGGAGGGGGTGTGGGTCTGTTTTGTTGGTTTGGTAAGTGTTGGAATGAATGGAGTATATTTGGAAAGCTGTACTCTGTGTGTGGGGTGTGTGTGTGTGTGTGTGTGTCTAATAGAAATACTGGCCTCCAAATCTACTTATTTTTTAAGTCTCATTAAAAGCAATTAAGAGATTGTTTTGGTTGTGTGTTAAAGAGATAGTGCCTGTATAAAAGAGCCACAACAGCATGTTGAAAATTGCAGGGACTGCTTCAAACACAATATAGGTCAACACTGAGAGACAAATAGGGTGAAATTTGATTTTAAAATACCATCTGGCCAGGGCTGCACCAATGCCTACTCACAGCCAAGGCCCAAAGAATTGGTTGCTGTTAGCATTCAGTAACATAGCAAGAAGCTGGATGCTTTCTTTCATATTTGGAGTTTGGAGTTTTTTTGTCTTTTTTGGTCTTTCATTAGGGCATTGACACATTAGAAATGTTTGGTGGAGTTTGGGAACCAAGTTATATTGATTTTAAACAGGTGCTACTTGTTTGAGAAGACATTACACATTCTTAGTAAATAAAAACAGTCCATTAATTAATAACCCTCTTTAGCAACCCTTTTCTCACATTTCAGGGAACAAAAAAGGACATTAGGTCTCATTTCTCAAACACTTATTTTCCCGTTGGCCTCCCAACTCTTTGATTTTATGGGGGTTTCCACTGAATTTTAAATTGAAAAAAGTTCAATACTAATGGAAATATTTCTAATGTGCTCTTCACCAAGATACAGGGCTGCATGTAGCTTGTGCTTTGGGAGAAAATGGAAACATTCTCAGGAGCTCTTCAGAATAGTGCCTTTTTGATAGTGACAGCCTAACTTCCATTCTGAAGATTATTCTGGGGTACCTGTGATTTCTAATGAGGGTCTTTCCTAAGAAGAAAGTGGTCAATGACCTCCCAAGTGTTGAGTAATATATTGTAAGTTGACTTCATTCTTTCCTAAGTTTATATACATGTGTGTATGCACAGACTTACATATACATATATACATATGTGTGTACATATTTATGTACATATGTCCATTATGATCCTACAGACATACAAACACATACACAAAGAGACATAATGGATTCACTATATATATTGAATTGCGTATGTCATTAATTCAATTACAGTGGCTTTTTCTCTTTCCCTTTATGGGAAGTAAAGCTAATGCCTCGAATCTCCAACCGAATCTAATGTGCTGTCAATTGCTTGGAGATGGTCCCTCTTCAGCAAGTACCCTAGGGTAGGGTTCCTGGTGCTAAGATAGAGACCAAGTAGCTATAATATGCAACACAGGCAGTGAGTAGTAATACTCCCAGTTGGCCTTTGCTGCTGTATAGATACAAAGTTACAAAGGGAGGTTGCATAAGAACTACTGCTACCATTTTAAAGATGAGGAAATGAGCTTCTCAGAGAGAAATGGTCTGTGATCATATAATAAATGGCAGAGCAGTGATTAGATTCTAGGTCTTCAGACTCCTAATCAGAGTGAAATATCCTGTCTCCTCAGTAGATTAGGTGTATTTGACTGAACAGAAATATTGTTTAAACATTTGAACCCACCTTGCCCCTGGCACTTAAACAGTGTCTTGCAAAGAGTGATTATTCAAACTGTTGTGGTTTTTTGTTAACTAATGAAATATCTGAACCCGTGCAACTGTGAGGGAAAAACCAAGGATGACCTTCCCACCCATCTCTATAAGGCTTTGAGCACAATGTGAATGGAGAACTATTACCTATGAGATTCAGCAACAGTCAAAAGTGTCATGTTTATGATTTTTAAGTAATTCAGGTTATTCAAATTATATGGTTCTACATTAGCCATCTAGGTGGCTTGGTGGTGCTGGGCCTGGAGTTGGGGAGACCTGGATTCAAGTCCAGCCTCAGATTTTTACAAGCTATGTAACCATAGGCAAGTCATTTCACCTTGTTTGCCTCAGTTTCCTCATCTGTAAAATGAGCTGGAGAAGGAGATGGCAAACCACTCCAGTATCTTTGCAAATAAAAACCCAAATGGGGTCATGGAGAGTCAGCCACAACTGATATAACTGACCAACAATTACAACATCATCCATAATGCTTCTACCATATTCATATTTGGGATTCTGCCTGAACTACCATTCAGCATATACCCTGATGTTTTAGTACAACTGGGATTTACTTCTATCTAAATTTCAGTTTTATGAGTGTAATCTCTAAGGCTGCATTTGAACTCCAATGATCTGCATTACATCTAGGTGATCTTCATTTGGGGAGACTGATGATATCCACTTTACTTATCTACTCCTTCTTCCATCTAGGGAAAGTCCAATCTCTCCTTCCTCTTCCCTCTGAAGAAAGTTCAATCTTTCATGCTAGTTTGAATACATTTAGTTGGTTAATAATGGTTTAAAGATAGTGTGGTGGAGTGGATAGAAAGTTAATTTTCAAGCCAGGATATATACTGACTGCAGCTCTGAACAATCACATATCACAAGCTCTCAGTGTTCTGGGTAGCTCTCTAAGACTGGCAGTTTTAGAGGATGTACTCGTGTACATTGGTGAAGGAAGTTTATGTATTGGAGAATTACCCATTCAATGAAATCGAAGGTCCAGGAGGAGAGGAGTAGTAGTTCTTCAATAACTCTTTGACTATTGGTCAGTATGTAAATTACTTGAAAACATGGATATCCATTATTTTCTTTTTAAGGACAAATGTCCATGTTATTAGACAGGGAGTGGCCCTGTGATTTCACTAGAATAGGAAACTCCTTCTATCAATAAAGGTTGACACTTTCTCTGAAACTTAGTCTTAGACCTGAAAAAGAGAAGTTGGGTGACTTGCCCAGGGTCCCATAGCCACAATCAGAGATTCCACTTGAAACCAGTTCTTCCTGGTTCTGAGGCAGGCTTTTTATCCATTATACTACACTGCCTCTTAACCATTATTAATAACAAAAATTCTCCAACCTAGTGGGTAAGATTGGATTTTCCTAAAAAGTAGGAGGTGGAAGTCAATAAGTAGGTAAATTTGCATTTTTATCTTAATTAACTTTACTCCATATTGTAATTACTTGGTAATATCCATACTTTTGATGAATAACATTGTCAGCATTTTAAAAATATTTTTGAAATAGAGCATTTTTAAAGCTAGGCATATGTTTACCCTATTTAATCACTCCGTCTGTCATCATTCTGAATGTCAGATCTTTTGAAATAAATGTTTAAGATCTGATCTAACACATCAGATTGCATTTCACAGAACCTTTTAAAATCCATAAGTGGTCAGTGAAAGTTATCATGCAGGCAAATTATTGTTAGTGTTATTGCTCATGCCTAGTTCTCCCCTCTCCTTTCTGGACCGTCTCTCCCTCTTTGGGCATCTCTTTCTCCAGGCAGCCAAATACCTTCATGTTGTCTCTTCTGTAGTTAGGGTCCTCTGACCTTTGACAAAGGCATGCCTGAGAGAATATGGAAGGGCTCAGAGGTTGCCAAAGATGTAGCTAACTAATTGACCTTGAGATAGGGATTCTTCACCACAGAGACCTGTGTGTCAGACCTTGGACAGCTCACAGCACTGCCCAACCCAGAAAACTCCCCCAAAGACACAGATAATGTAGGGCCTCACGGAAACACAGAAAAAGCCACATACGAATAACTCTTCTCTCCATCTCCTCCCACCACTCAGAAAGTCAATCTATTAATCAACATCGATTGAGGCCTACTGTGTGCAAGCACTCTGCTAAGTGATGGAGAGTTTTTATATGGCTGACAATCTTTTAAAGATAAAGCCTCAGCAATAGCAGGAGTTGCACAGGTAGCTTTAGTATGCAATAGAGGTTGGTGTATGAGGTGGTGTTTGGTGTTGGGAACATTTGCTGCCAGGTGACCAATCCAGTCCAGCTGTCTTGGCTTTCTTGGGGATAAGGAGGGGAGAAGGGGATTTTGGGTTTAGGGGTGAATAGTGCAAACCTGTTTTCACTCAGATATTTGGAATTTCATGCTGCCTAAGAGCATTTTCATGTTTAGGTAGGACATCAAGAGAAGAAAACAATGCTTGGAGCTAAAGAAACAGTTTGCTAATTATGGAGTTTGGGGTATCAGCAAAGAAAATGACAGTCTATACTTGACTGGCTCTGGGTTTATTCTAAGAAAAGCAAGACTATTTTGGCCCCATATTATTGATCAGAATGAAATGGTTAGTTTATCAGATGACAGAGCTTCTGCCCAGTTTGCATAATTATAACTAATCATCAAATTGACTGACAGGTAGAAAAGGGATTATATTTGTTCTATTAGGATCAGTCAATAAGTATTAAGTGCCTACTATATGCTGAGTATGCAAATATCTAGAAGGAAGAAAGGAACAGCCCTCAAGGGAAGTACTTCCTACAAGGGAGATTAAATATGTTCACAGATAGGTGGCTACAGAATGTATACAAAATACATTATTTGAAGAGAAGTGCTAGCAATTGGAAAAATCTGGAGAATCTTCTTGAAAGATATGGCGCTTAAAATGCACCTTGAATAGAGGTGGGAGTGTTAAAGGTCTGGCTAATAGCAGTTGGTAAAAGGGAGCAGCAGAAGGAGGTTTAATTCAATAATAAGGAAAACATTCCAAACAATTAGAACTGCACAAAAGTGGAACGGATTGCCTTAGCAGATACTGTGTTCTTTTATCACTGGAAGTCTTCAGGTGGAGACTGGATGACCATTTTGTCAGGTTTGTTGTTGAAGGGATTCCTGCTTCATGAATGAATTAGATTAGATGCCCTCTGAGGGAGGGCCCCTCTCTCAATTTTGAGATTTTCAACAACCATTTGTTAACTGCCTATTATGTGCCAGGCATTGTGCTAAGTACTGGGGACACAAAGAAAGGTGAAAAATATTCCCTGCCCTCAAGGAGCTCACAGTCTAATGAGGGAGCCAACATACAAGTAACTATGTACAAACAGGGTATTCACAGAATGAACTGGAGACAGAAGCCTGATTAAGGGTTAATATTAAATTAGGGAAAGGATGATTTCAGAAGTAGACATGTTAGCTGATACTTGAAAGAAGCCAGGGAAGCTAGGAGGCAGAGAGGGAAAGAGGGAGAGGGGGGAGTAAGAGAGAGACAGAGAGAAAAAAAAAGAAGAGGAGAGAGAGATTGCATTCCAAGAATGGAGGACAGCCAGAGAAAATGCCTGGTGTCAGGAAATGGAAAGGGTATTGAGAAATAGTAAGGCAGTCAGTGTTACTGGTTTAATAAAAGAGTGCTTGGGAGTGGTGGGGATTGGAGGGAAGAGGGAGTTAAGGTGTAAGGAGACTGGAAAGTAAGGAAGGGACCAGGTTATATAGGGCTTTGAGAACCAAGCAGGATTTTATATTTGATCCTAGAAGTAATTAATCACATGAATCCTACTTCAGACCTTAACTAAATCCATCCTGACTCAACTATTATCTTTTTTGTTTTCTCTTTTTAGGATAAGCAGAATCTAAAAAATAAAATGGGTGCAAACAAAATTCCCCAAACTTCTATTTAAATTCAATATGGGAAAACTTCTTTAAAAACTTAATTAGAAATTATTCCAACTCAAGGGAAGCTGTAGAGTGAATGTGCTGGAGGCTATTCATGTGGCAACAAATGATGATATCCTGGCACAGAGATGCCTCTAACTAGTCCCAGCAACTGCTTCCATTGTGTGGTTACACTCTTGGCTCTGGAGAATAGCTTTAGCAAGAAATGTTTGGGGGGAGAAGTTGGATGCTATTAAGACAGGGTACATCTAATAATGTAATTTGTCTACATGGAGTTGATTATGGAAGCCTGGAAATTAAAGAGCAACGTGATGAGTAGAAAGTAATTGTTATCAGATATCATTGACTCAAATGGGACTTTTTGGCAAAGAGGTTTTTTATGGAAAGTTTCATGGGCAGACAAAGAACACTGGGATAGATTCTCTGCTTTTGCCCTGGAAAATGGCTTTTTCACATCTTTGGTTGCTGCAGAGTTCAGATTCCTTTTGTATTAGTTTTGATTACAGTGATGCTAGTTATCCACCCATTAGTAGAAACCACAACCCCATAAATGTCCACTTAGGACATTTGAACAAATGAAAGTTTAGCTTCTAAAGCATTTCCATGAGGTAAATTATTCATGGCCTCTTATGAACCTGAACATTAATATGGAAATATGTTTTTTAAATGAGTATGTATATAATTTTATTGGGCTTTTTTTTTACCATTAAAATAGTACCAGCTTCTGAAAGCTTCTTCTTCTTCTCTATATCTGTGTGCTATAGCATTTATTTAAAAAAAAAAAACAGTGATACAACTAAGTGGCCTGAGAATACCCCCATATGAGGCTCCCCCATACCAGTTGGGCAAAATAGCATGACTAGCTTTGGATACTTTGACTCTCTACCAACCAATTCTTCAGGCCGTTGCCCAATATAGGCAGTTGCTTTCCATCCAAATAGAAGTTACAGTAACAACCTCAGATAATAAATTCCATTTAAAGGGATGTGTGTATAGTGGCAATCTGGTTCACTTTGTCATTGTCAAAAAATTTAATATTGCACTTTGTCTGCTTGAAGCCAAAACCTGAAAGAGAAAGAGTGCCTTATACAAGGGGATCTGGTTCTTCTATTTAGATAATTTAAGCAGTCATGACAAAGAGATTCAGCAGCATAGGGGAGCGTTTTTGATGGATCTGATTGTTGTGGGTGCTCCCCCTAGCAGTGCTGATCTCAACCTGCCCATGTCTTCTTGTTCTGCTTGCCACAGACATAAATAAGCATACCATAAAGCTTGCTGAAATGTGACAGACAGCACAACGTGGAGGGGAAATGTGGTACTTCTCTAAGACAAGATGGAGGAAGAATGGCTAGGTAATAGTTTATCTGAATGGGGGTGGAGTGGTGGTTAGTGAGCTCTAAACAAAATATCAGTCAAATCTGGGATACAGAAGCCAGGATCGCAATCCAGCAGCTTTAAGAGAGGCCAGGTGACTAGAAAAAGGAAGGTGATAGGGGCAGCTAGGTGGTGCAGTGAATAGAGCACTGGCCCTGGAGTCAGGAGGACCTGAGTTCAAATGCAGCCTCAGACACTTAACACTTACTAGACATGTGACCTTGGGCAAGTCACTTAATCCCAATTGCCCAGCCTTCCCCCTTGCAAAAAAAAAAAAGGAAGGTGATAATCATATTGGACTCTACCTTGGTCAGACCCCTCCTGGAGTATTTTGTTTAGGTCAGTTCTGGGTGCCATGAGAAACAGTGTTGAGCAGTGGACACAGAACTGGCCTTGGAGTCAAG